>JAVHJT010000066.1:0-50000 GCA_033030585.1 Hippophae rhamnoides
TCAATAAATTATATTATTCAGTTTCCTATAAATTCAGTTATGCTTTCTTTTTATGCAACTCTAAGTTTGTAATTATTATATTTATTTTAAGGTTCTATTTTACTATGATATTATCGATCTTTGATAACTTGTAACAATCAATCTTGCTTGCTTTGATTTGAAATTAATAATAAAATGACTAAAGTTGACATGAATTGATAAAATAAGTATCTCTTGTTCCATATTTAAAGAGAAATATCTAAATCCAACTATTTTAAGCTCGAAAATAAGCTTAAAATAGAAATTTATGATATTTAAATGTGTGTTCTTATTTAAGTTTATATTTCTTTTTGAAAAAAAACAACAAATTAAACGATTAATTATCTACTACTTTTAAAAGAGATTTATTAAAATTATTATGTTGAAAATATTTGCAAACCAATCATCTTCAATGAGAACACATCATAATATTATCAAAGTTTAGCAAACGTTCACACTCTAGCAATAGAAATAGAAAAGGTATTAATACTTTAAAACACCATAAAATGGCAAATAGCTCTTAATTTATTCTCTTGTGCTTTTTCTATAGAATTTGTTGGAATGGTTTGTAAACTTGGCACAAATTACCGCAAGGCTAGAAGGAGCTTAACTATGTAGTTTTTCTAACTCCTTCTAGAACTCTTATATGTGTTTTCTCGATTGTAAATTTATTTTGTAAATTACATATTTCGTTTTTTTTTATATTCAATAAATTATATTATTCAGTTTCCTATAAATTCAGTTATGCTTTCTTTTTATGCAACTCTAAGTTTGTAATTATTATATTTATTTTAAGGTTCTATTTTACTATGATATTATCGATCTTTGATAACTTGTAACAATCAATCTTGCTTGCTTTGATTTGAAATTAATAATAAAATGACTAAAGTTGACATGAATTGATAAAATAAGTATCTCTTGTTCCATATTTAAAGAGAAATATCTAAATCCAACTATTTTAAGCTCGAAAATAAGCTTAAAATAGAAATTTATGATATTTAAATGTGTGTTCTTATTTAAGTTTATATTTCTTTTTGAAAAAAAACTACAAATTAAACGATTAATTATCTACTACTTTTAAAAGAGATTTATTAAAATTATTATGTTGAAAATATTTGCAAACCAATCATCTTCAATGAGAAAACATCATAATATTATCAAAGTTTAGCAAACGTTCATACTCTAGCAATAGAAATAGAAAAGGTATTAATACTTTAAAACACCATAAAATGGCAAATAGCTCTTAATTTATTCTCTTGTGCTTTTTCTATAGAATTTGTTGGAATGGTTTGTAAACTTGGCACAAATTACCGCAAGGCTAGAAGGAGCTTAACTATGTAGTTTTTCTAACTCCTTCTAGAACTCTTATATGTGTTTTCTCGATTGTAAATTTATTTTGAAAATTACATAGTTCGTTTTTTTTTTATATTCAATAAATTATATTATTCAGTTTCCTATAAATTCAGTTATGCTTTCTTTTTATGCAACTCTAAGTTTGTAATTATTATATTTATTTTAAGGTTCTATTTTACTATGATATTATCGATCTTTGATAACTTGTAACAATCAATCTTGCTTGCTTTGATTTGAAATTAATAATAAAATGACTAAAGTTGACATGAATTGATAAAATAAGTATCTCTTGTTCCATATTTAAAGAGAAATATCTAAATCCAACTATTTTAAGCTCGAAAATAAGCTTAAAATAGAAATTTATGATATTTAAATGTGTGTTCTTATTTAAGTTTATATTTCTTTTTGAAAAAAAACAACAAATTAAACGATTAATTATCTACTACTTTTAAAAGAGATTTATTAAAATTATTATGTTGAAAATATTTGCAAACCAATCATCTTCAATGAGAAAACATCATAATATTATCAAAGTTTAGCAAACGTTCATACTCTAGCAATAGAAATAGAAAAGGTATTAATACTTTAAAACACCATAAAATGGCAAATAGCTCTTAATTTATTCTCTTGTGCTTTTTCTATAGAATTTGTTGGAATGGTTTGTAAACTTGGCACAAATTACCGCAAGGCTAGAAGGAGCTTAACTATGTAGTTTTTCTAACTCCTTCTAGAACTCTTATATGTGTTTTCTCGATTGTAAATTTATTTTGAAAATTACATAGTTCGTTTTTTTTATATTCAATAAATTATATTATTCAGTTTCCTATAAATTCAGTTATGCTTTCTTTTTATGCAACTCTAAGTTTGTAATTATTATATTTATTTTAAGGTTCTATTTTACTATGATATTATCGATCTTTGATAACTTGTAACAATCAATCTTGCTTGCTTTGATTTGAAATTAATAATAAAATGACTAAAGTTGACATGAATTGATAAAATAAGTATCTCTTGTTCCATATTTAAAGAGAAATATCTAAATCCAACTATTTTAAGCTCGAAAATAAGCTTAAAATAGAAATTTATGATATTTAAATGTGTGTTCTTATTTAAGTTTATATTTCTTTTTGAAAAAAACAACAAATTAAACGATTAATTATCTACTACTTTTAAAAGAGATTTATTAAAATTATTATGTTGAAAATATTTGCAAACCAATCATCTTCAATGAGAAAACATCATAATATTATCAAAGTTTAGCAAACGTTCATACTCTAGCAATAGAAATAGAAAAGGTATTAATACTTTAAAACACCATAAAATGGCAAATAGCTCTTAATTTATTCTCTTGTGCTTTTTCTATAGAATTTGTTGGAATGGTTTGTAAACTTGGCACAAATTACCGCAAGGCTAGAAGGAGCTTAACTATGTAGTTTTTCTAACTCCTTCTAGAACTCTTATATGTGTTTTCTCGATTGTAAATTTATTTTGAAAATTACATAGTTCGTTTTTTTTATATTCAATAAATTATATTATTCAGTTTCCTATAAATTCAGTTATGCTTTCTTTTTATGCAACTCTAAGTTTGTAATTATTATATTTATTTTAAGGTTCTATTTTACTATGATATTATCGATCTTTGATAACTTGTAACAATCAATCTTGCTTGCTTTGATTTGAAATTAATAATAAAATGACTAAAGTTGACATGAATTGATAAAATAAGTATCTCTTGTTCCATATTTAAAGAGAAATATCTAAATCCAACTATTTTAAGCTCGAAAATAAGCTTAAAATAGAAATTTATGATATTTAAATGTGTGTTCTTATTTAAGTTTATATTTCTTTTTGAAAAAAAACAACAAATTAAACGATTAATTATCTACTACTTTTAAAAGAGATTTATTAAAATTATTATGTTGAAAATATTTGCAAACCAATCATCTTCAATGAGAAAACATCATAATATTATCAAAGTTTAGCAAACGTTCATACTCTAGCAATAGAAATAGAAAAGGTATTAATACTTTAAAACACCATAAAATGGCAAATAGCTCTTAATTTATTCTCTTGTGCTTTTTCTATAGAATTTGTTGGAATGGTTTGTAAACTTGGCACAAATTACCGCAAGGCTAGAAGGAGCTTAACTATGTAGTTTTTCTAACTCCTTCTAGAACTCTTATATGTGTTTTCTCGATTGTAAATTTATTTTGAAAATTACATAGTTCGTTTTTTTTATATTCAATAAATTATATTATTCAGTTTCCTATAAATTCAGTTATGCTTTCTTTTTATGCAACTCTAAGTTTGTAATTATTATATTTATTTTAAGGTTCTATTTTACTATGATATTATCGATCTTTGATAACTTGTAACAATCAATCTTGCTTGCTTTGATTTGAAATTAATAATAAAATGACTAAAGTTGACATGAATTGATAAAATAAGTATCTCTTGTTCCATATTTAAAGAGAAATATCTAAATCCAACTATTTTAAGCTCGAAAATAAGCTTAAAATAGAAATTTATGATATTTAAATGTGTGTTCTTATTTAAGTTTATATTTCTTTTTGAAAAAAAACAACAAATTAAACGATTAATTATCTACTACTTTTAAAAGAGATTTAT
Source organism: Hippophae rhamnoides (assembly GCA_033030585.1). Classification (NCBI taxonomy): domain Eukaryota; kingdom Viridiplantae; phylum Streptophyta; class Magnoliopsida; order Rosales; family Elaeagnaceae; genus Hippophae; species Hippophae rhamnoides. Next base: position 4,000 of record JAVHJT010000066.1, read on the forward strand.
TAAAATTATTATGTTGAAAATATTTGCAAACCAATCATCTTCAATGAGAAAACATCATAATATTATCAAAGTTTAGCAAACGTTCATACTCTAGCAATAGAAATAGAAAAGGTATTAATACTTTAAAACACCATAAAATGGCAAATAGCTCTTAATTTATTCTCTTGTGCTTTTTCTATAGAATTTGTTGGAATGGTTTGTAAACTTGGCACAAATTACCGCAAGGCTAGAAGGAGCTTAACTATGTAGTTTTTCTAACTCCTTCTAGAACTCTTATATGTGTTTTCTCGATTGTAAATTTATTTTGAAAATTACATAGTTCGTTTTTTTATATTCAATAAATTATATTATTCAGTTTCCTATAAATTCAGTTATGCTTTCTTTTTATGCAACTCTAAGTTTGTAATTATTATATTTACTTTAAGGTTCTATTTTACTATGATATTATCGATCTTTGATAACTTGTAGCAATCAATCTTGCTTGCTTTGATTTGAAATTAATAATAAAATGACTAAAGTTGACATGAATTGATAAAATAAGTATCTCTTGTTCCATATTTAAAGAGAAATATCTAAATCCAACTATTTTAAGCTCGAAAATAAGCTTAAAATAGAAATTTATGATATTTAAATGTGTGTTCTTATTTAAGTTTATATTTCTTTTTGAAAAAAAACAACAAATTAAAGATTAATTATCTACTACTTTTAAAAGAGATTTATTAAAATTATTATGTTGAAAATATTTGCAAACCAATCATCTTCAATGAGAACACATCATAATATTATCAAAGTTTAGCAAACGTTCACACTCTAGCAATAGAAATAGAAAAGGTATTAATACTTTAAAACACCATAAAATGGAAAATTGCTCTTAATTTATTCTCTTGTGCTTTTTCTATAGAATTTGTTGGAATGGTTTGTAAACTTGGCACAAATTACCGCAAGGCTAGAAGGAGCTTAACTATGTAGTTTTTCTAACTCCTTCTAGAACTCTTATATGTGTTTTCTAGATTGTAAATTTATTTTGAAAATTACATGGTTCGTTTTTTTTATATTCAATAAATTATATTATTCAGTTTACTATAAATTCAGTTATGCTTTCTTTTTATGCAACTCTAAGTTTGTAATTATTATATTTACTTTAAGGTTCTATTTTACTATGATATTATCGATCTTTGATAACTTGTAACAATCAATCTTGCTTGCTTTGATTTGAAATTAATAATAAAATGACTAAAGTTGACATGAATTGATAAAATAAGTATCTCTTGTTCCATATTTAAAGAGAAATATCTAAATCCAACTATTTTAAGCTCGAAAATAAGCTTAAAATAGAAATTTATGATATTTAAATGTGTGTTCTTATTTAAGTTTATATTTCTTTTTGAAAAAAAAACAACAAATTAAAGATTAATTATCTACTACTTTTAAAAGAGATTTATTAAAATTATTATGTTGAAAATATTTGCAAACCAATCATCTTCAATGAGAAAACATCATAATATTATCAAAGTTTAGCAAACGTTCACACTCTAGCAATAGAAATAGAAAAGGTATTAATACTTTAAAACACCATAAAATGGCAAATTGCTCTTAATTTATTCTCTTGTGCTTTTTCTATAGAATTTGTTGGAATGGTTTGTAAACTTGGCACAAATTACCGCAAGGCTAGAAGGAGCTTAACTATGTAGTTTTTCTAACTCCTTCTAGAACTCTTATATGTGTTTTCTCGATTGTAAATTTATTTTGAAAATTACATAGTTCGCTTTTTTTATATTCAATAAATTATATTATTCAGTTTCCTATAAATTCAGTTATGCTTTCTTTTTATGCAACTCTAAGTTTGTAATTATTATATTTATTTTAAGGTTCTATTTTACTATGATATTATCGATCTTTGATAACTTGTAACAATCAATCTTGCTTGCTTTGATTTGAAATTAATAATAAAATGACTAAAGTTGACATGAATTGATAAAATAAGTATCTCTTGTTCCATATTTAAAGAGAAATATCTAAATCCAACTATTTTAAGCTCGAAAATAAGCTTAAAATAGAAATTTATGATATTTAAATGTGTGTTCTTATTTAAGTTTATATTTCTTTTTGAAAAAAAACAACAAATTAAACGATTAATTATCTACTACTTTTAAAAGAGATTTATTAAAATTATTATGTTGAAAATATTTGCAAACCAATCATCTTCAATGAGAAAACATCATAATATTATCAAAGTTTAGCAAACGTTCATACTCTAGCAATAGAAATAGAAAAGGTATTAATACTTTAAAACACCATAAAATGGCAAATAGCTCTTAATTTATTCTCTTGTGCTTTTTCTATAGAATTTGTTGGAATGGTTTGTAAACTTGGCACAAATTACCGCAAGGCTAGAAGGAGCTTAACTATGTAGTTTTTCTAACTCCTTCTAGAACTCTTATATGTGTTTTCTCGATTGTAAATTTATTTTGTAAATTACATATTTCGTTTTTTATATATTCAAAAAATTATATTATTCAGTTTCCTATAAATTCAGTTATGCTTTCATTTTATGCAACTCTAAGTTTGTAATTATTATATTTACTTTAAGGTTCTATTTTACTATGATATTATCGATCTTTGATAACTTATAGCTATCAATGTTGCTGGCTTTGATTTGAAATTAATAATAAAATGACTAAAGTTGACATGAATTGATAAAATAAGTATCTCTTGTTCCATATTTAAAGAGAAATATCTAAATCCAACTATTTTAAGCTCGAAAATAAGCTTAAAATAGAAATTTATGATATTTAAATGTGTGTTCTTATTTAAGTTTATATTTCTTTTTGAAAAAAACAACAAATTAAACGATTAATTATCTACTACTTTTAAAAGAGATTTATTAAAATTATTATGTTGAAAATATTTGCAAACCAATCATCTTCAATGAGAAAACATCATAATATTATCAAAGTTTAGCAAACGTTCATACTCTAGCAATAGAAATAGAAAAGGTATTAATACTTTAAAACACCATAAAATGGCAAATAGCTCTTAATTTATTCTCTTGTGCTTTTTCTATAGAATTTGTTGGAATGGTTTGTAAACTTGGCACAAATTACCGCAAGGCTAGAAGGAGCTTAACTATGTAGTTTTTCTAACTCCTTCTAGAACTCTTATATGTGTTTTCTCGATTGTAAATTTATTTTGAAAATTACATAGTTCGTTTTTTTTATATTCAATAAATTATATTATTCAGTTTCCTATAAATTCAGTTATGCTTTCTTTTTATGCAACTCTAAGTTTGTAATTATTATATTTATTTTAAGGTTCTATTTTACTATGATATTATCGATCTTTGATAACTTGTAACAATCAATCTTGCTTGCTTTGATTTGAAATTAATAATAAAATGACTAAAGTTGACATGAATTGATAAAATAAGTATCTCTTGTTCCATATTTAAAGAGAAATATCTAAATCCAACTATTTTAAGCTCGAAAATAAGCTTAAAATAGAAATTTATGATATTTAAATGTGTGTTCTTATTTAAGTTTATATTTCTTTTTGAAAAAAAACTACAAATTAAACGATTAATTATCTACTACTTTTAAAAGAGATTTATTAAAATTATTATGTTGAAAATATTTGCAAACCAATCATCTTCAATGAGAAAACATCATAATATTATCAAAGTTTAGCAAACGTTCATACTCTAGCAATAGAAATAGAAAAGGTATTAATACTTTAAAACACCATAAAATGGCAAATAGCTCTTAATTTATTCTCTTGTGCTTTTTCTATAGAATTTGTTGGAATGGTTTGTAAACTTGGCACAAATTACCGCAAGGCTAGAAGGAGCTTAACTATGTAGTTTTTCTAACTCCTTCTAGAACTCTTATATGTGTTTTCTCGATTGTAAATTTATTTTGAAAATTACATAGTTCGTTTTTTTTATATTCAATAAATTATATTATTCAGTTTCCTATAAATTCAGTTATGCTTTCTTTTTATGCAACTCTAAGTTTGTAATTATTATATTTATTTTAAGGTTCTATTTTACTATGATATTATCGATCTTTGATAACTTGTAACAATCAATCTTGCTTGCTTTGATTTGAAATTAATAATAAAATGACTAAAGTTGACATGAATTGATAAAATAAGTATCTCTTGTTCCATATTTAAAGAGAAATATCTAAATCCAACTATTTTAAGCTCGAAAATAAGCTTAAAATAGAAATTTATGATATTTAAATGTGTGTTCTTATTTAAGTTTATATTTCTTTTTGAAAAAAAACAACAAATTAAACGATTAATTATCTACTACTTTTAAAAGAGATTTATTAAAATTATTATGTTGAAAATATTTGCAAACCAATCATCTTCAATGAGAAAACATCATAATATTATCAAAGTTTAGCAAACGTTCATACTCTAGCAATAGAAATAGAAAAGGTATTAATACTTTAAAACACCATAAAATGGCAAATAGCTCTTAATTTATTCTCTTGTGCTTTTTCTATAGAATTTGTTGGAATGGTTTGTAAACTTGGCACAAATTACCGCAAGGCTAGAAGGAGCTTAACTATGTAGTTTTTCTAACTCCATCTAGCACTCTTATATGTGTTTTCTCGATTGTAAATTCATTTTGAAAATTACATACTTCGTTTGTTTTATATTCAATAAATTATATTTTTGAGTTTCCTATAAATTCAGTTATGCTTTCTTTTTATGCAACTCTAAGTTTGTAATTATTATATTTATTTTAAGGTTCTATTTTACTATGATATTATCGATCTTTGATAACTTGTAACAATCAATCTTGCTTGCTTTGATTTGAAATTAATAATAAAATGACTAAAGTTGACATGAATTGATAAAATAAGTATCTCTTGTTCCATATTTAAAGAGAAATATCTAAATCCAACTATTTTAAGCTCGAAAATAAGCTTAAAATAGAAATTTATGATATTTAAATGTGTGTTCTTATTTAAGTTTATATTTCTTTTTGAAAAAAAACAACAAATTAAACGATTAATTATCTACTACTTTTAAAAGAGATTTATTAAAATTATTATGTTGAAAATATTTGCAAACCAATCATCTTCAATGAGAAAACATCATAATATTATCAAAGTTTAGCAAACGTTCATACTCTAGCAATAGAAATAGAAAAGGTATTAATACTTTAAAACACCATAAAATGGCAAATAGCTCTTAATTTATTCTCTTGTGCTTTTTCTATAGAATTTGTTGGAATGGTTTGTAAACTTGGCACAAATTACCGCAAGGCTAGAAGGAGCTTAACTATGTAGTTTTTCTAACTCCTTCTAGAACTCTTATATGTGTTTTCTCGATTGTAAATTTATTTTGAAAATTACATAGTTCGCTTTTTTTATATTCAATAAATTATATTATTCAGTTTCCTATAAATTCAGTTATGCTTTCTTTTTATGCAACTCTAAGTTTGTAATTATTATATTTATTTTAAGGTTCTATTTTACTATGATATTATCGATCTTTGATAACTTGTAACAATCAATCTTGCTTGCTTTGATTTGAAATTAATAATAAAATGACTAAAGTTGACATGAATTGATAAAATAAGTATCTCTTGTTCCATATTTAAAGAGAAATATCTAAATCCAACTATTTTAAGCTCGAAAATAAGCTTAAAATAGAAATTTATGATATTTAAATGTGTGTTCTTATTTAAGTTTATATTTCTTTTTGAAAAAAAACAACAAATTAAACGATTAATTATCTACTACTTTTAAAAGAGATTTATTAAAATTATTATGTTGAAAATATTTGCAAACCAATCATCTTCAATGAGAAAACATCATAATATTATCAAAGTTTAGCAAACGTTCATACTCTAGCAATAGAAATAGAAAAGGTATTAATACTTTAAAACACCATAAAATGGCAAATAGCTCTTAATTTATTCTCTTGTGCTTTTTCTATAGAATTTGTTGGAATGGTTTGTAAACTTGGCACAAATTACCGCAAGGCTAGAAGGAGCTTAACTATGTAGTTTTTCTAACTCCTTCTAGAACTCTTATATGTGTTTTCTCGATTGTAAATTTATTTTGAAAATTACATAGTTCGTTTTTTTATATTCAATAAATTATATTATTCAGTTTCCTATAAATTCAGTTATGCTTTCTTTTTATGCAACTCTAAGTTTGTAATTATTATATTTATTTTAAGGTTCTATTTTACTATGATATTATCGATCTTTGATAACTTGTAACAATCAATCTTGCTTGCTTTGATTTGAAATTAATAATAAAATGACTAAAGTTGACATGAATTGATAAAATAAGTATCTCTTGTTCCATATTTAAAGAGAAATATCTAAATCCAACTATTTTAAGCTCGAAAATAAGCTTAAAATAGAAATTTATGATATTTAAATGTGTGTTCTTATTTAAGTTTATATTTCTTTTTGAAAAAAAACAACAAATTAAACGATTAATTATCTACTACTTTTAAAAGAGATTTATTAAAATTATTATGTTGAAAATATTTGCAAACCAATCATCTTCAATGAGAACACATCATAATATTATCAAAGTTTAGCAAACGTTCACACTCTAGCAATAGAAATAGAAAAGGTATTAATACTTTAAAACACCATAAAATGGCAAATAGCTCTTAATTTATTCTCTTGTGCTTTTTCTATAGAATTTGTTGGAATGGTTTGTAAACTTGGCACAAATTACCGCAAGGCTAGAAGGAGCTTAACTATGTAGTTTTTCTAACTCCTTCTAGAACTCTTATATGTGTTTTCTCGATTGTAAATTTATTTTGAAAATTACATAGTTCGCTTTTTTTATATTCAATAAATTATATTATTCAGTTTCCTATAAATTCAGTTATGCTTTCTTTTTATGCAACTCTAAGTTTGTAATTATTATATTTATTTTAAGGTTCTATTTTACTATGATATTATCGATCTTTGATAACTTGTAACAATCAATCTTGCTTGCTTTGATTTGAAATTAATAATAAAATGACTAAAGTTGACATGAATTGATAAAATAAGTATCTCTTGTTCCATATTTAAAGAGAAATATCTAAATCCAACTATTTTAAGCTCGAAAATAAGCTTAAAATAGAAATTTATGATATTTAAATGTGTGTTCTTATTTAAGTTTATATTTCTTTTTGAAAAAAAACAACAAATTAAACGATTAATTATCTACTACTTTTAAAAGAGATTTATTAAAATTATTATGTTGAAAATATTTGCAAACCAATCATCTTCAATGAGAAAACATCATAATATTATCAAAGTTTAGCAAACGTTCACACTCTAGCAATAGAAATAGAAAAGGTATTAATACTTTAAAACACCATAAAATGGCAAATAGCTCTTAATTTATTCTCTTGTGCTTTTTCTATAGAATTTGTTGGAATGGTTTGTAAACTTGGCACAAATTACCGCAAGGCTAGAAGGAGCTTAACTATGTAGTTTTTCTAACTCCTTCTAGAACTCTTATATGTGTTTTCTCGATTGTAAATTTATTTTGAAAATTACATAGTTGGCTTTTTTTATATTCAATAAATTATATTATTCAGTTTCCTATAAATTCAGTTATGCTTTCTTTTTATGCAACTCTAAGTTTGTAATTATTATATTTATTTTAAGGTTCTATTTTACTATGATATTATCGATCTTTGATAACTTGTAACAATCAATCTTGCTTGCTTTGATTTGAAATTAATAATAAAATGACTAAAGTTGACATGAATTGATAAAATAAGTATCTCTTGTTCCATATTTAAAGAGAAATATCTAAATCCAACTATTTTAAGCTCGAAAATAAGCTTAAAATAGAAATTTATGATATTTAAATGTGTGTTCTTATTTAAGTTTATATTTCTTTTTGAAAAAAAACAACAAATTAAACGATTAATTATCTACTACTTTTAAAAGAGATTTATTAAAATTATTATGTTGAAAATATTTGCAAACCAATCATCTTCAATGAGAAAACATCATAATATTATCAAAGTTTAGCAAACGTTCACACTCTAGCAATAGAAATAGAAAAGGTATTAATACTTTAAAACACCATAAAATGGCAAATAGCTCTTAATTTATTCTCTTGTGCTTTTTCTATAGAATTTGTTGGAATGGTTTGTAAACTTGGCACAAATTACCGCAAGGCTAGAAGGAGCTTAACTATGTAGTTTTTCTAACTCCTTCTAGAACTCTTATATGTGTTTTCTCGATTGTAAATTTATTTTGAAAATTACATAGTTCGCTTTTTTTATATTCAATAAATTATATTATTCAGTTTCCTATAAATTCAGTTATGCTTTCTTTTTATGCAACTCTAAGTTTGTAATTATTATATTTATTTTAAGGTTCTATTTTACTATGATATTATCGATCTTTGATAACTTGTAACAATCAATCTTGCTTGCTTTGATTTGAAATTAATAATAAAATGACTAAAGTTGACATGAATTGATAAAATAAGTATCTCTTGTTCCATATTTAAAGAGAAATATCTAAATCCAACTATTTTAAGCTCGAAAATAAGCTTAAAATAGAAATTTATGATATTTAAATGTGTGTTCTTATTTAAGTTTATATTTCTTTTTGAAAAAAACAACAAATTAAACGATTAATTATCTACTAATTTTAAAAGAGATTTATTAAAATTATTATGTTGAAAATATTTGCAAACCAATCATCTTCAATGAGAAAACATCATAATATTATCAAAGTTTAGCAAACGTTCACACTCTAGCAATAGAAATAGAAAAGGTATTAATACTTTAAAACACCATAAAATGGCAAATAGCTCTTAATTTATTCTCTTGTGCTTTTTCTATAGAATTTGTTGGAATGGTTTGTAAACTTGGCACAAATTACCGCAAGGCTAGAAGGAGCTTAACTATGTAGTTTTTCTAACTCCTTCTAGAACTCTTATATGTGTTTTCTCGATTGTAAATTTATTTTGAAAATTACATAGTTCGTTTTTTTTATATTCAATAAATTATATTATTCAGTTTCCTATAAATTCAGTTATGCTTTCTTTTTATGCAACTCTAAGTTTGTAATTATTATATTTATTTTAAGGTTCTATTTTACTATGATATTATCGATCTTTGATAACTTGTAACAATCAATCTTGCTTGCTTTGATTTGAAATTAATAATAAAATGACTAAAGTTGACATGAATTGATAAAATAAGTATCTCTTGTTCCATATTTAAAGAGAAATATCTAAATCCAACTATTTTAAGCTCGAAAATAAGCTTAAAATAGAAATTTATGATATTTAAATGTGTGTTCTTATTTAAGTTTATATTTCTTTTTGAAAAAAAACAACAAATTAAACGATTAATTATCTACTACTTTTAAAAGAGATTTATTAAAATTATTATGTTGAAAATATTTGCAAACCAATCATCTTCAATGAGAAAACATCATAATATTATCAAAGTTTAGCAAACGTTCACACTCTAGCAATAGAAATAGAAAAGGTATTAATACTTTAAAACACCATAAAATGGCAAATAGCTCTTAATTTATTCTCTTGTGCTTTTTCTATAGAATTTGTTGGAATGGTTTGTAAACTTGGCACAAATTACCGCAAGGCTAGAAGGAGCTTAACTATGTAGTTTTTCTAACTCCTTCTAGAACTCTTATATGTGTTTTCTCGATTGTAAATTTATTTTGAAAATTACATAGTTCGTTTTTTTTTTATATTCAATAAATTATATTATTCAGTTTCCTATAAATTCAGTTATGCTTTCTTTTTATGCAACTCTAAGTTTGTAATTATTATATTTATTTTAAGGTTCTATTTTACTATGATATTATCGATCTTTGATAACTTGTAACAATCAATCTTGCTTGCTTTGATTTGAAATTAATAATAAAATGACTAAAGTTGACATGAATTGATAAAATAAGTATCTCTTGTTCCATATTTAAAGAGAAATATCTAAATCCAACTATTTTAAGCTCGAAAATAAGCTTAAAATAGAAATTTATGATATTTAAATGTGTGTTCTTATTTAAGTTTATATTTCTTTTTGAAAAAAACAACAAATTAAACGATTAATTATCTACTACTTTTAAAAGAGATTTATTAAAATTATTATGTTGAAAATATTTGCAAACCAATCATCTTCAATGAGAAAACATCATAATATTATCAAAGTTTAGCAAACGTTCACACTCTAGCAATAGAAATAGAAAAGGTATTAATACTTTAAAACACCATAAAATGGCAAATAGCTCTTAATTTATTCTCTTGTGCTTTTTCTATAGAATTTGTTGGAATGGTTTGTAAACTTGGCACAAATTACCGCAAGGCTAGAAGGAGCTTAACTATGTAGTTTTTCTAACTCCTTCTAGAACTCTTATATGTGTTTTCTCGATTGTAAATTTATTTTGAAAATTACATAGTTCGTTTTTTTTATATTCAATAAATTATATTATTCAGTTTCCTATAAATTCAGTTATGCTTTCTTTTTATGCAACTCTAAGTTTGTAATTATTATATTTATTTTAAGGTTCTATTTTACTATGATATTATCGATCTTTGATAACTTGTAACAATCAATCTTGCTTGCTTTGATTTGAAATTAATAATAAAATGACTAAAGTTGACATGAATTGATAAAATAAGTATCTCTTGTTCCATATTTAAAGAGAAATATCTAAATCCAACTATTTTAAGCTCGAAAATAAGCTTAAAATAGAAATTTATGATATTTAAATGTGTGTTCTTATTTAAGTTTATATTTCTTTTTGGGAAAAAAATAAAAATTAAACGATTAATTATCTACTAATTTTAAAAGAGATTTATTAAAATTATTATGTTGAAAATATTTGCAAACCAATCATCTTCAATGAGAAAACATCATAATATTATCAAAGTTTAGCAAACGTTCACACTCTAGCAATAGAAATAGAAAAGGTATTAATACTTTAAAACACCATAAAATGGCAAATAGCTCTTAATTTATTCTCTTGTGCTTTTTCTATAGAATTTGTTGGAATGGTTTGTAAACTTGGCACAAATTACCGCAAGGCTAGAAGGAGCTTAACTATGTAGTTTTTCTAACTCCTTCTAGAACTCTTATATGTGTTTTCTCGATTGTAAATTTATTTTGAAAATTACATAGTTCTTTTATATTCAATAAATTATATTATTCAGTTTCCTATAAATTCAGTTATGCTTTCTTTTTATGCAACTCTAAGTTTGTAATTATTATATTTATTTTAAGGTTCTATTTTACTATGATATTATCGATCTTTGATAACTTGTAACAATCAATCTTGCTTGCTTTGATTTGAAATTAATAATAAAATGACTAAAGTTGACATGAATTGATAAAATAAGTATCTCTTGTTCCATATTTAAAGAGAAATATCTAAATCCAACTATTTTAAGCTCGAAAATAAGCTTAAAATAGAAATTTATGATATTTAAATGTGTGTTCTTATTTAAGTTTATATTTCTTTTTGAAAAAAAACAACAAATTAAACGATTAATTATCTACTACTTTTAAAAGAGATTTATTAAAATTATTATGTTGAAAATATTTGCAAACCAATCATCTTCAATGAGAAAACATCATAATATTATCAAAGTTTAGCAAACGTTCATACTCTAGCAATAGAAATAGAAAAGGTATTAATACTTTAAAACACCATAAAATGGCAAATAGCTCTTAATTTATTCTCTTGTGCTTTTTCTATAGAATTTGTTGGAATGGTTTGTAAACTTGGCACAAATTACCGCAAGGCTAGAAGGAGCTTAACTATGTAGTTTTTCTAACTCCTTCTAGAACTCTTATATGTGTTTTCTCGATTGTAAATTTATTTTGAAAATTACATAGTTCGTTTTTTTATATTCAATAAATTATATTATTCAGTTTCCTATAAATTCAGTTATGCTTTCTTTTTATGCAACTCTAAGTTTGTAATTATTATATTTATTTTAAGGTTCTATTTTACTATGATATTATCGATCTTTGATAACTTGTAACAATCAATCTTGCTTGCTTTGATTTGAAATTAATAATAAAATGACTAAAGTTGACATGAATTGATAAAATAAGTATCTCTTGTTCCATATTTAAAGAGAAATATCTAAATCCAACTATTTTAAGCTCGAAAATAAGCTTAAAATAGAAATTTATGATATTTAAATGTGTGTTCTTATTTAAGTTTATATTTCTTTTTGAAAAAAAACAACAAATTAAACGATTAATTATCTACTACTTTTAAAAGAGATTTATTAAAATTATTATGTTGAAAATATTTGCAAACCAATCATCTTCAATGAGAAAACATCATAATATTATCAAAGTTTAGCAAACGTTCACACTCTAGCAATAGAAATAGAAAAGGTATTAATACTTTAAAACACCATAAAATGGCAAATAGCTCTTAATTTATTCTCTTGTGCTTTTTCTATAGAATTTGTTGGAATGGTTTGTAAACTTGGCACAAATTACCGCAAGGCTAGAAGGAGCTTAACTATGTAGTTTTTCTAACTCCTTCTAGAACTCTTATATGTGTTTTCTCGATTGTAAATTTATTTTGAAAATTACATAGTTCGTTTTTTTATATTCAATAAATTATATTATTCAGTTTCCTATAAATTCAGTTATGCTTTCTTTTTATGCAACTCTAAGTTTGTAATTATTATATTTATTTTAAGGTTCTATTTTACTATGATATTATCGATCTTTGATAACTTGTAACAATCAATCTTGCTTGCTTTGATTTGAAATTAATAATAAAATGACTAAAGTTGACATGAATTGATAAAATAAGTATCTCTTGTTCCATATTTAAAGAGAAATATCTAAATCCAACTATTTTAAGCTCGAAAATAAGCTTAAAATAGAAATTTATGATATTTAAATGTGTGTTCTTATTTAAGTTTATATTTCTTTTTGAAAAAAACAACAAATTAAACGATTAATTATCTACTACTTTTAAAAGAGATTTATTAAAATTATTATGTTGAAAATATTTGCAAACCAATCATCTTCAATGAGAAAACATCATAATATTATCAAAGTTTAGCAAACGTTCATACTCTAGCAATAGAAATAGAAAAGGTATTAATACTTTAAAACACCATAAAATGGCAAATAGCTCTTAATTTATTCTCTTGTGCTTTTTCTATAGAATTTGTTGGAATGGTTTGTAAACTTGGCACAAATTACCGCAAGGCTAGAAGGAGCTTAACTATGTAGTTTTTCTAACTCCTTCTAGAACTCTTATATGTGTTTTCTCGATTGTAAATTTATTTTGAAAATTACATAGTTCGCTTTTTTTATATTCAATAAATTATATTATTCAGTTTCCTATAAATTCAGTTATGCTTTCTTTTTATGCAACTCTAAGTTTGTAATTATTATATTTATTTTAAGGTTCTATTTTACTATGATATTATCGATCTTTGATAACTTGTAACAATCAATCTTGCTTGCTTTGATTTGAAATTAATAATAAAATGACTAAAGTTGACATGAATTGATAAAATAAGTATCTCTTGTTCCATATTTAAAGAGAAATATCTAAATCCAACTATTTTAAGCTCGAAAATAAGCTTAAAATAGAAATTTATGATATTTAAATGTGTGTTCTTATTTAAGTTTATATTTCTTTTTGAAAAAAAAAACAAATTAAACGATTAATTATCTACTACTTTTAAAAGAGATTTATTAAAATTATTTTGTTGAAAATATTTCCAAACCAATCATCTTGAATGAGAAAACATCATAATATTATAAAAGTTTAGCAAACGTTCATACTCTAGCAATAGAAATAGAAAAGGTATTAATACATTAAAACACCATAAAATGGCAAATAACACGTAATTTATTCTCTTGTGCTTTTTCTATAGAATTTGTTGGAATGGTTTGTAAACTTGGCACAAATTACCGCAAGGCTAGAAGGAGCTTAACTATGTAGTTTTTCTAACTCCTTCTAGAACTCTTATATGTGTTTTCTCGATTGTAAATTTATTTTGAAAATTACACAGTAAGTTTTTTTTATATTCAATAAATTATATTATTCAGTTTCCTATAAATTCAGTTATGCTTTCTTTTTATGCAACTCTAAGTTTGTAATTATTATATTTATTTTAAGGTTCTATTTTACTATGATATTATCGATCTTTGATAACTTGTAACAATCAATCTTGCTTGCTTTGATTTGAAATTAATAATAAAATGACTAAAGTTGACATGAATTGATAAAATAAGTATCTCTTGTTCCATATTTAAAGAGAAATGTCTAAATCCAACTATTTTAAGCTCGAAAATAAGCTTAAAATAGAAATTTATGATATTTAAATGTGTGTTCTTATTTATGTTTATATTTCTTTTTGAAAAAAAACAACAAATTAAATGATTAATTATCTACTACTTTTAAAAGAGATTTATTAAAATTATTTTGTTGAAAATATTTCCAAACCAATCATCTTGAATGAGAAAACATCATAATATTATAAAAGTTTAGCAAACGTTCATACTCTAGCAATAGAAATAGAAAAGGTATTAATACTTTAAAACACCATAAAATGGCAAATAGCTCTTAATTTATTCTCTTGTGCTTTTTCTATAGAATTTGTTGGAATGGTTTGTAAACTTGGCACAAATTACCGCAAGGCTAGAAGGAGCTTAACTATGTAGTTTTTCTAACTCCTTCTAGAACTCTTATATGTGTTTTCTCGATTGTAAATTTATTTTGAAAATTACATAGTTCGCTTTTTTTATATTCAATAAATTATATTATTCAGTTTCCTATAAATTCAGTTATGCTTTCTTTTTATGCAACTCTAAGTTTGTAATTATTATATTTATTTTAAGGTTCTATTTTACTATGATATTATCGATCTTTGATAACTTGTAACAATCAATCTTGCTTGCTTTGATTTGAAATTAATAATAAAATGACTAAAGTTGACATGAATTGATAAAATAAGTATCTCTTGTTCCATATTTAAAGAGAAATATCTAAATCCAACTATTTTAAGCTCGAAAATAAGCTTAAAATAGAAATTTATGATATTTAAATGTGTGTTCTTATTTAAGTTTATATTTCTTTTTGAAAAAAACAACAAATTAAACGATTAATTATCTACTACTTTTAAAAGAGATTTATTAAAATTATTATGTTGAAAATATTTGCAAACCAATCATCTTCAATGAGAAAACATCATAATATTATCAAAGTTTAGCAAACGTTCACACTCTAGCAATAGAAATAGAAAAGGTATTAATACTTTAAAACACCACAAAATGGCATATAGCTCTTAATTTATTCTCTTGTGCTTTTTCTATAGAATTTGTTGGAATGGTTTGTAAACTTGGCACAAATTACCGCAAGGCTAGAAGGAGCTTAACTATGTAGTTTTTCTAACTCCTTCCAGAACTCTTATATGTGTTTTCTCGATTGTAAATTTATTTTGAAAATTACATAGTTCGTTTTTGTTTATATTCAATAAATTATATTATTGAGTTTCCTATAAATTCACTTACGCTTTCTTTTTATGCAACTCTAAGTTTGTAATTACTATATTTATTTTAAGGTTCTATTTTACTATGATATTATCGATCTTTGATAACTTGTAACAATCAATCTTGCTTGCTTTGATTTGAAATTAATAATAAAATGACTAAAGTTGACATGAATTGATAAAATAAGTATCTCTTGTTCCATATTTAAAGAGAAATATCTAAATCCAACTATTTTAAGCTCGAAAATAAGCTTAAAATAGAAATTTATGATATTTAAATGTGTGTTCTTATTTAAGTTTATATTTCTTTTTGAAAAAAACAACAAATTAAACGATTAATTATCTACTACTTTTAAAAGAGATTTATTAAAATTATTATGTTGAAAATATTTGCAAACCAATCATCTTCAATGAGAAAACATCATAATATTATCAAAGTTTAGCAAACGTTCATACTCTAGCAATAGAAATAGAAAAGGTATTAATACTTTAAAACACCATAAAATGGCAAATAGCTCTTAATTTATTCTCTTGTGCTTTTTCTATAGAATTTGTTGGAATGGTTTGTAAACTTGGCACAAATTACCGCAAGGCTAGAAGGAGCTTAACTATGTAGTTTTTCTAACTCCTTCTAGAACTCTTATATGTGTTTTCTCGATTGTAAATTTATTTTGAAAATTACATAGTTCGTTTTTTTTATATTCAATAAATTATATTATTCAGTTTCCTATAAATTCAGTTATGCTTTCTTTTTATGCAACTCTAAGTTTGTAATTATTATATTTATTTTAAGGTTCTATTTTACTATGATATTATCGATCTTTGATAACTTGTAACAATCAATCTTGCTTGCTTTGATTTGAAATTAATAATAAAATGACTAAAGTTGACATGAATTGATAAAATAAGTATCTCTTGTTCCATATTTAAAGAGAAATATCTAAATCCAACTATTTTAAGCTCGAAAATAAGCTTAAAATAGAAATTTATGATATTTAAATGTGTGTTCTTATTTAAGTTTATATTTCTTTTTGAAAAAAAACAACAAATTAAACGATTAATTATCTACTACTTTTAAAAGAGATTTATTAAAATTATTATGTTGAAAATATTTGCAAACCAATCATCTTCAATGAGAAAACATCATAATATTATCAAAGTTTAGCAAACGTTCATACTCTAGCAATAGAAATAGAAAAGGTATTAATACTTTAAAACACCATAAAATGGCAAATAGCTCTTAATTTATTCTCTTGTGCTTTTTCTATAGAATTTGTTGGAATGGTTTGTAAACTTGGCACAAATTACCGCAAGGCTAGAAGGAGCTTAACTATGTAGTTTTTCTAACTCCTTCTAGAACTCTTATATGTGTTTTCTCGATTGTAAATTTATTTTGAAAATTACATAGTTCGTTTTTTTATATTCAATAAATTATATTATTCAGTTTCCTATAAATTCAGTTATGCTTTCTTTTTATGCAACTCTAAGTTTGTAATTATTATATTTATTTTAAGGTTCTATTTTACTATGATATTATCGATCTTTGATAACTTGTAACAATCAATCTTGCTTGCTTTGATTTGAAATTAATAATAAAATGACTAAAGTTGACATGAATTGATAAAATAAGTATCTCTTGTTCCATATTTAAAGAGAAATATCTAAATCCAACTATTTTAAGCTCGAAAATAAGCTTAAAATAGAAATTTATGATATTTAAATGTGTGTTCTTATTTAAGTTTATATTTCTTTTTGAAAAAAAACAACAAATTAAACGATTAATTATCTACTACTTTTAAAAGAGATTTATTAAAATTATTATGTTGAAAATATTTGCAAACCAATCATCTTCAATGAGAAAACATCATAATATTATCAAAGTTTAGCAAACGTTCATACTCTAGCAATAGAAATAGAAAAGGTATTAATACTTTAAAACACCATAAAATGGCAAATAGCTCTTAATTTATTCTCTTGTGCTTTTTCTATAGAATTTGTTGGAATGGTTTGTAAACTTGGCACAAATTACCGCAAGGCTAGAAGGAGCTTAACTATGTAGTTTTTCTAACTCCTTCTAGAACTCTTATATGTGTTTTCTCGATTGTAAATTTATTTTGAAAATTACATAGTTCTTTTTTGTTATATTCAATAAATTATATTATTCAGTTTCCTATAAATTCAGTTATGCTTTCTTTTTATGCAACTCTAAGTTTGTAATTATTATATTTATTTTAAGGTTCTATTTTACTATGATATTATCGATCTTTGATAACTTGTAACAATCAATCTTGCTTGCTTTGATTTGAAATTAATAATAAAATGACTAAAGTTGACATGAATTGATAAAATAAGTATCTCTTGTTCCATATTTAAAGAGAAATATCTAAATCCAACTATTTTAAGCTCGAAAATAAGCTTAAAATAGAAATTTATGATATTTAAATGTGTGTTCTTATTTAAGTTTATATTTCTTTTTGAAAAAAAACAACAAATTAAACGATTAATTATCTACTACTTTTAAAAGAGATTTATTAAAATTATTATGTTGAAAATATTTGCAAACCAATCATCTTCAATGAGAAAACATCATAATATTATCAAAGTTTAGCAAACGTTCATACTCTAGCAATAGAAATAGAAAAGGTATTAATACTTTAAAACACCATAAAATGGCAAATAGCTCTTAATTTATTCTCTTGTGCTTTTTCTATAGAATTTGTTGGAATGGTTTGTAAACTTGGCACAAATTACCGCAAGGCTAGAAGGAGCTTAACTATGTAGTTTTTCTAACTCCTTCTAGAACTCTTATATGTGTTTTCTCGATTGTAAATTTATTTTGAAAATTACATAGTTCGTTTTTTATATTCAATAAATTATATTATTCAGTTTCCTATAAATTCAGTTATGCTTTCTTTTTATGCAACTCTAAGTTTGTAATTATTATATTTATTTTAAGGTTCTATTTTACTATGATATTATCGATCTTTGATAACTTGTAACAATCAATCTTGCTTGCTTTGATTTGAAATTAATAATAAAATGACTAAAGTTGACATGAATTGATAAAATAAGTATCTCTTGTTCCATATTTAAAGAGAAATATCTAAATCCAACTATTTTAAGCTCGAAAATAAGCTTAAAATAGAAATTTATGATATTTAAATGTGTGTTCTTATTTAAGTTTATATTTCTTTTTGAAAAAAAACAACAAATTAAACGATTAATTATCTACTACTTTTAAAAGAGATTTATTAAAATTATTATGTTGAAAATATTTGCAAACCAATCATCTTCAATGAGAAAACATCATAATATTATCAAAGTTTAGCAAACGTTCATACTCTAGCAATAGAAATAGAAAAGGTATTAATACTTTAAAACACCATAAAATGGCAAATAGCTCTTAATTTATTCTCTTGTGCTTTTTCTATAGAATTTGTTGGAATGGTTTGTAAACTTGGCACAAATTACCGCAAGGCTAGAAGGAGCTTAACTATGTAGTTTTTCTAACTCCTTCTAGAACTCTTATATGTGTTTTCTCGATTGTAAATTTATTTTGTAAATTACATATTTCGTTTTTTTTATATTCAATAAATTATATTAGTCGGTTTCCTATAAATTCAGTTATGCTTTCTTTTTATGCAACTCTAAGTTTGTAATTATTATATTTATTTTAAGGTTCTATTTTACTATGATATTATCGATCTTTGATAACTTGTAGCAATCAATCTTGCTTGCTTTGATTTGAAATTAATAATAAAATGACTAAAGTTGACATGAATTGATAAAATAAGTATCTCTTGTTCCATATTTAAAGAGAAATATCTAAATCCAACTATTTTAAGCTCGAAAATAAGCTTAAAATAGAAATTTATGATATTTAAATGTGTGTTCTTATTTAAGTTTATATTTCTTTTTGAAAAAAAACAACAAATTAAACGATTAATTATCTACTACTTTTAAAAGAGATTTATTAAAATTATTATGTTGAAAATATTTGCAAACCAATCATCTTCAATGAGAAAACATCATAATATTATCAAAGTTTAGCAAACGTTCATACTCTAGCAATAGAAATAGAAAAGGTATTAATACTTTAAAACACCATAAAATGGCAAATAGCTCTTAATTTATTCTCTTGTGCTTTTTCTATAGAATTTGTTGGAATGGTTTGTAAACTTGGCACAAATTACCGCAAGGCTAGAAGGAGCTTAACTATGTAGTTTTTCTAACTCCTTCTAGAACTCTTATATGTGTTTTCTCGATTGTAAATTTATTTTGAAAATTACATAGTTTGTTTTTTTTATTCAATAAATTATATTATTCAGTTTCCTATAAATTCAGTTATGCTTTCTTTTTATGCAACTCTAAGTTTGTAATTATTATATTTATTTTAAGGTTCTATTTTACTATGATATTATCGATCTTTGATAACTTGTAACAATCAATCTTGCTTGCTTTGATTTGAAATTAATAATAAAATGACTAAAGTTGACATGAATTGATAAAATAAGTATCTCTTGTTCCATATTTAAAGAGAAATATCTAAATCCAACTATTTTAAGCTCGAAAATAAGCTTAAAATAGAAATTTATGATATTTAAATGTGTGTTCTTATTTAAGTTTATATTTCTTTTTGAAAAAAACAACAAATTAAACGATTAATTATCTACTACTTTTAAAAGAGATTTATTAAAATTATTATGTTGAAAATATTTGCAAACCAATCATCTTCAATGAGAAAACATCATAATATTATCAAAGTTTAGCAAACGTTCATACTCTAGCAATAGAAATAGAAAAGGTATTAATACTTTAAAACACCATAAAATGGCAAATAGCTCTTAATTTATTCTCTTGTGCTTTTTCTATAGAATTTGTTGGAATGGTTTGTAAACTTGGCACAAATTACCGCAAGGCTAGAAGGAGCTTAACTATGTAGTTTTTCTAACTCCTTCTAGAACTCTTATATGTGTTTTCTCGATTGTAAATTTATTTTGAAAATTACATAGTTCGGTTTTTTTATATTCAATAAATTATATTATTCAGTTTCCTATAAATTCAGTTATGCTTTCTTTTTATGCAACTCTAAGTTTGTAATTATTATATTTATTTTAAGGTTCTATTTTACTATGATATTATCGATCTTTGATAACTTGTAACAATCAATCTTGCTTGCTTTGATTTGAAATTAATAATAAAATGACTAAAGTTGACATGAATTGATAAAATAAGTATCTCTTGTTCCATATTTAAAGAGAAATATCTAAATCCAACTATTTTAAGCTCGAAAATAAGCTTAAAATAGAAATTTATGATATTTAAATGTGTGTTCTTATTTAAGTTTATATTTCTTTTTGAAAAAAACAACAAATTAAACGATTAATTATCTACTACTTTTAAAAGAGATTTATTAAAATTATTATGTTGAAAATATTTGCAAACCAATCATCTTCAATGAGAAAACATCATAATATTATCAAAGTTTAGCAAACGTTCATACTCTAGCAATAGAAATAGAAAAGGTATTAATACTTTAAAACACCATAAAATGGCAAATAGCTCTTAATTTATTCTCTTGTGCTTTTTCTATAGAATTTGTTGGAATGGTTTGTAAACTTGGCACAAATTACCGCAAGGCTAGAAGGAGCTTAACTATGTAGTTTTTCTAACTCCTTCTAGAACTCTTATATGTGTTTTCTCGATTGTAAATTTATTTTGAAAATTACATAGTTCGCTTTTTTTATATTCAATAAATTATATTATTCAGTTTCCTATAAATTCAGTTATGCTTTCTTTTTATGCAACTCTAAGTTTGTAATTATTATATTTATTTTAAGGTTCTATTTTACTATGATATTATCGATCTTTGATAACTTGTAACAATCAATCTTGCTTGCTTTGATTTGAAATTAATAATAAAATGACTAAAGTTGACATGAATTGATAAAATAAGTATCTCTTGTTCCATATTTAAAGAGAAATATCTAAATCCAACTATTTTAAGCTCGAAAATAAGCTTAAAATAGAAATTTATGATATTTAAATGTGTGTTCTTATTTAAGTTTATATTTCTTTTTGAAAAAAAACAACAAATTAAACGATTAATTATCTACTACTTTTAAAAGAGATTTATTAAAATTATTATGTTGAAAATATTTGCAAACCAATCATCTTCAATGAGAAAACATCATAATATTATCAAAGTTTAGCAAACGTTCATACTCTAGCAATAGAAATAGAAAAGGTATTAATACTTTAAAACACCATAAAATGGCAAATAGCTCTTAATTTATTCTCTTGTGCTTTTTCTATAGAATTTGTTGGAATGGTTTGTAAACTTGGCACAAATTACCGCAAGGCTAGAAGGAGCTTAACTATGTAGTTTTTCTAACTCCTTCTAGAACTCTTATATGTGTTTTCTCGATTGTAAATTTATTTTGAAAATTACATAGTTCGTTTTTTTTATATTCAATAAATTATATTATTCAGTTTCCTATAAATTCAGTTATGCTTTCTTTTTATGCAACTCTAAGTTTGTAATTATTATATTTATTTTAAGGTTCTATTTTACTATGATATTATCGATCTTTGATAACTTGTAACAATCAATCTTGCTTGCTTTGATTTGAAATTAATAATAAAATGACTAAAGTTGACATGAATTGATAAAATAAGTATCTCTTGTTCCATATTTAAAGAGAAATATCTAAATCCAACTATTTTAAGCTCGAAAATAAGCTTAAAATAGAAATTTATGATATTTAAATGTGTGTTCTTATTTAAGTTTATATTTCTTTTTGAAAAAAACAACAAATTAAACGATTAATTATCTACTACTTTTAAAAGAGATTTATTAAAATTATTATGTTGAAAATATTTGCAAACCAATCATCTTCAATGAGAAAACATCATAATATTATCAAAGTTTAGCAAACGTTCATACTCTAGCAATAGAAATAGAAAAGGTATTAATACTTTAAAACACCATAAAATGGCAAATAGCTCTTAATTTATTCTCTTGTGCTTTTTCTATAGAATTTGTTGGAATGGTTTGTAAACTTGGCACAAATTACCGCAAGGCTAGAAGGAGCTTAACTATGTAGTTTTTCTAACTCCTTCTAGAACTCTTATATGTGTTTTCTCGATTGTAAATTTATTTTGAAAATTACATAGTTCGTTTTTTTTATTCAATAAATTATATTATTCAGTTTCCTATAAATTCAGTTATGCTTTCTTTTTATGCAACTCTAAGTTTGTAATTATTATATTTATTTTAAGGTTCTATTTTACTATGATATTATCGATCTTTGATAACTTGTAACAATCAATCTTGCTTGCTTTGATTTGAAATTAATAATAAAATGACTAAAGTTGACATGAATTGATAAAATAAGTATCTCTTGTTCCATATTTAAAGAGAAATATCTAAATCCAACTATTTTAAGCTCGAAAATAAGCTTAAAATAGAAATTTATGATATTTAAATGTGTGTTCTTATTTAAGTTTATATTTCTTTTTGAAAAAAACAACAAATTAAACGATTAATTATCTACTACTTTTAAAAGAGATTTATTAAAATTATTATGTTGAAAATATTTGCAAACCAATCATCTTCAATGAGAAAACATCATAATATTATCAAAGTTTAGCAAACGTTCATACTCTAGCAATAGAAATAGAAAAGGTATTAATACTTTAAAACACCATAAAATGGCAAATAGCTCTTAATTTATTCTCTTGTGCTTTTTCTATAGAATTTGTTGGAATGGTTTGTAAACTTGGCACAAATTACCGCAAGGCTAGAAGGAGCTTAACTATGTAGTTTTTCTAACTCCTTCTAGAACTCTTATATGTGTTTTCTCGATTGTAAATTTATTTTGAAAATTACATAGTTCGTTTTTTTTTATATTCAATAAATTATATTATTCAGTTTCCTATAAATTCAGTTATGCTTTCTTTTTATGCAACTCTAAGTTTGTAATTATTATATTTATTTTAAGGTTCTATTTTACTATGATATTATCGATCTTTGATAACTTGTAACAATCAATCTTGCTTGCTTTGATTTGAAATTAATAATAAAATGACTAAAGTTGACATGAATTGATAAAATAAGTATCTCTTGTTCCATATTTAAAGAGAAATATCTAAATCCAACTATTTTAAGCTCGAAAATAAGCTTAAAATAGAAATTTATGATATTTAAATGTGTGTTCTTATTTAAGTTTATATTTCTTTTTGAAAAAAAACAACAAATTAAACGATTAATTATCTACTACTTTTAAAAGAGATTTATTAAAATTATTATGTTGAAAATATTTGCAAACCAATCATCTTCAATGAGAAAACATCATAATATTATCAAAGTTTAGCAAACGTTCACACTCTAGCAATAGAAATAGAAAAGGTATTAATACTTTAAAACACCATAAAATGGCAAATAGCTCTTAATTTATTCTCTTGTGCTTTTTCTATAGAATTTGTTGGAATGGTTTGTAAACTTGGCACAAATTACCGCAAGGCTAGAAGGAGCTTAACTATGTAGTTTTTCTAACTCCTTCTAGAACTCTTATATGTGTTTTCTCGATTGTAAATTTATTTTGAAAATTACATAGTTCGTTTTTTTTATATTCAATAAATTATATTATTCAGTTTCCTATAAATTCAGTTATGCTTTCTTTTTATGCAACTCTAAGTTTGTAATTATTATATTTATTTTAAGGTTCTATTTTACTATGATATTATCGATCTTTGATAACTTGTAACAATCAATCTTGCTTGCTTTGATTTGAAATTAATAATAAAATGACTAAAGTTGACATGAATTGATAAAATAAGTATCTCTTGTTCCATATTTAAAGAGAAATATCTAAATCCAACTATTTTAAGCTCGAAAATAAGCTTAAAATAGAAATTTATGATATTTAAATGTGTGTTCTTATTTAAGTTTATATTTCTTTTTGAAAAAAAAACAACAAATTAAACGATTAATAATCTACTACTTTTAAAAGAGATTTATTAAAATTATTATGTTGAAAATATTTGCAAACCAATCATCTTCAATGAGAAAACATCATAATATTATCAAAGTTTAGCAAACGTTGATACTCTAGCAATAGAAATAGAGAAGGTATGAATACTTTAAAACACCATAAAATGGCAAATAGCTCTTAATTTATTCTCTTGTTCTTTTTCTATAGAATTTGTTGGAATGGTTTGTAAACTTGGCACAAATTACCGCAAGGCTAGAATGAGCTTAACTATGTAGTTTTTCTAACTCCTTCTAGAACTCTTTTATGTGTTTTCTCGATTGTAAATTTATTTTGAAAATTACATAGTTTGTTTTTTTTATATTCAATAAATTATATTATTGAGCTTCCTATAAATTCAGTTATGCTTTCTTTTTATGCAACTCTAAGTTTGTAATTACTATATTTATTTTAAGGTTCTATTTTACTGTGATATTATCGATCTTTGATAACTTGTAACAATCAATCTTGCTTGCTTTGATTTGAAGTTAATAATAAAATGACTAAAGTTGACATGAATTGATAAAATAAGTATCTCTTGTTCCATATTTAAAGAGAAATATCTAAATCCAACTATTTTAAGCTCGAAAATAAGCTTAAAATAGAAATTTATGATATTTAAATGTGTGTTCTTATTTAAGTTTATATTTCTTTTTGAAAAAAAACAACAAATTAAACGATTAATTATCTACTACTTTTAAAAGAGATTTATTAAAATTATTATGTTGAAAATATTTGCAAACCAATCATCTTCAATGAGAAAACATCATAATATTATCAAAGTTTAGCAAACGTTCATACTCTAGCAATAGAAATAGAAAAGGTATTAATACTTTAAAACACCATAAAATGGCAAATAGCTCTTAATTTATTCTCTTGTGCTTTTTCTATAGAATTTGTTGGAATGGTTTGTAAACTTGGCACAAATTACCGCAAGGCTAGAAGGAGCTTAACTATGTAGTTTTTCTAACTCCTTCTAGAACTCTTATATGTGTTTTCTCGATTGTAAATTTATTTTGAAAATTACATAGTTCGTTTTTTTTATATTCAATAAATTATATTATTCAGTTTCCTATAAATTCAGTTATGCTTTCTTTTTATGCAACTCTAAGTTTGTAATTATTATATTTATTTTAAGGTTCTATTTTACTATGATATTATCGATCTTTGATAACTTGTAACAATCAATCTTGCTTGCTTTGATTTGAAATTAATAATAAAATGACTAAAGTTGACATGAATTGATAAAATAAGTATCTCTTGTTCCATATTTAAAGAGAAATATCTAAATCCAACTATTTTAAGCTCGAAAATAAGCTTAAAATAGAAATTTATGATATTTAAATGTGTGTTCTTATTTAAGTTTATATTTCTTTTTGAAAAAAACAACAAATTAAACGATTAATTATCTACTACTTTTAAAAGAGATTTATTAAAATTATTATGTTGAAAATATTTGCAAACCAATCATCTTCAATGAGAAAACATCATAATATTATCAAAGTTTAGCAAACGTTCATACTCTAGCAATAGAAATAGAAAAGGTATTAATACTTTAAAACACCATAAAATGGCAAATAGCTCTTAATTTATACTCTCTTGTGCTTTTTCTATAGAATTTGTTGGAATGGTTTGTAAACTTGGCACAAATTACCGCAAGGCTAGAAGGAGCTTAACTATGTAGTTTTTCTAACTCCTTCTAGAACTCTTATATGTGTTTTCTCGATTGTAAATTTATTTTGAAAATTATATAGTTTGTTTTTTAATATTCAATAAATTATATTATTCAGTTTCCTATAAATTCAGTTATGCTTTCTTTTTATGCAACTCTAAGTTTGTAATTATTATATTTATTTTAAGGTTCTATTTTACTATGATATTATCGATCTTTGATAACTTGTAACAATCAATCTTGCTTGCTTTGATTTGAAATTAATAATAAAATGACTAAAGTTGACATGAATTGATAAAATAAGTATCTCTTGTTCCATATTTAAAGAGAAATATCTAAATCCAACTATTTTAAGCTCGAAAATAAGCTTAAAATAGAAATTTATGATATTTAAATGTGTGTTCTTATTTAAGTTTATATTTCTTTTTGAAAAAAACAACAAATTAAACGATTAATTATCTACTACTTTTAAAAGAGATTTATTAAAATTATTATGTTGAAAATATTTGCAAACCAATCATCTTCAATGAGAAAACATCATAATATTATCAAAGTTTAGCAAACGTTCATACTCTAGCAATAGAAATAGAAAAGGTATTAATACTTTAAAACACCATAAAATGGCAAATAGCTCTTAATTTATTCTCTTGTGCTTTTTCTATAGAATTTGTTGGAATGGTTTGTAAACTTGGCACAAATTACCGCAAGGCTAGAAGGAGCTTAACTATGTAGTTTTTCTAACTCCTTCTAGAACTCTTATATGTGTTTTCTCGATTGTAAATTTATTTTGAAAATTACATATTTCCTTTTTTAGATATTCAATAAATTATATTATTCAGTTTCCTATAAATTCAGTTATGCTTTCTTTTTATGCAACTCTAAGTTTGTAATTATTATATTTATTTTAAGGTTCTATTTTACTATGATATTATCGATCTTTGATAACTTGTAACAATCAATCTTGCTTGCTTTGATTTGAAATTAATAATAAAATGACTAAAGTTGACATGAATTGATAAAATAAGTATCTCTTGTTCCATATTTAAAGAGAAATATCTAAATCCAACTATTTTAAGCTCGAAAATAAGCTTAAAATAGAAATTTATGATATTTAAATGTGTGTTCTTATTTAAGTTTATATTTCTTTTTGAAAAAAAACAACAAATTAAACGATTAATTATCTACTACTTTTAAAAGAGATTTATTAAAATTATTATGTTGAAAATATTTGCAAACCAATCATCTTCAATGAGAAAACATCATAATATTATCAAAGTTTAGCAAACGTTCATACTCTAGCAATAGAAATAGAAAAGGTATTAATACTTTAAAACACCATAAAATGGCAAATAGCTCTTAATTTATTCTCTTGTGCTTTTTCTATAGAATTTGTTGGAATGGTTTGTAAACTTGGCACAAATTACCGCAAGGCTAGAAGGAGCTTAACTATGTAGTTTTTCTAACTCCTTCTAGAACTCTTTTATGTGTTTTCTCGATTGTAAATTTATTTTGAAAATTACATAGTTTGTTTTTTTTATATTCAATAAATTATATTATTGAGCTTCCTATAAATTCAGTTATGCTTTCTTTTTATGCAACTCTAAGTTTGTAATTACTATATTTATTTTAAGGTTCTATTTTACTGTGATATTATCGATCTTTGATAACTTGTAGCAATCAATCTTGCTTGCTTTGATTTGAAATAAATAATAAAATGACTAAAGTTGACATGAATTGATAAAATAAGTATCTCTTGTTCCATATTTAAAGAGAAATATCTAAATCCAACTATTTTAAGCTCGAAAATAAGCTTAAAATAGAAATTTATGATATTTAAATGTGTGTTCTTATTTAAGTTTATATTTCTTTTTGAAAAAAAAACAACAAATTAAACGATTAATTATCTACTACTTTTAAAAGAGATTTATTAAAATTATTATGTTGAAAATATTTGCAAACCAATCATCTTCAATGAGAAAACATCATAATATTATCAAAGTTTAGCAAACGTTCATACTCTAGCAATAGAAATAGAAAAGGTATTAATACTTTAAAACACCATAAAATGGCAAATAGCTCTTAATTTATTCTCTTGTGCTTTTTCTATAGAATTTGTTGGAATGGTTTGTAAACTTGGCACAAATTACCGCAAGGCTAGAAGGAGCTTAACTATGTAGTTTTTCTAACTCCTTCTAGAACTCTTATATGTGTTTTCTCGATTGTAAATTTATTTTGAAAATTACATAGTTCGTTTTTTTATATTCAATAAATTATATTATTCAGTTTCCTATAAATTCAGTTATGCTTTCTTTTTATGCAACTCTAAGTTTGTAATTATTATATTTATTTTAAGGTTCTATTTTACTATGATATTATCGATCTTTGATAACTTGTAACAATCAATCTTGCTTGCTTTGATTTGAAATTAATAATAAAATGACTAAAGTTGACATGAATTGATAAAATAAGTATCTCTTGTTCCATATTTAAAGAGAAATATCTAAATCCAACTATTTTAAGCTCGAAAATAAGCTTAAAATAGAAATTTATGATATTTAAATGTGTGTTCTTATTTAAGTTTATATTTCTTTTTGAAAAAAAACAACAAATTAAACGATTAATTATCTACTACTTTTAAAAGAGATTTATTAAAATTATTATGTTGAAAATATTTGCAAACCAATCATCTTCAATGAGAAAACATCATAATATTATCAAAGTTTAGCAAACGTTCATACTCTAGCAATAGAAATAGAAAAGGTATTAATACTTTAAAACACCATAAAATGGCAAATAGCTCTTAATTTATTCTCTTGTGCTTTTTCTATAGAATTTGTTGGAATGGTTTGTAAACTTGGCACAAATTACCGCAAGGCTAGAAGGAGCTTAACTATGTAGTTTTTCTAACTCCTTCTAGAACTCTTATATGTGTTTTCTCGATTGTAAATTTATTTTGAAAATTACATAGTTCGCTTTTTTTATATTCAATAAATTATATTATTCAGTTTCCTATAAATTCAGTTATGCTTTCTTTTTATGCAACTCTAAGTTTGTAATTATTATATTTATTTTAAGGTTCTATTTTACTATGATATTATCGATCTTTGATAACTTGTAACAATCAATCTTGCTTGCTTTGATTTGAAATTAATAATAAAATGACTAAAGTTGACATGAATTGATAAAATAAGTATCTCTTGTTCCATATTTAAAGAGAAATATCTAAATCCAACTATTTTAAGCTCGAAAATAAGCTTAAAATAGAAATTTATGATATTTAAATGTGTGTTCTTATTTAAGTTTATATTTCTTTTTGAAAAAAAACAACAAATTAAACGATTAATTATCTACTACTTTTAAAAGAGATTTATTAAAATTATTATGTTGAAAATATTTGCAAACCAATCATCTTCAATGAGAAAACATCATAATATTATCAAAGTTTAGCAAACGTTCATACTCTAGCAATAGAAATAGAAAAGGTATTAATACTTTAAAACACCATAAAATGGCAAATAGCTCTTAATTTATTCTCTTGTGCTTTTTCTATAGAATTTGTTGGAATGGTTTGTAAACTTGGCACAAATTACCGCAAGGCTAGAAGGAGCTTAACTATGTAGTTTTTCTAACTCCTTCTAGAACTCTTATATGTGTTTTCTCGATTGTAAATTTATTTTGAAAATTACATAGTTCGTTTTTTTATATTCAATAAATTA
This sequence comes from Hippophae rhamnoides, assembly GCA_033030585.1. Classification (NCBI taxonomy): domain Eukaryota; kingdom Viridiplantae; phylum Streptophyta; class Magnoliopsida; order Rosales; family Elaeagnaceae; genus Hippophae; species Hippophae rhamnoides. The sequence goes on from JAVHJT010000066.1 coordinate 33,923, forward strand.
TATTATTCAGTTTCCTATAAATTCAGTTATGCTTTCTTTTTATGCAACTCTAAGTTTGTAATTATTATATTTATTTTAAGGTTCTATTTTACTATGATATTATCGATCTTTGATAACTTGTAACAATCAATCTTGCTTGCTTTGATTTGAAATTAATAATAAAATGACTAAAGTTGACATGAATTGATAAAATAAGTATCTCTTGTTCCATATTTAAAGAGAAATATCTAAATCCAACTATTTTAAGCTCGAAAATAAGCTTAAAATAGAAATTTATGATATTTAAATGTGTGTTCTTATTTAAGTTTATATTTCTTTTTGAAAAAAACAACAAATTAAACGATTAATTATCTACTACTTTTAAAAGAGATTTATTAAAATTATTATGTTGAAAATATTTGCAAACCAATCATCTTCAATGAGAAAACATCATAATATTATCAAAGTTTAGCAAACGTTCATACTCTAGCAATAGAAATAGAAAAGGTATTAATACTTTAAAACACCATAAAATGGCAAATAGCTCTTAATTTATTCTCTTGTGCTTTTTCTATAGAATTTGTTGGAATGGTTTGTAAACTTGGCACAAATTACCGCAAGGCTAGAAGGAGCTTAACTATGTAGTTTTTCTAACTCCTTCTAGAACTCTTATATGTGTTTTCTCGATTGTAAATTTATTTTGAAAATTACATAGTTCGTTTTTTTTATATTCAATAAATTATATTATTCAGTTTCCTATAAATTCAGTTATGCTTTCTTTTTATGCAACTCTAAGTTTGTAATTATTATATTTATTTTAAGGTTCTATTTTACTATGATATTATCGATCTTTGATAACTTGTAACAATCAATCTTGCTTGCTTTGATTTGAAATTAATAATAAAATGACTAAAGTTGACATGAATTGATAAAATAAGTATCTCTTGTTCCATATTTAAAGAGAAATATCTAAATCCAACTATTTTAAGCTCGAAAATAAGCTTAAAATAGAAATTTATGATATTTAAATGTGTGTTCTTATTTAAGTTTATATTTCTTTTTGAAAAAAAAAACAAAATAAACGATTAATTATCTACTAATTTTAAAAGAGATTTATTAAAATTATTATGTTGAAAATATTTGCAAACCAATCATCTTCAATGAGAAAACATCATAATATTATCAAAGTTTAGCAAACGTTCATACTCTAGCAATAGAAATAGAAAAGGTATTAATACTTTAAAACACCATAAAATGGCAAATAGCTCTTAATTTATTCTCTTGTGCTTTTTCTATAGAATTTGTTGGAATGGTTTGTAAACTTGGCACAAATTACCGCAAGGCTAGAAGGAGCTTAACTATGTAGTTTTTCTAACTCCTTCTAGAACTCTTATATGTGTTTTCTCGATTGTAAATTTATTTTGAAAATTACACAGTTAGTTTTTTTTATATTCAATAAATTATATTATTCAGTTTCCTATAAATTCAGTAATGCTTTCTTTTTATGCAACTCTAAGTTTGTAATTATTATATTTATTTTAAGGTTCTATTTTACTATAATATTATCGATCTTTGATAACTTGTAACAATCAATCTTGCTTGCTTTGATTTGAAATTAATAATAAAATGACTAAAGTTGACATGAATTGATAAAATAAGTATCTCTTGTTCCATATTTAAAGAGAAATATCTAAATCCAACTATTTTAAGCTCGAAAATAAGCTTAAAATAGAAATTTATGATATTTAAATGTGTGTTCTTATTTAAGTTTATATTTCTTTTTGAAAAAAACAACAAATTAAACGATTAATTATCTACTACTTTTAAAAGAGATTTATTAAAATTATTATGTTGAAAATATTTGCAAACCAATCATCTTCAATGAGAAAACATCATAATATTATCAAAGTTTAGCAAACGTTCATACTCTAGCAATAGAAATAGAAAAGGTATTAATACTTTAAAACACCATAAAATGGCAAATAGCTCTTAATTTATTCTCTTGTGCTTTTTCTATAGAATTTGTTGGAATGGTTTGTAAACTTGGCACAAATTACCGCAAGGCTAGAAGGAGCTTAACTATGTAGTTTTTCTAACTCCTTCTAGAACTCTTATATGTGTTTTCTCGATTGTAAATTTATTTTGAAAATTACATAGTTCGTTTTTTATATTCAATAAATTATATTATTCAGTTTCCTATAAATTCAGTTATGCTTTCTTTTTATGCAACTCTAAGTTTGTAATTATTATATTTATTTTAAGGTTCTATTTTACTATGATATTATCGATCTTTGATAACTTGTAACAATCAATCTTGCTTGCTTTGATTTGAAATTAATAATAAAATGACTAAAGTTGACATGAATTGATAAAATAAGTATCTCTTGTTCCATATTTAAAGAGAAATATCTAAATCCAACTATTTTAAGCTCGAAAATAAGCTTAAAATAGAAATTTATGATATTTAAATGTGTGTTCTTATTTAAGTTTATATTTCTTTTTGAAAAAAAAAACAAAATAAACGATTAATTATCTACTAATTTTAAAAGAGATTTATTAAAATTATTATGTTGAAAATATTTGCAAACCAATCATCTTCAATGAGAAAACATCATAATATTATCAAAGTTTAGCAAACGTTCATACTCTAGCAATAGAAATAGAAAAGGTATTAATACTTTAAAACACCATAAAATGGCAAATAGCTCTTAATTTATTCTCTTGTGCTTTTTCTATAGAATTTGTTGGAATGGTTTGTAAACTTGGCACAAATTACCGCAAGGCTAGAAGGAGCTTAACTATGTAGTTTTTCTAACTCCTTCTAGAACTCTTATATGTGTTTTCTCGATTGTAAATTTATTTTGAAAATTACATAGTTCTTTTTTTTATATTCAATAAATTATATTATTCAGTTTCCTATAAATTCAGTTATGCTTTCTTTTTATGCAACTCTAAGTTTGTAATTATTATATTTATTTTAAGGTTCTATTTTACTATGATATTATCGATCTTTGATAACTTGTAACAATCAATCTTGCTTGCTTTGATTTGAAATTAATAATAAAATGACTAAAGTTGACATGAATTGATAAAATAAGTATCTCTTGTTCCATATTTAAAGAGAAATATCTAAATCCAACTATTTTAAGCTCGAAAATAAGCTTAAAATAGAAATTTATGATATTTAAATGTGTGTTCTTATTTAAGTTTATATTTCTTTTTGAAAAAAAACAACAAATTAAACGATTAATTATCTACTACTTTTAAAAGAGATTTATTAAAATTATTATGTTGAAAATATTTGCAAACCAATCATCTTCAATGAGAAAACATCATAATATTATCAAAGTTTAGCAAACGTTCATACTCTAGCAATAGAAATAGAAAAGGTATTAATACTTTAAAACACCATAAAATGGCAAATAGCTCTTAATTTATTCTCTTGTGCTTTTTCTATAGAATTTGTTGGAATGGTTTGTAAACTTGGCACAAATTACCGCAAGGCTAGAAGGAGCTTAACTATGTAGTTTTTCTAACTCCTTCTAGAACTCTTATATGTGTTTTCTCGATTGTAAATTTATTTTGAAAATTACATAGTTCGTTTTTTTTATTCAATAAATTATATTATTCAGTTTCCTATAAATTCAGTTATGCTTTCTTTTTATGCAACTCTAAGTTTGTAATTATTATATTTATTTTAAGGTTCTATTTTACTATGATATTATCGATCTTTGATAACTTGTAACAATCAATCTTGCTTGCTTTGATTTGAAATTAATAATAAAATGACTAAAGTTGACATGAATTGATAAAATAAGTATCTCTTGTTCCATATTTAAAGAGAAATATCTAAATCCAACTATTTTAAGCTCGAAAATAAGCTTAAAATAGAAATTTATGATATTTAAATGTGTGTTCTTATTTATGTTTATATTTCTTTTTGAAAAAAACAACAAATTAAACGATTAATTATCTACTACTTTTAAAAGAGATTTATTAAAATTATTTTGTTGAAAATATTTCCAAACCAATCATCTTGAATGAGAAAACATCATAATATTATAAAAGTTTAGCAAACGTTCATACTCTAGCAATAGAAATAGAAAAGGTATTAATACTTTAAAACACCATAAAATGGCAAATAGCTGTTAATTTATTCTCTTGTGCTTTTTCTATAGAATTTGTTGGAATGGTTTGTAAACTTGGCACAAATTACCGCAAGGCTAGAAGGAGCTTAACTATGTAGTTTTTCTAACTCCTTCTAGAACTCTTATATGTGTTTTCTCGATTGTAAATTTATTTTGAAAATTACACAGTAAGTTTTTTTTATATTCAATAAATTATATTATTCAGTTTCCTATAAATTCAGTTATGCTTTCTTTTTATGCAACTCTAAGTTTGTAATTATTATATTTATTTTAAGGTTCTATTTTACTATGATATTATCGATCTTTGATAACTTGTAACAATCAATCTTGCTTGCTTTGATTTGAAATTAATAATAAAATGACTAAAGTTGACATGAATTGATAAAATAAGTATCTCTTGTTCCATATTTAAAGAGAAATATCTAAATCCAACTATTTTAAGCTCGAAAATAAGCTTAAAATAGAAATTTATGATATTTAAATGTGTGTTCTTATTTAAGTTTATATTTCTTTTTGAAAAAAAACAACAAATTAAACGATTAATTATCTACTACTTTTAAAAGAGATTTATTAAAATTATTATGTTGAAAATATTTGCAAACCAATCATCTTCAATGAGAAAACATCATAATATTATCAAAGTTTAGCAAACGTTCATACTCTAGCAATAGAAATAGAAAAGGTATTAATACTTTAAAACACCATAAAATGGCAAATAGCTCTTAATTTATTCTCTTGTGCTTTTTCTATAGAATTTGTTGGAATGGTTTGTAAACTTGGCACAAATTACCGCAAGGCTAGAAGGAGCTTAACTATGTAGTTTTTCTAACTCCTTCTAGAACTCTTATATGTGTTTTCTCGATTGTAAATTTATTTTGAAAATTACATAGTTCGTTTTTTTTTATATTCAATAAATTATATTATTCAGTTTCCTATAAATTCAGTTATGCTTTCTTTTTATGCAACTCTAAGTTTGTAATTATTATATTTATTTTAAGGTTCTATTTTACTATGATATTATCGATCTTTGATAACTTGTAACAATCAATCTTGCTTGCTTTGATTTGAAATTAATAATAAAATGACTAAAGTTGACATGAATTGATAAAATAAGTATCTCTTGTTCCATATTTAAAGAGAAATATCTAAATCCAACTATTTTAAGCTCGAAAATAAGCTTAAAATAGAAATTTATGATATTTAAATGTGTGTTCTTATTTAAGTTTATATTTCTTTTTGAAAAAAAACAACAAATTAAACGATTAATTATCTACTACTTTTAAAAGAGATTTATTAAAATTATTATGTTGAAAATATTTGCAAACCAATCATCTTCAATGAGAAAACATCATAATATTATCAAAGTTTAGCAAACGTTCATACTCTAGCAATAGAAATAGAAAAGGTATTAATACTTTAAAACACCATAAAATGGCAAATAGCTCTTAATTTATTCTCTTGTGCTTTTTCTATAGAATTTGTTGGAATGGTTTGTAAACTTGGCACAAATTACCGCAAGGCTAGAAGGAGCTTAACTATGTAGTTTTTCTAACTCCTTCTAGAACTCTTATATGTGTTTTCTCGATTGTAAATTTATTTTGAAAATTACATAGTTCGTTTTTTTTTTATATTCAATAAATTATATTATTCAGTTTCCTATAAATTCAGTTATGCTTTCTTTTTATGCAACTCTAAGTTTGTAATTATTATATTTATTTTAAGGTTCTATTTTACTATGATATTATCGATCTTTGATAACTTGTAACAATCAATCTTGCTTGCTTTGATTTGAAATTAATAATAAAATGACTAAAGTTGACATGAATTGATAAAATAAGTATCTCTTGTTCCATATTTAAAGAGAAATATCTAAATCCAACTATTTTAAGCTCGAAAATAAGCTTAAAATAGAAATTTATGATATTTAAATGTGTGTTCTTATTTAAGTTTATATTTCTTTTTGAAAAAAACAACAAATTAAACGATTAATTATCTACTACTTTTAAAAGAGATTTATTAAAATTATTATGTTGAAAATATTTGCAAACCAATCATCTTCAATGAGAAAACATCATAATATTATCAAAGTTTAGCAAACGTTCATACTCTAGCAATAGAAATAGAAAAGGTATTAATACTTTAAAACACCATAAAATGGCAAATAGCTCTTAATTTATTCTCTTGTGCTTTTTCTATAGAATTTGTTGGAATGGTTTGTAAACTTGGCACAAATTACCGCAAGGCTAGAAGGAGCTTAACTATGTAGTTTTTCTAACTCCTTCTAGAACTCTTATATGTGTTTTCTCGATTGTAAATTTATTTTGAAAATTACATAGTTCGCTTTTTTTATATTCAATAAATTATATTATTCAGTTTCCTATAAATTCAGTTATGCTTTCTTTTTATGCAACTCTAAGTTTGTAATTATTATATTTATTTTAAGGTTCTATTTTACTATGATATTATCGATCTTTGATAACTTGTAACAATCAATCTTGCTTGCTTTGATTTGAAATTAATAATAAAATGACTAAAGTTGACATGAATTGATAAAATAAGTATCTCTTGTTCCATATTTAAAGAGAAATATCTAAATCCAACTATTTTAAGCTCGAAAATAAGCTTAAAATAGAAATTTATGATATTTAAATGTGTGTTCTTATTTAAGTTTATATTTCTTTTTGAAAAAAAACTACAAATTAAACGATTAATTATCTACTACTTTTAAAAGAGATTTATTAAAATTATTATGTTGAAAATATTTGCAAACCAATCATCTTCAATGAGAAAACATCATAATATTATCAAAGTTTAGCAAACGTTCATACTCTAGCAATAGAAATAGAAAAGGTATTAATACTTTAAAACACCATAAAATGGCAAATAGCTCTTAATTTATTCTCTTGTGCTTTTTCTATAGAATTTGTTGGAATGGTTTGTAAACTTGGCACAAATTACCGCAAGGCTAGAAGGAGCTTAACTATGTAGTTTTTCTAACTCCTTCTAGAACTCTTATATGTGTTTTCTCGATTGTAAATTTATTTTGAAAATTACATAGTTCGCTTCTTTATATTCAATAAATTATATTATTCAGTTTCCTATAAATTCAGTTATGCTTTCTTTTTATGCAACTCTAAGTTTGTAATTATTATATTTATTTTAAGGTTCTATTTTACTATGATATTATCGATCTTTGATAACTTGTAACAATCAATCTTGCTTGCTTTGATTTGAAATTAATAATAAAATGACTAAAGTTGACATGAATTGATAAAATAAGTATCTCTTGTTCCATATTTAAAGAGAAATATCTAAATCCAACTATTTTAAGCTCGAAAATAAGCTTAAAATAGAAATTTATGATATTTAAATGTGTGTTCTTATTTAAGTTTATATTTCTTTTTGAAAAAAACAACAAATTAAACGATTAATTATCTACTACTTTTAAAAGAGATTTATTAAAATTATTATGTTGAAAATATTTGCAAACCAATCATCTTCAATGAGAAAACATCATAATATTATCAAAGTTTAGCAAACGTTCATACTCTAGCAATAGAAATAGAAAAGGTATTAATACTTTAAAACACCATAAAATGGCAAATAGCTCTTAATTTATTCTCTTGTGCTTTTTCTATAGAATTTGTTGGAATGGTTTGTAAACTTGGCACAAATTACCGCAAGGCTAGAAGGAGCTTAACTATGTAGTTTTTCTAACTCCTTCTAGAACTCTTATATGTGTTTTCTCGATTGTAAATTTATTTTGAAAATTACATAGTTCGTTTTTTTTTATATTCAATAAATTATATTATTCAGTTTCCTATAAATTCAGTTATGCTTTCTTTTTATGCAACTCTAAGTTTGTAATTATTATATTTATTTTAAGGTTCTATTTTACTATGATATTATCGATCTTTGATAACTTGTAACAATCAATCTTGCTTGCTTTGATTTGAAATTAATAATAAAATGACTAAAGTTGACATGAATTGATAAAATAAGTATCTCTTGTTCCATATTTAAAGAGAAATATCTAAATCCAACTATTTTAAGCTCGAAAATAAGCTTAAAATAGAAATTTATGATATTTAAATGTGTGTTCTTATTTAAGTTTATATTTCTTTTTGAAAAAAAACTACAAATTAAACGATTAATTATCTACTACTTTTAAAAGAGATTTATTAAAATTATTATGTTGAAAATATTTGCAAACCAATCATCTTCAATGAGAAAACATCATAATATTATCAAAGTTTAGCAAACGTTCATACTCTAGCAATAGAAATAGAAAAGGTATTAATACTTTAAAACACCATAAAATGGCAAATAGCTCTTAATTTATTCTCTTGTGCTTTTTCTATAGAATTTGTTGGAATGGTTTGTAAACTTGGCACAAATTACCGCAAGGCTAGAAGGAGCTTAACTATGTAGTTTTTCTAACTCCTTCTAGAACTCTTATATGTGTTTTCTCGATTGTAAATTTATTTTGAAAATTACATAGTTCGTTTTTTTTATATTCAATAAATTATATTATTCAGTTTCCTATAAATTCAGTTATGCTTTCTTTTTATGCAACTCTAAGTTTGTAATTATTATATTTATTTTAAGGTTCTATTTTACTATGATATTATCGATCTTTGATAACTTGTAACAATCAATCTTGCTTGCTTTGATTTGAAATTAATAATAAAATGACTAAAGTTGACATGAATTGATAAAATAAGTATCTCTTGTTCCATATTTAAAGAGAAATATCTAAATCCAACTATTTTAAGCTCGAAAATAAGCTTAAAATAGAAATTTATGATATTTAAATGTGTGTTCTTATTTAAGTTTATATTTCTTTTTGAAAAAAACTACAAATTAAACGATTAATTATCTACTACTTTTAAAAGAGATTTATTAAAATTATTATGTTGAAAATATTTGCAAACCAATCATCTTCAATGAGAAAACATCATAATATTATCAAAGTTTAGCAAACGTTCATACTCTAGCAATAGAAATAGAAAAGGTATTAATACTTTAAAACACCATAAAATGGCAAATAGCTCTTAATTTATTCTCTTGTGCTTTTTCTATAGAATTTGTTGGAATGGTTTGTAAACTTGGCACAAATTACCGCAAGGCTAGAAGGAGCTTAACTATGTAGTTTTTCTAACTCCTTCTAGAACTCTTATATGTGTTTTCTCGATTGTAAATTTATTTTGAAAATTACATAGTTCGTTTTTTTATATTCAATAAATTATATTATTCAGTTTCCTATAAATTCAGTTATGCTTTCTTTTTATGCAACTCTAAGTTTGTAATTATTATATTTATTTTAAGGTTCTATTTTACTATGATATTATCGATCTTTGATAACTTGTAACAATCAATCTTGCTTGCTTTGATTTGAAATTAATAATAAAATGACTAAAGTTGACATGAATTGATAAAATAAGTATCTCTTGTTCCATATTTAAAGAGAAATATCTAAATCCAACTATTTTAAGCTCGAAAATAAGCTTAAAATAGAAATTTATGATATTTAAATGTGTGTTCTTATTTAAGTTTATATTTCTTTTTGAAAAAAAACTACAAATTAAACGATTAATTATCTACTACTTTTAAAAGAGATTTATTAAAATTATTATGTTGAAAATATTTGCAAACCAATCATCTTCAATGAGAAAACATCATAATATTATCAAAGTTTAGCAAACGTTCATACTCTAGCAATAGAAATAGAAAAGGTATTAATACTTTAAAACACCATAAAATGGCAAATAGCTCTTAATTTATTCTCTTGTGCTTTTTCTATAGAATTTGTTGGAATGGTTTGTAAACTTGGCACAAATTACCGCAAGGCTAGAAGGAGCTTAACTATGTAGTTTTTCTAACTCCTTCTAGAACTCTTATATGTGTTTTCTCGATTGTAAATTTATTTTGAAAATTACATAGTTCGTTTTTTTTATATTCAATAAATTATATTATTCAGTTTCCTATAAATTCAGTTATGCTTTCTTTTTATGCAACTCTAAGTTTGTAATTATTATATTTATTTTAAGGTTCTATTTTACTATGATATTATCGATCTTTGATAACTTGTAACAATCAATCTTGCTTGCTTTGATTTGAAATTAATAATAAAATGACTAAAGTTGACATGAATTGATAAAATAAGTATCTCTTGTTCCATATTTAAAGAGAAATATCTAAATCCAACTATTTTAAGCTCGAAAATAAGCTTAAAATAGAAATTTATGATATTTAAATGTGTGTTCTTATTTAAGTTTATATTTCTTTTTGAAAAAAAAACTACAAATTAAACGATTAATTATCTACTACTTTTAAAAGAGATTTATTAAAATTATTATGTTGAAAATATTTGCAAACCAATCATCTTCAATGAGAAAACATCATAATATTATCAAAGTTTAGCAAACGTTCATACTCTAGCAATAGAAATAGAAAAGGTATTAATACTTTAAAACACCATAAAATGGCAAATAGCTCTTAATTTATTCTCTTGTGCTTTTTCTATAGAATTTGTTGGAATGGTTTGTAAACTTGGCACAAATTACCGCAAGGCTAGAAGGAGCTTAACTATGTAGTTTTTCTAACTCCTTCTAGAACTCTTATATGTGTTTTCTCGATTGTAAATTTATTTTGAAAATTACATAGTTCGTTTTTTTTATATTCAATAAATTATATTATTCAGTTTCCTATAAATTCAGTTATGCTTTCTTTTTATGCAACTCTAAGTTTGTAATTATTATATTTATTTTAAGGTTCTATTTTACTATGATATTATCGATCTTTGATAACTTGTAACAATCAATCTTGCTTGCTTTGATTTGAAATTAATAATAAAATGACTAAAGTTGACATGAATTGATAAAATAAGTATCTCTTGTTCCATATTTAAAGAGAAATATCTAAATCCAACTATTTTAAGCTCGAAAATAAGCTTAAAATAGAAATTTATGATATTTAAATGTGTGTTCTTATTTAAGTTTATATTTCTTTTTGAAAAAAAACAACAAATTAAACGATTAATTATCTACTACTTTTAAAAGAGATTTATTAAAATTATTATGTTGAAAATATTTGCAAACCAATCATCTTCAATGAGAAAACATCATAATATTATCAAAGTTTAGCAAACGTTCATACTCTAGCAATAGAAATAGAAAAGGTATTAATACTTTAAAACACCATAAAATGGCAAATAGCTCTTAATTTATTCTCTTGTGCTTTTTCTATAGAATTTGTTGGAATGGTTTGTAAACTTGGCACAAATTACCGCAAGGCTAGAAGGAGCTTAACTATGTAGTTTTTCTAACTCCTTCTAGAACTCTTATATGTGTTTTCTCGATTGTAAATTTATTTTGAAAATTACATAGTTCGCTTTTTTTATATTCAATAAATTATATTATTCAGTTTCCTATAAATTCAGTTATGCTTTCTTTTTATGCAACTCTAAGTTTGTAATTATTATATTTATTTTAAGGTTCTATTTTACTATGATATTATCGATCTTTGATAACTTGTAACAATCAATCTTGCTTGCTTTGATTTGAAATTAATAATAAAATGACTAAAGTTGACATGAATTGATAAAATAAGTATCTCTTGTTCCATATTTAAAGAGAAATATCTAAATCCAACTATTTTAAGCTCGAAAATAAGCTTAAAATAGAAATTTATGATATTTAAATGTGTGTTCTTATTTAAGTTTATATTTCTTTTTGAAAAAAACTACAAATTAAACGATTAATTATCTACTACTTTTAAAAGAGATTTATTAAAATTATTATGTTGAAAATATTTGCAAACCAATCATCTTCAATGAGAAAACATCATAATATTATCAAAGTTTAGCAAACGTTCATACTCTAGCAATAGAAATAGAAAAGGTATTAATACTTTAAAACACCATAAAATGGCAAATAGCTCTTAATTTATTCTCTTGTGCTTTTTCTATAGAATTTGTTGGAATGGTTTGTAAACTTGGCACAAATTACCGCAAGGCTAGAAGGAGCTTAACTATGTAGTTTTTCTAACTCCTTCTAGAACTCTTATATGTGTTTTCTCGATTGTAAATTTATTTTGAAAATTACATAGTTTGTTTTTTTTATTCAATAAATTATATTATTCAGTTTCCTATAAATTCAGTTATGCTTTCTTTTTATGCAACTCTAAGTTTGTAATTATTATATTTATTTTAAGGTTCTATTTTACTATGATATTATCGATCTTTGATAACTTGTAACAATCAATCTTGCTTGCTTTGATTTGAAATTAATAATAAAATGACTAAAGTTGACATGAATTGATAAAATAAGTATCTCTTGTTCCATATTTAAAGAGAAATATCTAAATCCAACTATTTTAAGCTCGAAAATAAGCTTAAAATAGAAATTTATGATATTTAAATGTGTGTTCTTATTTAAGTTTATATTTCTTTTTGAAAAAAAACTACAAATTAAACGATTAATTATCTACTACTTTTAAAAGAGATTTATTAAAATTATTATGTTGAAAATATTTGCAAACCAATCATCTTCAATGAGAAAACATCATAATATTATCAAAGTTTAGCAAACGTTCATACTCTAGCAATAGAAATAGAAAAGGTATTAATACTTTAAAACACCATAAAATGGCAAATAGCTCTTAATTTATTCTCTTGTGCTTTTTCTATAGAATTTGTTGGAATGGTTTGTAAACTTGGCACAAATTACCGCAAGGCTAGAAGGAGCTTAACTATGTAGTTTTTCTAACTCCTTCTAGAACTCTTATATGTGTTTTCTCGATTGTAAATTTATTTTGAAAATTACATAGTTCGCTTTTTTTATATTCAATAAATTATATTATTCAGTTTCCTATAAATTCAGTTATGCTTTCTTTTTATGCAACTCTAAGTTTGTAATTATTATATTTATTTTAAGGTTCTATTTTACTATGATATTATCGATCTTTGATAACTTGTAACAATCAATCTTGCTTGCTTTGATTTGAAATTAATAATAAAATGACTAAAGTTGACATGAATTGATAAAATAAGTATCTCTTGTTCCATATTTAAAGAGAAATATCTAAATCCAACTATTTTAAGCTCGAAAATAAGCTTAAAATAGAAATTTATGATATTTAAATGTGTGTTCTTATTTAAGTTTATATTTCTTTTTGAAAAAAAACTACAAATTAAACGATTAATTATCTACTACTTTTAAAAGAGATTTATTAAAATTATTATGTTGAAAATATTTGCAAACCAATCATCTTCAATGAGAAAACATCATAATATTATCAAAGTTTAGCAAACGTTCATACTCTAGCAATAGAAATAGAAAAGGTATTAATACTTTAAAACACCATAAAATGGCAAATAGCTCTTAATTTATTCTCTTGTGCTTTTTCTATAGAATTTGTTGGAATGGTTTGTAAACTTGGCACAAATTACCGCAAGGCTAGAAGGAGCTTAACTATGTAGTTTTTCTAACTCCTTCTAGAACTCTTATATGTGTTTTCTCGATTGTAAATTTATTTTGAAAATTACATAGTTCGTTTTTTTTATATTCAATAAATTATATTATTCAGTTTCCTATAAATTCAGTTATGCTTTCTTTTTATGCAACTCTAAGTTTGTAATTATTATATTTATTTTAAGGTTCTATTTTACTATGATATTATCGATCTTTGATAACTTGTAACAATCAATCTTGCTTGCTTTGATTTGAAATTAATAATAAAATGACTAAAGTTGACATGAATTGATAAAATAAGTATCTCTTGTTCCATATTTAAAGAGAAATATCTAAATCCAACTATTTTAAGCTCGAAAATAAGCTTAAAATAGAAATTTATGATATTTAAATGTGTGTTCTTATTTAAGTTTATATTTCTTTTTGAAAAAAACTACAAATTAAACGATTAATTATCTACTACTTTTAAAAGAGATTTATTAAAATTATTATGTTGAAAATATTTGCAAACCAATCATCTTCAATGAGAAAACATCATAATATTATCAAAGTTTAGCAAACGTTCATACTCTAGCAATAGAAATAGAAAAGGTATTAATACTTTAAAACACCATAAAATGGCAAATAGCTCTTAATTTATTCTCTTGTGCTTTTTCTATAGAATTTGTTGGAATGGTTTGTAAACTTGGCACAAATTACCGCAAGGCTAGAAGGAGCTTAACTATGTAGTTTTTCTAACTCCTTCTAGAACTCTTACATATGTTTTCTCGATTGTAAATTTATTTTGAAAATTACATAGTTCGGTTTTTTTTATATTAAATAAATTATATTATTCAGTTTCCTATATATTCAGTTATGCTTTCTTTTTATGCAACTCTAAGTTTGTAATTATTATATTTACTTTAAGGTTCTATTTTACTATGATATTATCGATCTTTGATAACTTGTAACAATCAATCTTGCTTGCTTTGATTTGAAATTAATAATAAAATGACTAAAGTTGACATGAATTGATAAAATAAGTATCTCTTGTTCCATATTTAAAGAGAAATATCTAAATCCAACTATTTTAAGCTCGAAAATAAGCTTAAAATAGAAATTTATGATATTTAAATGTGTGTTCTTATTTAAGTTTATATTTCTTTTTGAAAAAAACAACAAATTAAACGATTAATTATCTACTACTTTTAAAAGAGATTTATTAAAATTATTATGTTGAAAATATTTGCAAACCAATCATCTTCAATGAGAAAACATCATAATATTATCAAAGTTTAGCAAACGTTCATACTCTAGCAATAGAAATAGAAAAGGTATTAATACTTTAAAACACCATAAAATGGCAAATAGCTCTTAATTTATTCTCTTGTGCTTTTTCTATAGAATTTGTTGGAATGGTTTGTAAACTTGGCACAAATTACCGCAAGGCTAGAAGGAGCTTAACTATGTAGTTTTTCTAACTCCTTCTAGAACTCTTATATGTGTTTTCTCGATTGTAAATTTATTTTGAAAATTACATAGTTCGCTTTTTTTATATTCAATAAATTATATTATTCAGTTTCCTATAAATTCAGTTATGCTTTCTTTTTATGCAACTCTAAGTTTGTAATTATTATATTTATTTTAAGGTTCTATTTTACTATGATATTATCGATCTTTGATAACTTGTAACAATCAATCTTGCTTGCTTTGATTTGAAATTAATAATAAAATGACTAAAGTTGACATGAATTGATAAAATAAGTATCTCTTGTTCCATATTTAAAGAGAAATATCTAAATCCAACTATTTTAAGCTCGAAAATAAGCTTAAAATAGAAATTTATGATATTTAAATGTGTGTTCTTATTTAAGTTTATATTTCTTTTTGAAAAAAACAACAAATTAAACGATTAATTATCTACTACTTTTAAAAGAGATTTATTAAAATTATTATGTTGAAAATATTTGCAAACCAATCATCTTCAATGAGAAAACATCATAATATTATCAAAGTTTAGCAAACGTTCATACTCTAGCAATAGAAATAGAAAAGGTATTAATACTTTAAAACACCATAAAATGGCAAATAGCTCTTAATTTATTCTCTTGTGCTTTTTCTATAGAATTTGTTGGAATGGTTTGTAAACTTGGCACAAATTACCGCAAGGCTAGAAGGAGCTTAACTATGTAGTTTTTCTAACTCCTTCTAGAACTCTTATATGTGTTTTCTCGATTGTAAATTTATTTTGAAAATTACATAGTTCGTTTTTTTATATTCAATAAATTATATTATTCAGTTTCCTATAAATTCAGTTATGCTTTCTTTTTATGCAACTCTAAGTTTGTAATTATTATATTTATTTTAAGGTTCTATTTTACTATGATATTATCGATCTTTGATAACTTGTAACAATCAATCTTGCTTGCTTTGATTTGAAATTAATAATAAAATGACTAAAGTTGACCTGAATTGATAAAATAAGTATCTCTAGTTTCA
>JAVHJT010000067.1:0-386880 GCA_033030585.1 Hippophae rhamnoides
TTTTGTCATAATTAGTATTTCTTGATAAGATGTAGAAATTATAGAGACTACCTTTGTGAGATATAATTTGAGCCTAATTTCCTTTATTGATGATATTTATGTTTTATATTAGTCTTTATTCTTCAAAAAAATAAGAGAGGAGAAAAAGAAAGGATTTCTTCAAATTTTTAGATGATCTCTATAGGTATTAGCATTGAATGTATGAATTTTTTTCATCTTAATTGTTCACATTCTCAAAAACAACAAAACATTTGATAAAAATAACTTGCAACTTTTAAAGGGGATAACTTGTCACTCAAGGATCGAAAGGACTATTATAATATATAAATTCGTAACTCTGTTCAACCTACACAATATGATATTTTCTCAAAAAAGAAACTCATTTTTTAACCAAAATTCCATCGTTTACATCACTTAACGGGGGTTTAAAGTTTTTTGTCGCACCATTTTCATGCTTAGATTAAATGATTTGAGTAGAAATTGATAGTATATGCTTATATCTCATTTATGCATGACTACTACAAAAACAAAAGACATATACGGGGTTACCTAATTCATTAGAGCCATAAAAGAGATATTGGTGCCAGACAATGGGTTCAAAAATGTACAATCTGTACATGGGTTGACTCTCTAAAAAATACACATATTGAACTTTATTTTTCAAAAAAAAAATAAGAGAGAGAAAGAAATGAAATGTTGTGAGTAAAGGCTAATTACAAAGACATTTTCAAACAACAAAACATTTGATAAAAATAACTTGCAAATTTTAAGGATAACTTTTCACTCAAGTATCGTAAGAACAATTATAATATATCAAATCGTAACTCTCTATTCAACTTACACAATATGATTTGGTCTCACGAGAAACTCATTTTTGTACCAAATTCCATCGTTTACATCACTTAAGGTTTAAAGTTTTTGTCTGCAATTTCTTCATTTGTAAAAGGCATATATCTTGAAATTCTTTCTTAATGAGTTTGATTTATGCATGAAAATAATTTTTATATATGATATCTTTATAATTTATACATTTGATTCCTTTCATGAGATCAATGTTAAAATAACACTTTGAGCCTTTATTCTTTATACATATGCGAACATATTAGTTCATTTCTATACATCAACTCTTTCGCATATAAATTAGTGTGAGTGTTTGAACCCGTAGGGTTCAGTGTTTTGAGAGTATTGACTTGTTTTAATTATTTTCAATTTTATTCATTAGAGCCGTAAAGAGATATTGGTGCGAAAATGGGTTCTTTATAATTAAATTGATACATTTTTGATATGAAATATGAAAATGATTTTCGACTAATTATTATAATAAATCATGATTGTTTAAAGAGATTAAAATAACTTATGCTTGAGATTTTAATTATGATCTTAAAGGAGATTAAAAAGTATGAGACATTTTTGTGAGATGTTGATAATTTGTGATTTTGTTGTAAATTTAATTTTTAAGTTGTTTGTTTTTATTGTTTCTTTTGTTTTTACATTTAGTTCAATGTTTGTGGGTATCATTACTGAAAACCCTCACGAGACTCAAACTCGTCCACTAGGGCAACCTAGGGGTTTAAAGGCTTGTTGCATAGGCTAAATGCAACCGTGTCAATCCACGGAAGTGATTTAGGATAGTTTAATTTTTTATTAGTCTTTATTTTTCAAAAAAATAGAAAATAACCATGATTTTATGCACATTAATTGATTAAAAATATATATATTTATATGTTTTATCATATATTTATATAAATTTGTCTTTTTCGGAATCACGGGTATTTTTACACATTTTCAAACAACAAAACATTTGATAAAAATAACTTGCAAATTTTACGAGGATAACTTTTCTCAGTATCGAAGGACTATTATAATATATCAAATCGTAACTCTATTCAACTTACGATATGATTTGGTCTCACAAAGAAACTCATTTTTGTACCAAAAATTCCATCGTTTACATCACTTAACGAGGGTTTAAAGTTTTTGTCGAACCATTTTCATAAGCAATACATTTAATTATTTTCAATTTTATTCATTAGAGCCATAAAAAGAGATATTGGTGAAAATGGGTTCTTTTTAACATTTTTTTCTCTATTTTTCTCTCCATCCTCACTCTTTATTTTTCAAAAAAATAAGAGAGGAGAAAAGCGAAATGAAATCTTTCTTTCTCTCCATTTCTTAGTTTTTAGTTTTTTTAGTTTTTCTTATGTTTTAGCTAGTTTTTCTTATGTTTTAGCTAGTTTCTCTTAGTTTTAGAGTTTTCAAACATAACAAAACAATTGATAAAAATAACTTGCAAATTTTAAGGATAACTTTTAACTCAAGTATCGTAAGGACTATTATAATATATCAAATCGTAACTCTATTTAACTTACGATATGATTTGGTTTCACAAAGAAACTCATTTTTGTACCAAAATTCCATCGTTTACATCACTTAATGAGGGTTTAAAGTATTTTAGCTTTTTGATTCAATAAATGGGAGTTATTCATTAGAGCCATAAAAGAGATATTGGTGCGAAAATGGGTTCTTTATTTATGTTTTATAGGATTTTATTTTCTTTCTGATTATTTTTATGCTTTATTCTTACATGTTATATCTTTATTTTTCAAAAAAAATAAGAGAGGAAAAAAAAATGAAATGTTGTTCACAATTTCAAACATAACAAAACAATTGATAAAAATAACTTGCAAATTTTAAGGATAACTTTTAACTCAAGTATATAAGGAGACTATTACAATATATCAAATCGTAACTCTCTATTCAACTTACGATATGATTTGGTTTCACAAAGGAAACTCATTTTTGTACCAAAATTCCATCGTCTACATCACTTAATGAGGGTTCATGATATTTTATTCATTAGAGGCATAAAAGAGATATTGGTGCTGAAAATTGGTTCTTTATTTATGTTAATAGGTAAAAATCTAAAATGAATTGATTTTATTTTTATTCAAGATTTTATATTAAGAATGTTAGAGAGAAATATATTATTTTTCATTACAAACTTAAATGAAAATTAGATTTTAAGGTTTAGTTATCGATCGATTTAGAGTAGTGCTCTTTTTTATTTTTCAAAAAAAATAAGAGAGGAGAAAAGAATGAAAGTGAAGCTCTATTTCAAAAGTTTTTATAAGAATTGTTATCTGAAAATGTTTTGACGACATGTTTTCGGTAGTGGTTTTAAAACTTGAAAGTTAGTACTCGGATAACTAAATTCTTAGGTTTAATTTGGACACCTTGAAATTTTCAAAAATAACAAAACAATTGATAAAAATAACTTGCAAATTTTAACGAGGATAACTTTTTAACTCAAGTATCGAAAGGACAATTATAATATATCAAATCGTAACTCTATTCAACTTACGATATGATTTGGTCTCACAAAAACTCATTTTTGTACCAAAATTCCATCGTTTACATCATATGAGGTTTAAAGTTTTTTGTCGAACCATTTTCATTTTAATTATTTTCAATTTTATTCATTAGAGCCATAAAAGAGATATTGGTGAAAATGGGTTCTTTTTAAATGGTTCATTTTCAATCTCTTAGAAAAAGGAATTAATTTAATTAACCAAATTAGTTATCAACCCCACCCGTAGGTGTTAATTGATTTGTTTAGTTAACAAAGAATATCTAACCCGCCAAAGGTGGTATTCATACAAAAAAGGGAGAATCAATAAATATCAATTCATATCTTTAATAACCTAAATAATACGAGCAAGCATAATTAACTTAGTTATTATATCCATAAATACTCCACTATTTATAAAAGATAAAATTTGCATGAATGTTTATTGAATTTTATATTAGTCTTTATTCTTCAAAAAAAAATAAGAGAGGAGAAAAAGAAAGGGAATGTTGTTCACATTTTTCAAAAACAACAAAACATTTGATTAAAAACACAAAACCCAAAATATCGTGACGGATGTTTAGGATTTAATTTCGTTTTTAAAAGTTTGAATAATAAATTAAAAACCACATACATTCCTTCCTTAGATCGACCTTGGGAGTATACTTATCATTTTCTACGAAATGATTCGTGCACTTGCGAGAGTTTTATAAATATAAAACCAATAACTTGCAAATTTTAGCGAGGATAACTTTTAACTCAGTATCGTAAGGACAATTATAATATATCAAATCGTAACTCTATTCAACTTACGATATGATTTGGTTTCTGAGAAACTCATTTTTGTACCAAAATTCCATCGTTTACATCACTTAATGAGGTTTAAAGTTTTTTGTGCACCATTTTCATTTTATTATTTGGCGATCACGATTTTGCTCATCAATAGTCCTTATGATACTTGAGTGAAAAGTTATCCCCGTTAAAATTTGCAAGTTATTTTTATCAATTGTTTTGTTATGTTTGAAAATGTGAACAACATTTCATTTCGTTTTCTCGTCTCTTATTTTTTTTTGAAAAATAAAGACTAATATAAAACATAAATAAAGAACCCATTGTCGGCACCAATATCCCTTTTATTGCTCTAATGAATAAAATTGAAAATAAGTATATTCATTAGAGCCATAAAGAGATATTGGTGCCGACAATGGGTTCTTAAACCCTTGTTAAGTGATGTAGACGATGGAATTTTGGAACAAAAATGGGTTTCCTTTGTGACACCAAATCATAGTGTAGGTTGAACAGAGTTACGATTTGATATATTATAATAGTCCTTTCGATCCTTGAGTGACAAGTTATCCCCGTTAAAAGTTGCAAGTTATTTTGATCAAATGTTTTGTTGTTTTTGAAAATGTGAACAACATTCCCTTTCTTTTTCGCCTCTCTTATTTTTTTTGAAGAATAAATACTAATATAAAACATAAATAAAGAGTCTTTATTTTTCAAAAAAATAAGAGAGGAGAAAACAGAAATGAAATGTTGTTCACATTTCAAACAACAAAACATTTGAAATTGAAAATAATTAAAATGAAAATGGTGCGACAAAAAACTTTAAACCCTTATTAAGTAATGTAAGCGATTGAATTTGGGTACAAAAATGAGTTTCCTAAAAATAACTTGCAAATTTTAACGGGGATAACTTTTAACTCAGTATCGTAAGGACTATTATAATATATCAAATCGTAACTCTATTCAACACACAATATGATTTGGTCTCTAAAGTAAACTCATTTTTGTACCTAAATTCCATCGTTTACATCATTTAATGAGGTTTAAAGTTTTTTGTCGAACCATTTTCAGTTACGATTTGATATATTATAATAGTCCTTATGATACTTGAGTGAAAAGTTATCCCGTTAAAATTTGCAAGTTATTTTTATCAAATTATTTTGTTATGTTTGAAAATGTGAACAACATTTCATTTAGTCTCCTCTCTTATTTTTTTGAAAAATAAAGACTAATATAAAACATAAATAAAATTCATTAGAGCCATAAAGAGATATTGGTGCCAACAATGGGTTCTTGAAAATAAGTAAATATATTAGTATTTATTCTTCAAAAAAATAAGAGAGGAGAAAAGAAAGGGAATGTTGTTTTGGTACAAAAATGAGTTTCCTTTGTGAAACCAAATCATAACAACAAAACATTTGATAAAAATAACTTGCAACTTTTAACGAGGATAACTTGTGAGTCAAGTACTCAAGAAAAATTTATTATAATATATCGAATACGTAACTCTGTTCAACCGACTGCAATATGATTTGGTTTCACAAAGGAAACTCATTTTTGTGCCCAAATTCTATTGTTTACATCAACTTAACAAGGGTTTAAAGTGATATATTATAATAGTCCTTCGATATTTTAGTGAAAAGTTATCCCCGTTAAAATTTGCAAGTTATTTTTATCAAATGTTTTGTCGCACCATTTTCATTTTACTTATTTTCAATTTTATTCATTAGAGCTATAAAAAGGATATTTGTGCCGACAATGGTTTCTATATTTGAAGAATAAATAATAATATAAAAAATAAATAAAGAACCCATTTTACACCAATATCTCTTTTATGGCTCTAATGAATAAAATTGAAAATAATTAAAATGAAAATGTTTTATGTTAAACTCTTTATTTAAAAAAAACAATAAGAGAGGAGAAAGCAGAAATGAAATGTTGTTCCGTTTTGGTACAAAAACAACAAAACATTTGATAAAAAATAAATTTACAAATTTAAACGGGGTTAACTTTTCCTTTCAGTATCATAAGGACTATTATAATATATCAAATCGTAACTACACATTCAACTTACACAATATGATTTGATACTCTGAAAACTCATTTTTGTACCAAAATTGCATCGTTTACATTAGCAATGAGGTTTAAAGTTTTTCTTTCATTTTCATTTTAATTATTTTCAATTTTATTCATTAGAGCCGTAAAAGAGATATTGGTGCGAAAATCGGTTCTTTATTTATTTTTTATTAAAGTCTTATTCTTAAAAAAATAAGAGGAAAAGAAAGGAATGTTCGCGTTTCAAAAACAACGAAGCTGATAAAAATAACTTTCCAACTTTTACTTGGGGATAACTTGTCATTCAAGGATCGAAAGGACAATTGAGTTAAAACATATCAAATCTACATTAAAAGTTGAAAGTTATTTTTATCAAATATTTTGTTGTTTTTGAAAATGTGAACAACTTTATTCCATTTCTTTTTCTCCTCTCTTATTTTTTTGAAGAATAAAGACTAATATAAAACATAATCTTTATTCTTCAAAAAAAATAAGAGAGAGACCCATTTTCGGCACCAATATGCTTTTAATGGCTCTAATGAATAAAGGTGAGAATAATTAAAATGAAAGTAGTGCGACAAAAAACTTTTAAACCAATGTTAAGTGAAGTAGGCGATGCAATTTGGGTACAAAAGTGAGTTTCCTTTGTGAGACCAAATCATGTGTGTAAGTTGAACGAGGTACGATTTGATATATTATAATAGTCCTTATGATACTTGAGTGAAAAAATTAACCCCGTTAAAATTTGCAAGTTATTTTTATCAGATGTTTTGTTGTTTTTAATGTGAACAACATTTCTTTATTTCATTTCGATCTTATTGTTTTTAACAATAAAGACTATTATAAAACATAAATAAAAGAACCCATTGCTCCTTTGCAATATCTCTTTTATAGCTCTAATGGTAAAATTGAAAATAAAGTAAAATGAAAATGGTGCGACAAAAAACTTAAAACCCTTGGTAAGTGGTATAAACAATAGAATTTGGGTACAAAAATGAGTTTCCTTTGTGAAACCAAATCATGTGTGTATGAGTTGAACAGCAGTTACGATTTGATATATTATGTGATCCTTTCGATACTTGACTCACAAGTTATCCTCATTAAAGATTGCAAATTCTTATTTTTATCAAATTGTTTTGTTGTTTTTGAAAATATGAACAACATTCCATTTCTTTTTCTCCTTTCTTATTTTTTGAAGAATAAACACTAATTAAAAATAACTTGCAACTTTTAACGGGGATAACTTGTCACTCAAGTATCGAAAGGACTTTATAATATATCAAATCGTAACCCTGTTCAACCTACACAATATGATTTGGTTTCACAAAGGAAACTCATTTTTGTACCCAAATTCTATCGTTTACATCACTTAACGAGGGTTTAAAGTTTTTTGTCGCACCATTTTCATTATTGAAAATAATTAAAATGAAAATGGTGCGACAAAAATCAATTTTATTCATTAGAGCCATAAAGAGATATTGGTCGACAATGGGTTCTAATGAGTTTCCTTTGTGAGACCAAATCATATTGTGTAAGTTGAACAGAGTTACGATTTGATATATTATAATATTCCTTTCGATACTTGAGTGAAAAGTTATCCCCGTTAAAAGTTGCAAGTTATTTTTATCAAATGTTTTGTTGTTTTTGATAATGTGACCAAAATTCCATTTCTTTTTCTCCTCTCTTATTATTTTTTAAGAATAAAGACTAATATAAAACATAAATAAATAATCCATTGTTGGCACCAATATATCTTTTATAGCCCTAATGAATAAAATTGAAAATATGTAAAATGAAAATGGTGCGACAAAAACGTTTAAACCCTCGTAGTCTTTATTTTTCAAAAAAATAAGAGAGGAGAAAAGAAATGAAATGTTGTTCACATTTTCAAACAACAAAACATTAAAACATGATAAAAATAACTTGCAAATTTTAAGGATAACTTTTAACTCAGTATCGAAAGGACTATTATAATATATCAAATCGTAACTCTATTCAACTTACGATATGATTTGGTCACACAAAGGAAACTAATTTTTGTTCCCAAATTGCTTCGTTTTCATTACTTAATGAGGTTTAAAGTTTTTTGTCGCACCATTTTCATATAGAGTTCCGATTTGATATATTATAATAGTCCTTTCGACACTTGAGTGAAAAGTTATCCCCGTTAAAAGTTGCAAGTTATTTTTATCAAATTGTTTTGTTGTTTTTGAAAATATGAACAACATTACATTTCGTTTTCTCCTCTCTTATTTTTTTTGAAGAATAAAGACTAATATAAAACATAAATAAATAACCCATTGTCGGCACCAATATCTCTTTTATAGCTCTAATGAATAAAATTGAAAATAAGTAAAATGAAAATGGTGCGACAAAAAATTTTACTTATTTTCAATTTTATTCATTAGATAAAGAGATATTGGTGAAAATGGGTTCTTTTAAAACAAAAATGAGTTTCGTTTGTGACACCAAATCATGTAGGTTGAATAGAGTTACGATTTGATATATTAGTCTTTATTTTTCAAAAAAATAAGAGAGGAGAAAGAAATGAAATGTTGATCCCGTTAAAATTTGCAAGTTATTTTTATCGAATGTTTTGTTGTTTTTGAGAATGTGAACAACATTCTCAAAAACAACAAAACATTCGATAAAAATAACTTGCAAATTTTAACGGGGATAACATTTGACTCAAGTATCGTAAGGACTATTATAATATATCAAATCATAACTCTATTCAACTTACGATATGATTTGGTCTCCTGAGAAACTCATTTTTGTACCAAAATTCCATCGTTTACATCACTTAACGAGGTTTAAAGTTTTTGTCGAACCATTTTCAAATAAATACTAATATAAAAAATAAATAAAGAACCCATTGTCGGCACCAATATCTCTTTTATGGCTCTAATGAATTAAATTGAAAATAATTAAAATTTTAATTATTTTCAATTTTATTCATTAGAGCCGTAAAAGAGATATTGGTGGACAATGGGTTCTTGTAAGCGATGGAATTTTGGTACAAAAATTGAGTTTCCTTTGTGAGACAGTCTTTATTTTCAAAAAATAAGAGAGAGGAGAAAAGAAATGAAATGTGATATAATTATAATAGTTCTTCGATACTTGAGTTAAAAGTTATCCCGTTAAAATTTGCAAGTTATTTTTATCAAATGTTTTGTTGTTTTTGAGAATGTGAACAACATTTCATTTCGTTTTCTCCTCTCTTATTTTTTTGAAAAATAAATACTAATATAAAACATAACACATTTTCAACAACAAAACAATTTGTTAAAAATAACTTGCAAATTTTAGCGGGGATAACTTTTAACTCGAGTATCGTAAGGACTATTATAATATATCAAATTGTAACTCTGTTCAACTTACACAATATGATTTGGTCTCTAAAGGAAACAAATTATCGTACCCAAATTCCCTCGTTTACATCACTTAATGTGGTTTGAAAGTTTTTTGTCGAACCATTTTCATTTTACTTATTTTCAATTTTATGGCTCTAATGAATAAAATTGAAAATAAATAAAATGAAAATGGTGCGACAAAAATATTCATTAGAGCCGTAAAGAGATATTGGTGCGACAATGGGTTCCATATTGTGTAAGTAGAATGAGTTACGATTTTATATATTATAATAGTCCTTTCAATACTTGAGTAAAAATTTATCACCATTAAAAGTTGCATGTTTTTTTATCAATTGTTTTGTTGTTTTTGAAAATGTGAAACAACATTCCCTTTCTTTTTCTCGTCCCTTATTTTTTTGAAGAATAAAGACTAATATAAAACATAAATAAAGAACCCATTTTCGGCACCAATATATCTTTTATTGCTCTCTGAATAAAATTGAAAATAAATAAAATGAAAATGGTGCGACAAAAAACTTATTTATGTTTTATATTAGTATTTATTCTTCAAAAAAATAAGAGAGGAGAAAGAAAGGGAATGTTGTTTGATATATTATAATAGTCCTTTCGATACTTGAGTGACAAGTTATCCCGTTAAAAGTTGCAAGTTATTTTTATCAAATGTTTTGTTGTTTTTGAAAATGTGAACAACATTCCCTTTCTTTTTCTCTCTTATTTTTTTGAAGAATAAATACTAATATAAAAAATAATAACTAGCAAATTTTGACGGGGATAACTTATCACTCAAGTATCGAAAGGACTATTATAATATATCAAATCGTAACTCTGTTCAACCTACACAATATGATTTGGTTTCACAAAGGAAACTCATTTTTGTACCCAAATTCTATCGTTTACATCACTTACCGAGGGTTTAAAGTTTTTGACGCACCATTTTCATTTGAAAATAAGTAAAATGAAAATGGTGCGACAAAAAACTTTAAACCCTCGTTAAGTGATGTAAACGATGGAATTTTGGTACAAAAATGAGTTTCCTTTGTGAGACCAAATCATATTGTGTAATTTGATACGAGCTTCGATTTGATATATTATAATAGTCCTTTTGATCCTTGAATGACAAGTTATCCCCGTTAAAAGTTGCAAGTTATTTTTATCAAATGTTTTGTTGTTTTTGAAAATGTGAACAACATTCCCTTTCTTTTCTCCTCTCTTATTTTTTTGAAGATTAAAGACTAATATAAAACATAAATAAAGATTCATTAGAGCTATAAAGAGAAATTGGGGGACAATGGGTTCTTTAATTGAAAATAAATAAAATGAAAATGGTGCGACAAAAAACTTTAAACCCTCGTTATCTTTATTTTTCAAAAAAATAAGAGAGGAGAAAAGAAATGAAATGTTGTTCACATTTTCAAAAACAACAACCAAATCATAGTGTAGGTTGAACGAGTTACGATTTGATATATTATAATAGTCCTTTCGATACTTAAAAATAACTTTCACCTTTTAACGGGGATAACTTGTCACTCAAGTATCGAAATGACTTTATAATATATCAAATCGTAACCCTGTTCAAACTACACAATATGATTTGGTTTCACAAAGTAAACTCATTTTTGTACCAAAATTCCATCGTCTACATCACTTAACGAGGGTTTAAAGTTTTTTGTCGCACCATTTTCATTTTACTTATTTTCAATTTTATTCATTTGAGCTATAAAAGAGAGATTGGTGTGACAATGGGTTTGCAAGTTATTTTTATCAAATGTTTTGTTGTTTTTGAAAATGTGAATCTTTATTTTTCAAAAAAAATAAGAGAGGAGAAAAGCAATTGAAATGTTGTTTTGAACATTTTCAAACATAACAAAACAATTGATAAAAATAACTTGCAAATTTTAGGGGATAACTTTTTGTCAAGTATCGTAAGGACAATTTAAAATTGAAAATAAGTAAAATGAAAATGGTGCGACAAAAAACTAATATATCAAATCGTAACTCTATTTAACTTACACGATATGATTTGGTTTCACAAAGGAAACTCACTTTTGTACCAAAATTCCATCGTTTACATCACTTTCCGAGGGTTTAAAAGTTTCGACACACCATTTTCATTTTACTTATTTTCATATTGTGTAAGTTGAACAGTTACGATTTTATATATTATAATAGTCCTTTCGATGCTTGAGTGAGAAGTTATGCCCGTTAAAAGTTGCAAGTCATTTTTATCAATTGTTTTGTTGTTTTTGAAAATGTGAATAACATTCCCTTTCTTTTTTTCCTCTCTTATTTTTTTGAAGAATAAATACTAATTTATTCGTTAGAGCCATAAAAAAGATATTGGTGCGACAATGGGTTCTTTTCTTTTATGGTCTAATGAATAAAATTGAAAATAATTAAAATGAAAATGGTGCGACAAAAAACTTTAAACCCTCGTTAAGTAATGTAAACAATGGAATTTGGGTACAAAAATGAGTTTCCTTTGTACCAAATCATATTGTGTAAGTTGATCCGAGTTACGATTTGATATATTATAATAGTCTCTTCGATCCTTGAGTCAAAAGTTATCCCCGATAAAATTTGCAAGTTATTTTTATCAAAAGTTGTTTTGTTGTTTTTGAGAATATGAACAAGTCTTTATTTTTCAAAAAAAATAAGAGAGGAGAAAACAAAATGAAATGAAATAAATACTAATATAAAAGATAAAAATAACTTGCAAATTTTAACGGGGATAACTTTTAACTTTCAAGTATCGTAAGGACAATTATTGAATAAAATTGAAAATAAGTAAAATTAAAATGGTGCGACAAAAAACTTTAAACCCTCGTTAATATATCAAATCGTAACTCTATTCAACTTCACGATATGATTTGGTCTCCTGAGGAAACTCATTTTTGTACAAAAAATTCCATCGTTTACATCACTTAACGAGGGTTTAAAGTTTTTGTCGAACCATTTTCACTTTGAGACCAAAACATATTGTGTAAGTAGAAAGAGTTACGATTTTATATATTATAATAGTCCTTTCGATCCTTGAGTGACAAGTTATCCTCGTTAAAAGTTGCAAGTTATTTTTATAAATTGTTTTGTATTCATTAGAGCCATAAAAAGAGATATTGGTGCCAACAATGGGTTCCTCTTATTTTTTGAAGAATAAATACTAATATAAAACAATAAATAAAGAACCCATTTTTCGGCACCAATATTTCTTTTATGGCTCTAATGAATAAAATTGAAAATAATTAAAATGAAAATGGTGCGACAAAAAAATATTAGTCTTTACTCTTCAAAAAACATAAGAGAGGAGAAAAAGAAAGAGAATGTCGTTCACATTTTCAAAAACATTGTGTAAGTTGAACGAGTTACGATTTGATATATTATAAGCAACTTTTAACGGGGATAACTTGTCACTCAAGTATCGAAAGGACTTTATAATATATCAAATCGTAACCCTGTTCAACCTACACAATATGATTTGGTTTCACAAAGGAAACTCATTTTTTTACCCAATTCTATCGTTTACATCACTTAACGAGGGTTTAAAGTTTTTTGTCGCACCATTTTCATTTTACTTATTTTCAATTTTATTCATTAGAGCCATAAAAGAGATATTGGTCGAAATGATGGGTTCTGAACAACATTTCATTTCATTTCTCCTCTCTTATTTTTTGGAAAATAAAGACTAATATAAAACATAAATAAAGAACCCATTGTTGGCACTAATATCTCCTTTATAGCTCTAATGAATAAAATTGAAAATAAGTAAAATTCTTTATTTTTCAAAAAAAAAAAAGAGAGGAGAAAGCGAAATGAAATGTTGTTGGTACTTGCAAATTTTGTGGGGATAACTTTTAACTCAAGTATCGTAAGAACAATTATAATATTGATATATTATAATAGTCCTTTCGATACTTGAGTGACAAGTTATCCCCGCTAAAAGTTGCAAGTTATTTTTATCAAATGTTTTGTTGTTTTTGAAAATGTGAAAAATAAAGAATAATATAAAACATAAATAAAGAACCCATTTTCGGCACCAATATATCTTTTATTGCTCTAATGAATAAAATTGAAAATAAATAAAATGAAAATGGTACGACAAAAAACTTTAAACCCTCGTTAAGTGATGTAAACGATGGAATTTTGGTACAAATCGTAACTCTATTCAACTTACGATATGATTTGGTCTCACAAAGAAACTCATTTTTGTACCAAAATTCCATCGTTTACATCACTTTGAGGTTTAAAGTTTTTTGTCGAACCATTTTCATTTGATATATTATAATAGTCCTTTCTTTAATTATTTTCAATTTTATTCATTAAATATAAAAGAGAGATTGGTGCTGACAATGGGTTCTTTATTTATGTTTTGTATTAGTCTTTATTCTTCGAAAAAAAAGATAGGAGAAAAAGAAATGAAATGTTGTTCACATTTTCAAAAACAACAAAACAATTGATAACAATAACTTGCTACTTTTAATGGTGATAACTTTTAACTCAAGTATCGTAAGCACAACTATAATATATGAAATCGTAACTCTATTTAATTTACGATATGATTTGGTTTCACAAAGAAACTCATTTTTGTACCAAAATTCCATCGTTTACATCACTTAACGAGGGTTTAAAGTTTTTTAGCACCATTTTCATTGCAAGTTATTTTTATCAAATGTTTTGTTGTTTTTGAAAATGTGAACAATATTCCCTTTCTTTTTCTCCTCTCTTATTTATTTTGAAGAATAAAGACTAATATAAAACATAAATAAATATTCATTAGAGCCATAAAAGAGATATTGGTGCGACAATGGGTTATATTGAAAATAAATAAAATGAAAATGGTGCGACAAAAAACTTTAAACCCTCGTTAAGTGATGTAAACGATGGAATTTTGGTACAAAAAAGTCTTTATTTTTCAAAAAAATAAGAGAGGAGAAAAGCGAAATGAAATTGATATATTATAATAGTCCTTTCATTACTTGAGTAAAAATTTATCACCGTTAAAAGTTGCATGTTATTTTTATCAAATGTTTTACTTGCAAATTTTAGCAGGGATAACTTTTAACTCAGTATCGTAAGGACAATTATAATATATCAAATCGTAACTCTGTTCAACTTACGATATGATTTGGTCTCCTGAAAACTCATTTTTGTACCAAAATTCCATCGTTTACATCACTTAATAGGGGTTTAAAGTTTTTTGTCGAACCATTTTCATCTTATTTTTTTGAAAAATAAAGACTAATATAAAACATAAATAATTAATTATATTCAATTTTATTCATTATAGCTATAAAAGAGATATTTGTGCTGACAATGGGTTCTTTATTTATAGCTCTAATGAATAAAATTGAAAATAAGTAAAATGAAAATGGTGCGACAATATTCTTCAAAAAAAATAAGAGAGGAGAAAAAGAAAGGGAATGTTTGGGTACAAAAAAAATAACTTGCAACTTTTAGCACGGGGATAACTTGTCACTCGAGTATCGAAAGGACTACTCTAATGTATCAAATCGTAAGTCTGTGCAACCTACACAATATGTTTTGGTCTCTCTTAGGAAACTCGTTTTTGTACCCAAATTCTATCGTTTACATCACTTAACGAGGGTTTAAAGTTTTTTGTCGCACCATTTTCATGTGTAGGTTGAGCAGTTACGATTTGATATATTATAATAGTCCTTTAGATACTTATTCATTAGAGCTATAAAAGAGAAAGTGGTGACAATGGGTTCTTTACAAGTTATTTTTATCAAATGTTTTGTTGTTTTTGAATTATTTTTCAAAAAAATAAGAGAGGAGAAAACGAATGAAATGTTGTTCACATTCTCAAAAACAACAAAACATTTGATAAAAATAACTTTCACCTTTTAACGGGGATAACTTGTCACTCAAGTATCGAAATGACTTTATAATATATCAAATCGTAACCCTGTTCAAACTACACAATATGATTTGGTTTCACAAAGTAAACTCATTTTTGTACCAAAATTCCATCGTCTACATCACTTAACGAGGGTTTAAAGTTTTTTGTCGCACCATTTTCATTTTTATAGCTCTAATGAATAAAATTGAAAATAAGTAAAATGAAAATGGTGCGACAAAAAACCATTAGAGCCATAAAAGAGATATTGGTGCGACAATGGGTTCTCAAAAATGAGTTTCCTTTGTGAAACCAAATCATATTGTGTAGGTTGAACGAGTTACGATTTGATATATTATAATAGTCCTTTCGATACTTGAGTGACAAGTTATCCCGTTAAAAGTTGCAAGTTATTTTTATCAAATGTTTTGTTGTTTTTTTTATTTTCAAAAAAATAAGAGGAGAAAAGCGAATTGAAATGTTGCTATTATTTTTTGAAGAATAAAGACTAATATAAAAACTTGCAAATTTTAACGAGGATAACTTTTAACTCAAGTATCGTAAGGATATCTTTTATCAAATCGTAACTCTGTTCAACTTACGATATGATTTGGTCTCACATAGGAAACTCATTTTTGTACCAAAATTCCATCGTTTACATCAACGGGGTTTAAAGTAAACCCTCGTTAAGTGATGTAGACGATGGAATTTTGGAACAAAAATGAGTTTCCTTTGTGACACCAAATCATATTGTGTAGGTTGAACAGAGTTACGAATTTATATATTATAATAGTCCTTTCGATCCTTGAGTGACAAGTTATCCCCGTTAAAAGTTGCAAGTTATTTTTATCAAATGTTTTGTTGTTTTTGAAAATGTGAACAACATTCCCTTTCTTTTTCTCCTCTCTTTTCTTTTTGAATAATACAGACTGATTCATTAGAGCCATAAAAGAGATATTGGTGCGAAATGGGTTCTTTATTTATTTTTATATTAGTATTTATTCTTCAAAAAAAATAAAGAGGAGAAAAAGAAAGAAATTGAAAATAAGTAAAATTTGATAAAAATAACTTGCAACTTTTAACGGGGATAACTTGTCACTCAAAGTATCGAAGGACTATTATAATATATCAAATCGTAACTCTGTTCACACTACACAATATGATTTGGTTTCAAAAAGGAAACTCATTTTTGTACCAAAATTCCATCGTTTACATCACTTAACGAGGTTTAAAGTTTTTGTCGCACCATTTTGTAGCGATGGAATTTTGGTACAAAAATGAGTTTCCTTATTCATTAGAGTCATAAAAGAGATATTGGTGCCGGCAATGGGTTCTGATATATTCTTTATTTTTCAAAAAAAATAAATGAGGAGAAAAGAAATGAAATAAGTTATCCCGTTAAAAGTTGCAAGTTATTTTTATCAAATGTTTTGTTGTTTTTGAAAATGTGAACTTGCAACTTTTAACGGGGATAACTTGTCACTCAAAGATCGAAGGGACTATTACTCTTATTTTTTTGAAGAATAAATACTAATATAAAAAATAAATTATCAAATCGTAACTCTGTTCAAACTACACAATATGATTTGGTATCACAAAGGACAACTCGTTTTGTACCAAAATTCATCGTCTACATCACTTAACGAGGGTTTAAAGTTTTTGTCGTTTTATGGCTCTAATGAATAAAATTGAAAATAATTAAAATGTTTATTCATTAGAGCCATAAAAGAGATATTGGTCGACAATGGGTTCTTGGTACAAAAATGAGTTTCCTTTGTGAGACCAAATCATATTGTGTAAGTTGAGCAGTTACGATTTGATATATTATAAAAAATAACTTGCAACTTTTAACGGGGATAACTTGTCACTCAAAGATCGAGGACTATTATATAAATACTAATATAAAACATAAATAATCGTGACTCTGTTCAACATACACCATATGATTTGTTCTCACAAAGGAAACTCATTTTTGCAGCAAAATTCCATCGTTTACTTTACTTAATGAGGGTTTAAAGGTTTTTGTCGCTCCATTTTCATTTAAAATTGAAAATAATTAAAATGAAAATGGTGCGACAAAAAACTTTATTCATTAGAGACATAAAGAGATATTGGTGCGACAATGGGTTCTTTTTGGGTACAAAAATGAGTTTCCTTTGTGAGACCAAATCATATTGTGTAAGTTGAAGCAGTTACGATTTGATATATTATAATAGTCCTTCGATACTTGAGTGAAAAAGTTATCCCGTTAAATTTTGCAAGTTATTTTTATCAAATTGTTTTATTGTTTTTGAGAATATGAAAAACATTACATTTTGTTTTCTCTCTCTTATTTTTTTTTTGAAGAATAAGGACTAATATAAAACATAAAGTCTTTAGTTTTCAAAAAAAAATAAGAGAGAAAAGCGAAATGAAATGTTGTTCACATAAAATTGAAAATAAGTAAAATGAAAATGGTGCGACAAAAAATTTTCAAACATAACAAAACAATTGATAAAAATAACTTGCAAATTTTACAGGGATAACTTTTAACTCAGTATCGTAAATATTGTGATCAAATCGTAACTCTGTTCAACTTACACAATATGATTTGGTATCACATAGAAACTCATTTTTGTACCCAAATTCCATCGTTTACATTACTTTATGCGGGATTAAAGTTTTTGTCGCACCATTTTCATTATTATAATAGTCCTTTCGATACTTGAGTGACTATTCATTAGGGCCATAAAGAAATATTGGTGCGAAAAATGGGTTCTTTTATCAAATTGTTTTGTTGTTTTTGAAAATGTGAACAACATTCATTTCTTTTCTCCTCTCTTATTTTTTGAAGAATAAATACTAATATAAAACATAAATTTATTTATATTTTATATTAGTATTTATCCTTCAAAAAAATATAAGAGGAGAAAAAATTGAAAATAATTAAAATGAAAATGGTGCGACAAAAAACTTAAAATAACTTGCAAATTTTAACGGGGATAACTTTTAACTCAGTATCGTAAGGACTATTATTGAGTTTCCTTTTGATACCAAATCATATTGTGTAAGTTGAAGCAGTTACGATTTGATATATTATAATAGTCCTTACGATACTTGAGTGAAAAGTTATCCCGTTAAAATTTGCAAGTTATTTTTATCAAATGTTTTGTTGTTTTGAAAATGTGAACAACATTTCATTTTTTCTCCTCTCTTATTTTTTGAAGAATAAAGACTAATATAAAACATAAATATATCAAATCGTAACTCTGTTGAAACTACCCAATATGATTTGGTTTCACAAATGAAACTCATTTTTGTACCAAAATTCCATGTCTACATCACTTAACGAGGGTTTAAAGTTTTTTGTTGCCATTTTCATTTTAGCTCTAACGAATAAAATTGAAAATAAGTAAAATGAAAATGATGCGACAAAAAACTTTAAACCCTCGGTAAGTGATGAAAATGATGGAATTTGGTTACAAAAATGAGTTTCTAGAGCCATAAAAGAGATATTGGTGCGACAATGGGTTCTTGATATATTATAATAGTCCTTCGATACTTGAGTGACAAGTTATCCCGTTAAAAGTTGGAAGTTGTTTTTATTAGATGTTTTGTTGTTTTTGAAAATGTGATCAACATTCCCTTTCTTTTTCTGGTCTCTTATTTTTTTGAAGAATAAATATTAATATAAAAAGTCTTTATTTTTCAAAAAAATAAATGAGGAGAAAAGCAATTGAAATGTTGATTGAAATTAATTAAAATGAAAATGGTGCGACAAAAAAATTTAAACCCTCATTAAGTAATGTAAACGATGCAATTTGGGTACAAAAATGAGTTTCCTTTGTGAGACCAAATCATATTGTGTAGGTTGAACATAGTTACGATTTGATATATTATAATAGTCCTTTCGATACTTGACTGACAAGTTATCCTCGTTAAAAGTTGCAAGTTATTTTTATCAAATGTTTTGTTGTTTTTGAAAATGTGAAAAACATTCCCTTTCTTTTTCTCCTCTCTTATTTTTTTGAAGAATAAAGACTAATATAAAACATAAATAAAGAACCCATTTTCGGCACCAATATATCTTTTATTGCTCTAACGAATAAAATTGAAAATAATTAAAATGAACTTGCAACTTTTAACGGGGATAACTTGTCACTCAAAGATCGAAGGGACTATTATTGGTACAAAAATGAGTTTCCTTTGTGAGACCAAATCATATTGTGTAAGTTGAAAGTTACGATTTGATATATTACGTAACTCTCTTCAAACTACACAATACCCGTTAAAAGTTGCAAGTAATTTTTATCAAATGTTTTGTTGATTTGGTTTCACAAAGGAAACTCATTTTGTACCAAAATTCCATAAATCTACATCACTTAACGAGGGTTTAAAGTTTTTGTCGCACCATTTTTCTTATTTTTTTGAAAAATAAAGACTAATATAATCATTAGAGCCATAAAGAGATATTGGTGCGACAATGGGTTCATAAAATTGAAAATAAGTAAAATGAAAATGGTGCGTATTTTTCAAAAAAAAAATAAGAGAGGAGAAAAGCGAAATGAAATGAACAAATTTTAGCAGGGGATAACTTTTAACTCAAGTATCGTATTGATATATTATAATTAATATATCAAATCGTAACTCGTTCAACTTACAAGTTATTTTTATCAAATGTTTTGTTGTTTTTGAAAATGTGATATGATTTGGTCTCCGAAATGAAACTCATTTTTGTCCCAAATTCCATCTTTTTTGAAAAATAAAGACTAATATAAAACATAAATAATGAGGTTTAAAGTTTTTGTCGCACCATTTTCATTTTACTTATTTGAATTCATTAGAGCTATTTAAGAGGTATTTGTGCGATAATGGATTCTTTATTACAAAAATGAGTTTCCATTAGTATTTATTTTTCAAAAAAATTAAGAGAGGAGAAAAAGAAATGAAATGTTGTTCCCATTCTCAAATACAACAAATCATTAGAAAGAAATAACTTGCAAATTTTAAGGATAACTATTCACTCAAGTATCATAATGACTATTATAATATATCAAATCGTTACTCTGTTCAACTTACACGATATAATTTCGTCTCACTGAAGAAACTCATTTTTGTACCAAAATTCCATCGTCTACATCACTTAACGAGGGTTTATGATTTTATTCATTAGAGCTATAAAAGAAATATTGGTGCGACAATGGGTTCGTGACAAGTTATCCCGTTAAAAGTTGCAAGTTATTTTTATCAAATGTTTTGTTGTTTTTGAAAATGTGAAAGGAGAAAGCGAAATGAAATTTTGTTCACGTGCTCAAAAACGACAAAACATTTGATAAAAATAACTTGCAACTTTTAGCAGGGATAACTTGTCACTCAAAGATCGAAGGACTATAAAGACTAATATAAAACATAAATAATCAAATCATAACTCTGTTCAACTTCACGATATTATTTGGTTTCACAAAGGAAACTCATTTTTGTACCCAAATTCTATCGTTTACATCACTTAACAAGGGTTTAAAATAAAATTGAAAATAATAAAATTCATTAGAGCCATAAAGAGATATTGGTGCGACAATGGGTTCTTTGTACGATGGAATTTTGGTACAAAAATGAGTTTCGCAAATTTTAACGAGGATAACTTGTCACTCGAGGATCGAAAGGACTATTATAATTTGATATATTATAATAGTCCTTTCGATACTTGAGTGACAAGTTATCCCGTTAAAAGTTGCAAGTTATTTTTATCAAATGTTTTGTTGTTTTTGAAAACAAATCGTAACTCTGTTCAACCTACATATGATTTGGTGTCACAAAGGAAACCCATTTTTGTAACGAAATTCGTTCCTCTACATCGCTTAACGAGTGTTTAAAGTTTTTTGGCCCACCGTTTTCATTTTAGTTATTTTCAATTTTATTGATTAGAGCTATAAAAGAGATATTGGTGCCGACAATGGGTTCGAATAAATACTAATATAAAACATAAATAAAGAACCCATTGTCGGCACCAATATCTCTTTTATGGCTCTAATGAATAAAATTGAAAATAATTAAAATGTAACTTGCAACTTTTAAGCGGGATAACTTGTCACTCAAGGATCGAAGGACTATTATAATGTACAAAAATGAGTTTCCTTTGTGAGTCCATATGATAATGTGTAACTTGAACAGATTTACTATTTGATATATTATAAATCAAATCATAACTCTGTTCAACCTACACTATGATTTGGTGTCACAAAGTAAACTCATTTTTGTACCAAAATTCCATCGTCTACATCACTTAACGAGGTTTAAAGTTTTTGTCGCACCATTTTGTTAAAATTTGCAAGTTATTTTTATTTTTATTCATTAGAGCTATAAAAGAGATATTGGTGCGACAATGGGTTCTTTATAAATAAAGACTAATATAAAACATAAATAAAAATAACTTGCAACTTTTAACGGGGATAACTTGTCACTCAAGTATCGAAAGGACTATTATAATATATCAAATGGTAACTGAGTTCACCCAACACAATATGATTTGGTTTCACAAAGGAAACTCATTTTTGTACCCAAATTCTATCGTTTACATCACTTAACAAGGGTTTAAAGTTTTTTGTCGCACCATTTTCATTTTACTTATTTTCAATTTTATTGATTAGAGCTATAAAAGAGATTTTGGTGCCGACAATGGGTTCTTTTTTTATGTTCTCTAATGAATAAAATTGAAAATAAGTAAAATGAAAATGGTAAAAAAACTTTAAACCCTCGTTAAGTGATGTAAGCGATGGAATTTTGGTACAAAAATGAGTTTCCTTTGTGAAACCAAATCATATTGTGTAAGTTGAACAGTTACGATTTGATATATTAAGTCTTTATTTTTCAAAAAAAAATAAGAGAGGAGAAAACGAAACGAAATGTGGTTCACATTTTCAAACATAACAAAACAATTGAAAAAAATAACTTGCAAATTTTAATGGGGATAACTTTTCACTCAAGTATCGTAAGGACTATTATAATATATCAAATTGTAACTATGTTCAACTTACACAATATGATTTGGTATCACAAAGGAAACTCATTTTTGTATCCAAATTCCATCGTTTACATTACTTAATGAGGGTTTAAAATTTTTTGTCGCACCATTTTCATTTTGCAAGTTATTTTTGTCAAATATTTTGTTGTTTTTGAAAATGTGAACAACATTCCCTTTCTTTTTCTCCTCTCTTATTTTTTTAAAAAATAAAGACTAATATAAAACATAAATAAAGAACCCATTGTCGGCACAAATATCCTTTTTATAGCTCTAATGAATAAAATTGAAAATAAGTAAAATGAAAATGGTGCGACAAAAAACTTTAAACCCTTGTTAAGTGAAGTAAACTATAGAATTTAGGTACAAAAATGAGTTTCCTTTGTGAGACTATTCATTAGTGCTATTAAAGAGATATTTGTGCCAATAATGGATTCTTTATTTATTTTTATATTAGTATGATATATTATAATAATTTTCAAAAAAAAAATAAGAGGAGGAGAAAAAGAAATGAAGAATAAAGACTAATATAAAACATTAATAAAGAACCCATTTTCGGCACCAATATCTCTTTTATGCCTCTAATGAATAAAATTGAAAATAATTAAAATGAAAATGGTGCGACAAAAAACTTTAAACCCTCGTTAATTGATGTAAACGATGGAATTTTGGGTACAAAAATGAGTTTCCTTTGTGAGACGAAATCATATTGTGTAAGTTGAATAGAGTTATGATTTGATATAGCAAATTTTAACGGGGATAACTTTTAACTCAGTATCGTAGGGACTATTATAATATATCAAATCGTAACTTCTGTTCAACTTACGATATGATTTGGTCTCCTAGAAACTCATTTTTGTACCAAAATTCCATCGTTTACATCACTTAACGGGGTTTAAAGTTTTTTGTCGAACCATTTTCAGAAAAGTCATCCCCGTTAAAATTTGCAAGTTATTTTTATCAAATGTTTTGTTGTTTTTGAAAATGTGAACAACATTTCCATTTCTTTTCTCCTCTCTTATTTTTTGAAAATTAAATACTAATATAAAACATAAATAAAGAACCCATTGTCGGCACCAATATCTCTTTTATAGCTCTAATGAATAAAATTGAAAATAAATTAAAATGAAAATGGTGCGACAAAAAACTTTAATTATTTTCAATTTTATTCATTAGAGCCATAAAAGAGATATTGGTGCGAAAATGGGTTCTTTATTTTTGGTACAAAAATGAGTTTCCTATGTGAGACCAAATCATTTATTTTTAAAATAAAAATAAGAGGAGAAAAGCGAAATGAAATGTTCACATTTTCAAACACAACAAAACAATTGTTAAAAATAACTTGCAAATTTTAACGGGGAGAACTTTTCACTCAGTATCGTAAGGACTATTTTGATATATTATAATAGTCCTTTCGATACTTGAGTGACAAGTTATCCCGTTAAAAGTTGCAAGTTATTTTTATCAAATCTTTTGTTGTTTTTGAAAATGTGAACAACAGTTCTTTTCTTTTTCTCCTCTCTTATTTTTTTGAAGAATAAATACCAATATAAAACATAAATATCGTAACTCTATTCAACTTACACAATATGATTTGGTATCCAAAGGAAAGTCATTTTTGTACCCAAATTTCATCGTTTACATTACTTAATAAGGGTTTAAAGTTTTTTGTCGCACCATTTTTTTTATGGCTCTAATGAATAAAATTGAAAATAATTAAAATGAAAATGGTGCGACAAAAAATATTCATTAGAGCGATAAAAGAAATATTGGGTACAAAAATGAGTTATATTAGTATTTATTCTTCAAAAAAAATAAGAGAGGAGAAATTTGATATATTATAATAGTCCTTCGATACTTGAGTGACAAGTTATCCCGTTAAAAGTTGCAAGTTATTTTTATCAAATGTTTTGTTGTTTTGAAAATGTGAACAACATTCCCTTTCTTTTCTCCTCTCTTATTTTTTTGAAGAATAAAGACTAATATAAAACATAAATAAAGAACCCATTTTCGGCACCAATATATCTTTTATTGCTCTAATGAATAAAATTGAAAATAAATTAAAATGAAAATGGTGCGACAAAAAACTTTAAACCCTCGTTAAGTGATGTAAGCGATGGAATTTTGGTACAAAAATGAGTTTCCTTGCAAATTTTAGCAGGATAACTTTTAACTCAGTATCGTAAGGACTATTATTGATATATTAAATCGTAACTCTGTTCAACTTACACGATATGATTTGGTCTCACTGAAAACTTATTTTTGTACCAAAATTCTATCGTTTACATCACTTAACGGGGTTTAAAGTTTTTGTCGAACCATTTTCATTTCAAGTTATCCCCGTTAAAAATTGCAAGTTATTTTTATCAAATGTTTTGTTGTTTTTGAAAATGTGAACAACATTCCCTTTCTTTTCTCCTCTCTTATTTTTTTTGAAGAATAAAGACTAATATAAAACATAATTATTCATTAGAGCCATATAAAAGAGATATTGGTGCGACAATGGTTTCTTTATAATTAATAACTTGCAAATTTTAACGAGGATAACTTACTGTCACTTAGCATCGAAAGGAGTATTATAATATATCAAATCGTAACTCTGTTCAACTTACACTATGATTTGGTGTAACAAAGGAAACTCATTTTTGTACAAATTCCATCGTATACATCATACTTGAGGGTTTAAAGTTTTTTGTCGCACCATTTTGTTTCCTATGTAAGACCAAATCATACTGTGTAGATTGAACCGAGTTACGATTTGATATATTATAATCGTCCTTTTGATACTTGAGTGAAAAGTTATCCCCGTTAAAAGTTGCAAGTTATTTTTATCAAATGTTTTTTTTGTTTTTGAAAATGTATTCATTAGAGCTATAAAAGAGATATTGGTGAAATGGGTTCTTTCTCTTATTTTTTGAAAAATAAAGACTAATATAAAACATAAATAATTATTCTTCAAAAAAAATAAGAGAGGAGAAAAATTGAAAATAAGTAAAATACAAAACACTTGATAAACATAACTTGCAACTTTTAATGGGGATAACTTGTCACTCAAGGATCGAAGGACTATTAAAAAATGAGTTTCCTTTGTGAAACCAAATCAATCAAATCATAACTCTGTTCAACCTACACTATGATTTGGTGTCACAAAGTAAACTCATTTTTGTACCAAATTCCATAGTCTACATCACTTACGAGGTTTAAAGTTTTTGTCGCATTGATATATTATAATCATTAGAGCTATAAAGAGATATTGGTGCGACAATGGGTTCTGCAAGTTATTTTTATCAAATGTTTTGTTGTTTTTGAAAATGTAAACAAATAAGAGAGGAGAAAAGCGAAATGAAATGTGGTTCACATTTTCAAACACAACAAAACAATTGAAAAAACTAACTTGCAAATTTTAACGGGGATAACTTTTCACTCAAGTATCGTAAGGACTATTATAATCTTATTTTTTTGAAAAATAAAGACTAATATAAAACATAAATAAAGAATATCAAATTGTAACTCTGTTCAACTTACACAATATGATTTGGTATCACAGGAAACTCAATTTTGTATCCAAATTCCATCGTTTACATTACTTAATGAGGTTTAAAGTTTTTTGTCGCACCATTTTCATTTTTATAGCTCTAATGAATAAAATTGAAAATAATTAAAATGAAAATGGTGCGACAAAAAACTTTAAACCCTTGTTAAGTGATGTAAGCGATGGAATTTGGGTACAAAAATATTCATTAGGGCCATAAAAGAAATATTGGTGCGAAAATGGGTTTCTTTATTTATGTGTGTAAGGTTGAGCA
Source organism: Hippophae rhamnoides (assembly GCA_033030585.1). Classification (NCBI taxonomy): domain Eukaryota; kingdom Viridiplantae; phylum Streptophyta; class Magnoliopsida; order Rosales; family Elaeagnaceae; genus Hippophae; species Hippophae rhamnoides. Next base: position 26,216 of record JAVHJT010000067.1, read on the forward strand.
GTTACGATTTGATATATTATAATAGTCCTTTCGATACTTGAGTGACAAGTTGATTTGGTCTCCAAATGAAACTCATTATTGTCCCCAAATTCCATCTTATCAAATGTTTTGTTGTTTTTGAAAATGTGGTTTACATTACTTAATGAGGGTCTAAAGTTTTTCTCTTATTTTTTTTGAAGAATAAAGACTAATATAAAACATAAATAATCATTAGAGCTATTAAAGAGATATTTGTCGATAATGGATTCTTTAATTGAAATAACTTGCAAATTTTAACTTGAGGATAACTTTTCACTAAAATTAGTAAGGACTATTTGGTACAAAAATGAGTTTCCTTTGTGAGACCAAATCATATTGTGTAAGGTTGAGCAGTTACGATTTGATATATTATAATAGTCCTTTCGATACTTGAGTGACAAGTTATCCCGTTAAAAGTTGCAAGTTATTTTTATCAAATGTTTTGTTGTTTTTGAAAATGTTATCAAATTGTAACTCTGTTCAACTTACACAATATGATTTGGTATCCAAAGAAACTCATTTTTGTACCCAAATTCCATCGTTTACATTACTTAATGATCTTATTTTTTTTGAAGAATAAATACTAATATAAAACATAAATAAAGAACCCATTGTCGGCACCAATAGTTTAAAGTTTTTTGTCGCACCATTTTCAAATTGAAAATAATTAAAATGTTATTCATTAGAGCCGTAAAGAAATATTGGTGCCAAAAATGGGTTATGTAAGCGACAACTTTTAACGGGGATAACTTTTCACTCAAGTATCGAAAATTGTGTAAGTTGAAAAGAGTTACGATTTGATATATTATAATAGTCCTTACGATACTTGAGTGAAAAGTTATCCCGTTAAAATTTGCAAGTTATTTTTATCAAATGTTTTGTTTGTTTTTGAAAATGTGAATCGTAACTCTGTTCAACTTATACAATATGATTTGGTCTCAAATGAAACTCATTATTGTCCCCAAAATTCCATCGTTTACATTACTTGATGAGGTTTAAAGTTCTCTTATTTTTTTTGAAAAATAAAGACTAATATAAAACATAAATTCATTAGAGCTATTAAAGAGATATTTGTGCGATAATGGATTCTTTATTTAAGTTTTATATTAGTATTTATTTTTCAAAAAAAATAAGAGAGGTGAAAGCGAAATGAAATAATAAAATTGAAAATAAGTAAAATGAAAATGGTGCGACAAAAAACTTTAAACCCTCGTTAAATAACTTTCAAATTTTAAGGATAACTTTTAACTCAGTATCGTAAGGACTATTAGTTGAATAGAGTTACGATTTGATATATTATACTGTTCAACTTACACAATATGATTTGGTATCCTGAGGAAACTCATTTTTGTACCCAAATTCCATCGTTTACATCACTTAATGAGGGTTTAAAGGTTTTTGTCGAACCATTTTCATTTTATCCCGTTAAAAGTTGCAAGTTATTTTTATCAATATTCATTAGGGCCATAAAAAAGAAATATTGGTATATATTATTCTTCAAAAAATATAAGAGAGGAGAAACGTTAAAATTTGCAAGTTATTTTTATCAAATGTTTTGTTGTTTTTGAAAATGTGAACAACATTTCATTTCTTTTTCGCCTCTCTTATTTTTTTTGAAGAATAAAGACTAATATAAAACATTTGATCAAAATAACTTGCAACTTTTAACGGGGATAACTTGTCACTCAAGGATCGAAAGGACTATTATAATATATAAAATCGTAACTCTGTTCAACCTACACAATATGATTTGGTGTCACAAAGGAAACTCATTTTTGTTCCAAAATTCCATCGTCTACATCACTTAACGAGGGTTTTAAGTTTTTTGTCGCCCCATTTTCATTTTATTTAATTTCAATTTTATTCAGTAGAGCAATAAAAGATATATTGGTGCCGAAAATGGGTTTATAGCTCTAATGAATAAAATTGAAAATAAGTAAAATGAAAATGGTGCGACAAAAAACTTTAAACCCGTTAAGTGATGTAACGATGGAATTTTGGTACAAAAATGAGTTTTATTCTTCAAAAACAATAATAGAGGAGAAAAAGAAAGGGAATGTTGTTTACATTTTCAAAAACAACAAAACATTTGATAAAAATAACTTGCAAATTTTATCGGGGATAACTTGTCACTCAAGTATCGAAAGGACTATTATAATAGTCCTTTCGATACTTGAGTGAAAAGTTATCCCCGTTAAAATTTGCAAGTTATTTTTATCAAATGTTTTGTTGTTTTTGAAAATGTGAACAAGATCTCCTTTCTTTTCCTCTTCTCTTATTTTTTTTGAAGAATACAGACTAATATAAAGAATAAATAAAGAACCCATTGTCGGCACCAATATCTCTTTTATGGATCTAATGAATAAAAATGAAAATAATTAAAATTATCAAATTGTAACTCTATTCAACTTACACAATATGATATGGTCTCACTTGAGAAACTCATTTTTGTACCAAAATTCCATCGTTTACATCACTTAACGAGGGTTTAAAGTTTTTATTCGCACCATTTTCATTTTGGGTACAAAAATGAGTTTCCTTTGTGATACCAAATCATATTAGAGCTATTAAAGAGATATTTGTGCCGATAATGGATTCTATATATTATAATAGTCCTTCGATACTTGAGTGAAAAGTTATCCCGTTAAAATTTGCAAGTTATTTTTATCAAATGTTTTGTTGTTTTTGAAAATGTTATTTTTCAAAAAAAATAAGAGAGGAGAAAAGAAATGAAATTTTTTTTGAAAAATAAAGACTAATATAAAACATATGATAAAAATAACTTGCAAATTTTAACGGGGATAACTTTTAACTCAAGTATCGGAAGGACTATTATTATAGCTCTAATGAATAAAATTGAAAATAAGCAAAATATAAATGGTTCGACAAAAAACTTTAAACCCTCGTTAAGTGATGTAAACGATGGAATTTGGTACAAAAATGAGTTTCCTTTATGAAACCAAATCATATTGTGTAATTTGATACGAGCTTCGATTTGATATATTATAATAGTCCTTTCGATACTTGAGTGAAAAGTTATCCCCGTTAAAAGTTGCAAGTTATTTTTATCAAATGTTTTGTTGTTTTTGAAAATGTGAATATATCAAATCGTAACTTTGTTCAACACACGATATGATTTGGTCTCACAAAGGAAACTCATTTTTGTACCAAAATTCCATCGTTTACATCACTTAACGGGGTTTAAAGTTTTTTGTCGAACCATTTTCAGAATAAATACTAATATAAAGGATAAATAGAGAACCGATTTTCGGCTGCAATATATCTTTTATTGCACTAATGAATAAAATTGAAAATAGTTAAAATGTATTCATTAGAGCCATAAAGAGATATTGGTGCGACAATGGTTTCTTTATTAAACGATGGAATTTTGGTACAAAAAAGTCTTTATTTTTCAAAAAAAAAATAAGAGCGGAGAAAACGAAATGAAATGTTGTTCACATTTTCAAACATAACAAAACAATTGATAAAAATAACTTGCAAATTTTAACGGGGATAACTTGTCACTCAAGGATCGAAAGGAGTATTATAATATATCAAATCGTAACTCTGTTCAACCTACACTATGATTTGGTGTCACAAAGGAAACTCATTTTTGTACCAGAATTCCATCGTATACATCACTTAACGAGGGTTTAAATTTTTTATTGCACCATTTTTTGATATATTATAATAGTCCTTATGATACTTGAGTGAAAAGTTATCCCCGTTAAAATTTGCAAGTTATTTTTATCAAATGTTTTGTTGTTTTTGAAAATGTGAAAAACATTTCGTTTCGTTTTCTCCTCTCTTATTTCCTTTGAAGAATAAAGACTAATATAAAACATAAATAAAGAACCCATTGTCGGCACCAATATCTCTTTTATAGCTCTAATGAATAAAATTGAAAATAAGTAAAATGAAAATGGTTCGACAAAAAACTTTAAACCCTCATTAGGTAATGTAAACGATGCAATTTGGGTACAAAATATTCATTAGAGCTATAAAAGAGATATTGGTCGACAATGGGTTCTTGATATATTATAATATTCCTTTCGATACTTGAGTGAAAAGTTATTCCCGTTAAAAGTTGCAAGTTATTTTTATCAAATGTTTTGTTGTTTTTGAAAATGTGAACAACATTCCCGTTCTTTTTCTCCTCTCTTATTTTTTTTTGAATAATTAAGACTAATATAAAACATAAATAAAGAACCTATTGTCGGCACCAATATCTCTTTTATAGCTCTAATGAATAAAATTTACAATATGTAAAATGAAAATGGTGCGTTATTCTTCAAAAAAAATAAGGGAGGAGAAATTGGTACAAAAATGAGTTTCCTTTGTGAGACCAAATCATATTGTGTAAGGTTGAACGAGTTACGATTTGATATATTATAATAGTCCTTTCGATACTTGAGTGACAAGTTATCCCGTTAAAATTTGCAAGTTATTTTTATCAAATGTTTTGTTGTTTTTGAAAATGTAACAAAACACTTGATAAACATAACTTGCAACTTTTAACGAGGATAACTTGTCACTCGAGGATCGAAGGGACTATTATAATCTTATTTTTTTGAAAATAAAGACTAATATAAAACATAAATAAAGTATCAAATCATAACTCTGTTCAACCTACACTATGATTTGGTGTCACAAAGTAAACTCATTTTTGTACCAAAATTCCATAAATCTACATCACTTAACTTGAGGGTTTAAAGTTTTTTGTCGCACCATTTTATGGCTCTAATGAATAAAATTGAAAATAATTAAAATGAAAATGGTTCGACAAAAAACTTTAAACACCCATTAAGTGATGTAAACGTTGGAATTTTGGTACAAAAATGAGTTTCCTTTGTGAGACCATTTTATTCATTAGAGCTATAAAAGAGATATTGGTCGACAATGGGTTCTTTATTTATGTTTTATATTAGTCTTTATTTTTCAAAAACAAATAGAGAGGAGATTGATATATTATAATAGTCCTTCGATACTTGAGTGAAAGTTATCCCGTTAAAATTTGCAAGTTATTTTTATCAAATGTTTTGTTGTTTTGAAAATGTGAACAACATTTCCATTTCTTTTCTCCTCTCTTATTTTTTTGAAAAATAAAGACTAATATAAAACATAAAAAATAACTTGCAAATTTTAGCAGGATAACTTTTTATAGCTCTAATGAATAAAATTGAAAATAAGTAAAATGAAAATGATTTGGTATCACAAAGAAAACTCATTTTGTATCCAAATTCCATCGTTTACATTACTTAATGAGGGTTTAAAGTTTTTGTGCACCATTTTCATTGTAAGCGATGGACTTTGGGTACAAAAATGAGTTTCCTATGTGAGACCAAATCATATTGTGTAAGTTGAATAGAGTTACGATTTGATATATTATAATAGTCCTTTCGATACTTGAGTGACAAGTTATCCCGTTAAAATTTGCAAGTTATTTTTATCAAATGTTTTGTTGTTTTTGAAAATGTGAATTTTATTCATTAGGGCCGTAAAAGAAATATAAAGACTAATATAAAACATAAATAATTATTCTTCAAAAAAAAAATAACAGAGGAGAAAAAGAAAGGGAATGTTGTGAAAATAAGTAAAATGAAAATGGGGGGGCAACAAACTTTAAACCATCGTTAAGTGATGTAAGCGATGGAATTTGGGTACATAAATGACTTTCCTGTGTGAGACCAAATCATACTGTGTAGATTGTACCGAGCTTCGATTTGATATATTATAATAGTCGTTTCGATACCCGAGTCAAAAGTTATCTCCGTTAAAAGTTGCAAGTTATTTTTATCAAATGTTTTGTTGTTTTTGAAAATGTGAACAACATTCCCTTTCTTTTTCTCCTCTCTTATTTTTTTTGAAGAATAAATACTAATATAAAACATAAATAAGCAACTTTTAACGGGGATAACTTTTCACTCAAGTATCGAAAAAATTGAAAATAATTAAATCGTAACTCTGTTCAACTTATCCAATATGATTTGGTCCTCAAATGAAACTCATTATTGACCCCAAATTCCATCGTTTACATTACTTGATGAGGGTTTAAAGTTTTTTGTCGCAGCATTTTCATTTTTGGGTACAAAAATGAGTTTCCTTTGTGATACCAAATCATATTGTGTAAGTTGAAGCAGTTACGATTTGATATATTTTAGAGCTATTAAAGAGATATTTGTGCGATAATGGATTCTTTATTTAAGTTTTATATTAGTATTTATTTTTCAAAAAAAATAAGAGAGGTGAAGCGAAATGAAATGTGCAAGTTATTTTTATCAAATGTTTTGTTGTTTTTGAAAATGTGAACAAATAACTTTCAAATTTTAACGGGGATAACTTTTAACATAAATATATCAAATCGTAACTCTGTTCAAATTACACAATATGATTTGGTATCACAAAGGAAACTCATTTATAGCTCTAATGAATAAAATTGAAAATAAGTAAAATGAAAATGGTGCGACAAAAAATATTTTCTATTTTATTCATTAGGGCCGTAAAAGAAATATTGGTCTTAGAAAATGGGTGTCAAAAAATATAAGAGAGAGAAAAAGAAAGGAAATGTTGTTTGATATATTATAATAGTCCTTTCGATACTTGAGTGAAACGTTATCCCCGTTAAACGTTGCAAGTTATTTTTATCAAATCTTTTGTTGTTTTTGAAAATGTGAACAACATTCCCTTTTCTTTCTCCTCTCTTATTTTTTGAAGAATAAATACTAATATAAAACATAAATAAAGACAAATTTTATCGAGGATAACTTGTCACTCGAGGATCGAAAAAGACTATTGCTCTAATGAATTAAATTGAAAATAAGTAAAATGAAAATGGTGCGACAAAATACTTTAAACCCTCAAATCGTAACTCTATTCAACCTACACAATATGATTTCATCTCACAAAGGAAACTCATTTTGTACCAAAATTCCATCGTCTACATCACTTAACGAGGGTTTAAAGTTTTTTAATGCACCATTTTCATTGGGGTACAAAAATGATTTTCCTTTCTGAGACCAAATCTTATTGTATAAGTTGAAAGAGTTACGATTTGATATATTATAATAGTCCTTCCAATACTTGAGTGAAAAGTTATCCCCGTTAAAAGTTGCAAGTTATTTTTATCAAATGTTTTGTTGTTTTTGAAAATGTGAACAACATTCCCTTTTTTTTTCTCCTCTCTTATTTTTTTTGAAGAATGCAGACTAATATAAAACATAAATAATAGAGCTATAAAGAGATATTGGTGCGAAATCTTTGGATTCTTTAATAGCTCTAATGAATAAAATTGAAAATAAGTAAAATGTATGTTTCATATTAGTATTTATTTTTCAAAAAAAATAAGAGAGGAGAAAACGAAATGAAATGTTGTTCACATTCTCAAAAACAACAAAACATTTGATAAAAATAACTTGCAAATTTTAACGGGGATAACTTTTAACTCAAGTATCATACGGACTATTATAATATATCAAATCGTAATGATGAGTGCTCAAAAAGCACTAAAATAACCATGATTTTATGCACATGAATTGATTAAAAATATATATATTTATATGTTTTATCATATATTTATATAAATTTGTCTTTTTCGGAATCACGGGTATTTTTATTGTTTTTAGAATTTTGGCCTAAAAGCAAATGTAAAGACTCAAGAAGAATACTTGAAGCAATACATCACAAATAAATTAATAAATAAGTGGAAAAAGGTCAACAAACATGGAAAAATTGGACAAAATGGGTGAAAAAGGTCAAAAATGTCAAAACGGGAAAATCGCCTTGCTTATTGATATGACTATCAGCCTATTATAATATTTCATCAGCGTTTTGACCCATTTTCACGTGCGGCAAACATGACGTCATGATGACTTCATTGATGACCTCGGCATGTTTACCGTTTTTTATTTTTTTATATTTGTTTTAACATTTGTTTACTCATTTTTCTCTCCATCCTCACCTATAAATATTTATTCACTTCAAAACACACCTCAAAACCACACTTCTCTCTTCTTTCTTTCTCTCATTTCTTAGTTTTTGAGTTTTTCTTAGTTTCTTTCTTAGTTTCTAAGATTTTCTTAGTTTTTCTCTTAGTTTTTAGTTCAGTTCTCTTAGGTTTAGAGTTCTTCTCTTTTTGAGAGGAACTTGTAATGTTTTGTAATAATTTAGATTTTTGATTCAATAAATGGAAGTGCAAATTCCGCTTGGAGGTTTTCTAGCAACGGGAATAGCGTCGAAGTTACGTAAGGATTTTATTTTCTTCTGATTATTTTTATGCTTTATTCTTACATGTTATATTTAATTTTCGTGATTAAATTTAGCGTATGAATTTATAATCATGATATAATAATAACGTTGTTATGCTTGCGAAATATTAAATAGGTGAAATTTTTAAAATGAATTGATTTTATTTTTATTCAAGATTTTATATTAAGGATGTTAGAGAGAAATATATTATTTTTCATTACAAACTTAAATCAAAATTAGATTTTAAGGTTTAGTTATCCGTCGATTTAGAGTAGTGCTCTTTTATTTGTTGGTACAATCAATAGTTAGAGTGAAGCTCTATTTCAAAAGTTTTATAAAATTATTATGTGAAAATGTATTGACAACATGTTTTCGGTAGTGGTTTTAAAACTTGAAAGTTAGTACTCGGATAACTAAATTCTTGGGTTTAATTTGGACACCTTGAATAAAGTTTAAAGTTAACCCGCACCAAAGGTCATTTAAATGGTTCATTTTCAATCTCTTAGAAAAAGGAATTAATTTAATTAACCAAATTAGTTATCAACCCCTTTATTTAGGTGTTAATTGATTTGTTTAGTTAACAAAGAATATCTAACCCCACCAAAGGTGGTATTCATACAAAAAAGAGAGAATCAATAAAATATCAATGATTCGTGCACTTGCGAGAGTTTTACAAATATTAAAACCAAAGTATTTGCGAGAATTGGCGATGCCGGTTTTCGCTCATCACGTAACTCTGTTCAACTTACACGATATGATTTGGTCTCACAAAGGAAACTCGTTTTTGTACCAAAATTCCATCGTTTACATCACTTAATGGGGGTTTAAAGTTTTTTGTCGAACAATTTTCATTTTTTGGGTACAAAAATGAATTACCTTTGTAAGACCAAAACATATTGTGTAAGTAGAAAGAGTTACGATTTGATATATTATAATAGTCCTTTCAATACTTGAGTAAAACTTTATCACCGTTAAAAGTTGCATGTTTTTTTATCAATTGTTTTGTTGTTTTTGAAAATGTGAACAACATTCCGTTTCTTTTTCTCCTATGTTTGTTTTTAAGAATAAAGACTAATACAAAACATAAATAAAGAACCCTTTGTCAGCACCAATCTCTCTTTTATAGCTCTAATGAATAAAATTGAAAATAAGTAAAATGAACATTAGAGCCATAAAAGAGATATTGGTGGACAATGGGTTCTTTATTTATTTTTTATATAAGTATTTATTCTTCAAAAAAATAAGACGAGGAGAAAAGAATTTGGGTACAAAAATGATTTTCCTTTGTGAGACGAAATCATATTGTATAAGTTGAAAGAGTTACGATTTGATATATTATAATAGTCCTTCCAATACTTGAGTGAAAATTTATCACCGTTAAAAGTTGCATATTATTTTTAACAAATGTTTTGTTGTTTTTGAAAATGTTAACAACATTCCCTTTCTTTTTCTCCCCTCTTATTTTTTTTGAAGAATAAAGACTAAAAATAACTTGCAAATTTTATCGGGGATAACTTTTCACTCAAGCATCGAAAGGACTTTTATAATATATCAAATCATAACTCTATTCAACTTACACAATATGATATGGTCTCACCAAGGAAACTCATTTTTGTAAAAAAATTCCATCGTTTACATCACTTAACGAGGGTTTAAAGTTTTTTGTCGCACCATTTTCATTTTACTTATAGCTCTAATGAATAAAATTGAAAATAAGTAAAATGAAAATGGTGCGACAAAAACATTAGAGCTATAAAAGTGATATTGGTGCGACAATGGGTTGGTACAAAAATTATTTTTCAAAAAAATAAGAGAGAGAAAAGCGAAATGAAATTTGATATATTCGTAACTCTGTTCAACTTACACAATATGATTTGGTATCACAAAGGAAACTCATTGCAAGTTATTTTTATCAAATGTTTTGTTGTTTTTGAAAATGTGATATTCATTAGAGCCATAAAAAAGAAATATTGGTGCGAAAATGGGTGAATAAAGACTAATATAAAACATAAATAAAGAACCCATTGTCGGCACCAATATCTCTTTTATAGCTCTAATGAATAAAATTGAAAATAAGTAAAATGAAAATGGTGCGATATTCTTCAAAAAAATAAGAGAGGAGAAAAAGAAAGGGAATGTTGTATATATTATAATAGTCTTGCAACTTTTAACGAGGATAACTTGTCACTCAAGGATCGAAAGGACTATCAAGTTATTTTTATCAAATGTTTTGTTGTTTTTGAAAATGTTAATATATAAAATCGTAACTCTGTTCAACCTACACAATATGATTTGGTGTCACAAAGGAAACTCATTTTTGTTCCAAAATTCCATCGTCTACATCACTTAACGAGGGTTTTAAGTTTTTTGTCGCCCCATTTTCATTTTATTTAATTTCAATTTTATTCAGTAGAGAAATAAAAGATATATTGGTGCCGAAAATGGGTTCTTTATTTTTTTTGAAAAATAAAGACTAATATAAAACACAATAATTGAGGAGAAAAAGAAAGGGAATGTTATTGCTCTAATGAATAAAATTAAAAATAATTAAAATGAAAATGGTGCGACAAAAAAATTTAAACCCTGGTTAAGTGATGTAAACGATGGAATTTTGGTAAAAAAATGAGTTTCCTTTGTGAGACCATATCATATTGTGTAAGGTGAAGCAGTTACGATTTGATATATTATAATAGTCCTTCGATACTTGAGTGAAGTTATCCCGTTAAAATTTGCAAGTTATTTTTATCAAATGTTTTGTTGTTTTTGAAAATGTGAACAACATTCCCTTTCTTTTCTCCTCTCTTATTTTTTTGAAGAATAAATACTAATATAAAACATAACTTGTAACTTTTAACGGGGATAACTTGTCACTCAGTATCGAAAGGACTATTCTTTTATGGCTCTATTGAATAAAATTGAAAATAATTAAAATGAAATGGTGCGACAAAAAACTTTAAACCCTCAATCGTAACTCTTTTCAACCTTCACAATATGATTTGGTTTCACATAGGAAACTCATTTTTGTACCCAAATTCTATCATTTACATCACTTTCTGAGGGTTTAAAGTTTTTGTGTGCACCATTTTCATTTTTGGGTACAAAAATGAGTTTCCTTTGTGAGACCAAATCATATTGTGTAAGTTGAATAGAGTTACGAATTGATATATTATAATAGTCCTTTCGATACTTGAGTGAAAAGTTATCCCGTTAAAATTGCAAGTTATTTTTATCAAATGTTTTGTTGTTTGAAAATGTATTAGAGCTATAAAAGAGATATTGGTGCCGACAATGGGTTCACTAATATAAAACATAAATAAAGAACCCATTTTCGGCAACAATATCTCTATTATGGCTCTAATGAATAAAATTGAAAATAATTAAAATGAATATTTTTCAAAGAAAATAAGATAGGAGAAAAGCGAAATGAAGTGATGTAAACGATGGAATTTGGGTACAAAAATGATTATCCTTTGTGAGACCAAATCTTATGGTATAGGTTGAAAGAGTTACGATTTGATGTTTTATAATAGTCCTTCCAAGACTTGAGTGAACATTTATCACCTTTAAAAGTTGCAAGTTATTTTTATCAAATGTTTTGTTGTTTTTGAAAATGTTAAAAATAACTTGCAACTTTTTACGGGGATAACTTTTCACTCAAGTATCAAGGACTATTAAATTGAAAATAATCAAAATGAAAGTGGCGCGACAAAAAATATATTAAATCGTAACTCTGTTCAACCTACACAATATGATTTGGTTTCCACGAGGAAACTCATTTTCTACCCAAATTCTATCGTTTACATCACTTAACAAGGGTTTAAAGTTTTTGTCGCACCATTTTCATTTGGTACAAAAATGAGTTTCCTTTGTGATACCAAATCATATTGTGTAAGTTGAACGAGTTACGATTTGATATATTATATTCATTAGAGATATAAAAGAGATATTAGAATTGACAATGGGTTCTCGTTAAAATTTGCACAAAAAAATAAGAGAGGAGAAAAGCGAATAAAATGTTGTTGTGAACAACATTTTTCTTTTCTCCTCTCTTATTTTTTTGAAGAATAAAGACTAATATAAAACATAAATAAAGAAAATAACTTGCAACTTTTAACGGGGATAACTTTTCACTCAAGTATCGAAAGGACTATATAGCTCTAATGAATAAAATTGAAAATAAGTAAAATGAAAATATATGGTCTCACCAAGAAACTCCTTTTTGTAAAATAATTCCATCGTTTACATCACTTAACGAGGGTTTAAATATTTTGTCGCACCATTTTAATGAGTTTAATTTTATTCATTAGAGCAATAAAAGATATATGATATATTATAATAGTCCTTTTCGATACTTGAGTGACAAGTTATCCCGTTAAAAGTTGCAAGTTATTTTTATCAAATGTTTTGTTGTTTTTGAAAATGTCATTTGATCAAAATAACTTGCAATTTTTAACGGGGATAACTTGTCACTCAAGGATCGAAAGGACTATGACTAATATAAAACATAAATAAATCGTAACTCTGTTCAACCTACACTATGATTTGGTGTCACAAAGGAAACCCATTTTTGTTCCAAAATTCCATCGTCTACATCACTTAACGAGGGTTTAAAGTTTTTGACGTACCATTTTCATTTTTATAGCTCTAATGAATAAAATTGAAAATAAGTAAAATGAAAATGGTGCGACAAAAAACTTTAAACCCTCGTTAAGTGATGTAGCGATGGAATTTTGGTACAAAATTATTTAGTAGAGCAATAAAAGATATATTGGTGCGAAAATGGGTTTTGATATAAACTTGCAACTTTTAACGGATAACTTGTCACTCAAGTCGGAAGGACTAAAGTTATCCCGTTAAAAGTTGCAAGCTATTTTTATCAAATGTTTTGTTGTTTTTGAAAATGTGAACAACATTCCCTTTCAATCGTAACTCTGTTCAACCTACACTACGATTTGGTGTCACAAAGGAAACTCATTTTTGTACCCAAATTCCATCGAATAAAGACTAATATAAAACATAAATAAACTTAATGAGAGTTTAAAGTTTTTTGTCGCACCATTTTTTATAGCTCTATTGAATAAAATTGAAAATAAGTAAAATGAAAATGGTGCGAAAAAAAAATTTAAACCCTCCTTAAGTGATGTAAACGATGGAATTTGGGTAGAAAAATGAGTTTCCTATGTAAGACCAAATCATACTGTGTAGATTGAACCGAGTTACGATTTGATATATTATAATCGTCCTTTTGATACTTGAGTGAAAAGTTATCCCCGTTAAAAGTTGCAAGTTATTATTCATTAGGGCCATAAAAGAAATATTGGTCTTGAAAATGGGTTTGAACAACATTTCCATTTCTTTTCTCCTCTCTTATTTTTTTGAAAAATAAAGACTAATATAAAACATAAATATTCTTCAAAAAATAAGAGAGGAGAAAAAGAAAGGAAATGTTGTCTTTTATGGCTCTAATGAATAAAATTGAAAATAAGTAAAATGAAAATGGTGCGACAAAAAACTTTAAACCCTTGTTAAGTGATGTAAGCGATGGAATTTTGGGTACAAAAATGAGTTTCCTTTGTGACCAAATCATATTGTGTAAGTTGAACGAGTTACGATTTGATATATTATAATAGTCCTTCGATACTTGAGTGACAAGTTATCCCGTTAAAAGTTGCAAGTTATTTTTATCAAATGTTTTGTTGTTTTTGAAAATGTGCAACTTTTAACGGGGATAACTTGTCACTCAAGGATCGAAAGGAGTATTATAATATCTTATTTTATTTGAAAAATAAAGACTAATATAAAACATAAATTAAGAACCCATTGTCGGAACCAATATCTCTTTTATAGCTCTAATGAATAAAATTGACAATAAGTAAAATGAAAATGGTGCGACAAAAAACTTTAAACCCTCGTTAAGTGATGTAAGCGATGGAATTTTGGTACAAAAAAATCGTAACTCTGTTCAACCTACACAATATGATTTGGTGTCACATAGGAAACTCATTTTTGTTCCAAAATTCCATCGTCTACATTACTTAACGAGGGTTTAAAGTTTTTTGTCGCCCCATTTTCATTTAATTTAATTTCAATTTTATTCAGTAGAGCTATTCAAGAGATATTTGTGCCGACAATGGATTCTTGATATATTATAATAGTCATTTCGGTACTTGAGTGAAAATTTAGTCCCGTTAAAATTTGCAAGTTATTTTTATCAAATGTTTTGTTGTTTTTGAAAATGTGAACAACATTTCATTTCTTTTCTCCTCTCTTATTTTTTTTGAAAAATAAATACTAATATAAAACATAAATAAAAGTATTTATTTTTCAAAAAAAATAAGAGAGGAGAAAAGAAATGAAATTTATAGCTCTAATGAATAAAATTGAAAATAAGTAAAATGAAAATAGTGCGACAAAAAACTTTAAACCCTAACTTGCAAATTTTAACGGGGATAACTTTTCACTCAAATCGTAAGAACTATTATAATATATCAAATTGTAACTTCTGTTCAACTTACACAATATGATTTGGTATCCAAAGGAAACTCATTTTTGTACCCAAATTCCATCTTGTGTAAGTTGAAGCAGTTACGATTTGATATATTTTTATTCATTAGGGCCATAAAAGAAATATTGGTCCGTTAAAATTTGCAAGTTATTTTTATCAATTTTAACGAGGATAACTTTTAACTCAAGTATCTTAAGGACTATTATATTATATCAAATCGTATCTCTGTTCAACTTACACCAAATGCTTTGGTCTCACAAAGGAAACTCAATTTTGTACCCTTATTTTTTTGAAGAATAAAGACTAATATAAAACATAAATAAAGAACCCATTGTCGGCACCAATATCTCTTTTATGGCTCTAATGAATAAAATTTTACATCACTTAACGGGGTTTAAAGATGTAAGCGATGGAATTTTGGTACAAAAATGAGTTTCCTTTGTGAGACCAAATCATATTGTGTAAGTTGAAGAGAGTTACGATTTGATATATTCATTAGAGCCATAAAAGAGATATTGGTGCCGACAATGGGTTCTGACAAGTTATCCCGTTAAAAGTTGCAAGTTATTTTTATCAAATGTTTTGTTGTTTTTGAAAATGTGAATGCAACTTTTAGCGGGGATAACTTGTCACTCAAAGATCGAAGGGACTATTATTTTGAAAAATAAAGACTAATATAAAACATAAACAAATCGTAACTCTGTTCAAACTACACAATTGAAAATAAGTAAAATGAAAATGGTGCGACAAAAAAATTTGGTTTCACAAAGGAAACCCATTTTTGTACCAAAATTCCATCGTTTACATCACTTAACGAGGTTGAAAGTTTTTGTCGTACCATTTTCATTTGGTACAAAAATGAGTTTCATTAGAGCTATAAAGTTATATTGGTGTCGACAATGGGTTCTTTACTTAGGTTTTATATTTTGATATATTATAATAGTCCTTCGATACTTGAGTGACAAGTTATCCCGTTAAAATTTGGAAGTTGTTTTTATCAAATGTTTTGTTGTTTTTGAAAATGTGATTATTTTTCAAAAAAAATAAGAGAGAAGAAAATGATAAATACTAATATAAAACATAAATAAACTTGCAAATTTTAACGAGGATAACTAAATTGAAAATATCGTAACTCTATTCAACTTACACGATATGATTTGGTCTCACAAAGGAAACTCATTTTGTACCAGTAAGCGATGGAATTTTGGGTACAAAAATGTTTACATCACTTAACGGGGTTTAAAGTTTTTTGTCGAACCATTTTCATTGTGTAAGTTGAAGCAGTTACGATTTGATATATTATATCATTAGAGCCATAAAAGAGATATTGGTCACAATGGGTTCTTTTTATCAAATGTTTTGTTTTTGAAAATGTGAACTTGCAACTTTTAACGGGGATAACTTGTCACTCAAGGATCGAAAGGACTATTATCTCTTATTTTTTTTGAAAAATAAAGACTAATATAAAACATAAATCTGTTCAACCTACACAATATGATTAGCTGTCGCAAAGGATAAACATTTTTTTTCCAAAATTCCACTTTTACATCACTTAACGAGGGTTTAAGTTTTTGTCGCACCATTTTCATTTTAAATTAATTTTATTCATTAGAGCAATAAAAGATATTTGGTACAAAATTCAAAAACAATAATAGAGGAGAAAAAGAAAGGGAAGTGTAACTTGAAAGAGTTACGATTTGATATATTATAATAGTCCTTTCGATCCTTGAATGACAAGTTATCCCCGTTAAAAGTTGCAAGTTATTTTTATCAAATGTTTTGTTGTTTTTGAAAAAAATAACTTGTAACTTTTAACGGGGATAACTTTTCACTCAAGTATCGAAAGGACTATTATAATATATCAAAAACATAAATAATCGTAACTCTGTACAACTTACACAATATGATTTGGTTTCACATAGGAAACTCATTTTTGTACCCAAATTCTATCGTTTACCTCACTTAAAAAGGGTCTAAAGTCTTTTATGGCTCTAATGAATAAAATTGAAAATAAGAAAAATGAAAATGGTGCGACAAAAAATTTTGTCGCACCATTTTCATTTTTACTTATGTACAAAAATGAGTTTCCTTTGTGAACCAAATCATATTGTGTAAGTTGAACGAGTTACGATTTGATATATTATAATAGTCCTTCGATACTTGAGTGACAAGTTATCCCGTTAAAAGTTGCAAGTTATTTTTATCAAATGTTTTGTTGTTTTTGAAAATGTCATTAGAGCTATAAAGAGATATTCTGCGACAATGGGTTCTAATAAAGACTAATATAAAACATAAATAAAGAACCCATTGTCGGCACCAATATCTCTTTTATGCTCTAATGAATAAAATTGAAAATAAGTAAAATGAAAATGGTGCGACAAAAAACTTTAAACCCTCGTTAAGTGATGTAGATGGAATTTTGGTACAAAAATTTCAAAGAAAATAAGATAGGAGAAAAAGAAATGAAATTTGATATATTATAATAGTCCTTTCGATCCTTGAGTGACAAGTTATCCCCGATAAAATTTGCAAGTTATTTTTATCAAATGTTTTGTTGTTTTTGAAAATGTGAACAACATTCCCTTTCTTTTTCTCCACTCTTATTTTTTTTGAAGAATAAATACTAATATAAAACATAAATAAAGAACCCATTGTCGGCACCAATATCTCTTTTATGGCTCTAATGAATAAAATTGAAAATAATTAAAATGTAACTTGCAACTTTTTACGGGGATAACTTCTCACTCAAGTATCTAAAGGACTATATGTAACGATGGAATTTTGGTACAAAAATGAGTTTCCTTTGTGAGACCAAATCATATTGTGTAAGTTGAGCAGTTACGATTTGATATATTATAAATATATTAAATCGTAACTCTGTTCAACCTACACAATATGATTTGGTTTCACAGAGGAAACTCATTTTTGTACCCAAATACTATCGTTTACATCACTTAACAAGGGTTTAAAATTTTTTGTCGCACCATTTGCAAGTTATTTTTATCAAATGTTTTGTTGTTTGAAAATGTCATTAGAGCTATAAAGAGATATTGGTCGACAATGGGTTCAATATAAAACATAAATAATATTTTTCCAAAAAAAATAAGAGAGGAGAAAAGCGAATAAAATGTTGTCTTTTATGGCTCTAATGAATAAAATTGAAAATAATTAAAATGAAAATGGTGCGACAAAATCGTAACTCTGTTCAACTTACACAATATGATATGGTCTCACCAGAAACTCATTTTTGTACCAAAATTCCATCGTTTACATCACTTAACGAGGGTTTAAAGTTTTTGTCGCACCATGTTCTGGTACAAAAACAATTTTTTTCGGTAGAGCAATAAAAGATATATTGGTGCGAAAATGGGTTTGATATATTATAATAGTCCTTTCGATACTTGAGTGACAAGTTATCCCCGTTAAAAGTTGCAAGTTATTTTTATCAAATGTTTTGTTCATTTGATCAAAATAACTTGCAATTTTTAACGGGGATAACTTGTCTTATTTTTTTTGAAAAATAAAGACTAATATAAAACATATCAAATCGTAACTCTGTTCAACCTACACTATGATTTGGTGTCACAAAGGAAACCCATTTTTGTTCCAAAATTCCATCGTCTACATCACTTAACGAGGGTTTAAAGTAGCTCTAATGAATAAAATTGAAAATAAGTAAAATGAAATTTTATTCATTAGAGCAATAAAAGATATATTGGTGCCGAAAATGGGTACAAAAATGAGTTCAACTTTTAACGGGGATAACTTGTCACTCAAGGATCGGAAGGACTATTTGATAATCAAATCGTAACTTTCTGTTCAACCTACACTATGATTTGGTGTCACAAAGGAAACTCATTTTTGTACCAAAATTCCATCGTCTACATCACTTAACGAGGGTTTAAAGTTTTTTGTCGCACCATTTTCATGAGTGACAAGTTATCCCGTTAAAAGTTGCAAGTTATTTTTATCAAATGTTTTGTTGTTTTTGAAAATGTGAAATAAAAGAGATGTTGTGCCAACAATGGGTTTTTTTGAAGAATAAAGACTAATATAAAACATAAATATTCTTCAAAAAAATAAGAGAGGAGAAAGAAATGAAATTTTATGGCTCTAATGAATAAAATTGAAAATAATTAAAATGAAAATGGTTACAAAAAACTTTAAACCCGTTAAGTGATGTAAGCGATGGAATTTTGGTACAAAAATGAGTTTCCTTTGTGAGACCAAATCATATTGTGTAAGTTGAAACAGTTACGATTTGATATATTATAAAAATAACTTGCAAATTTTAACGGGGATAACTTTTCACTCAAGTATCGTAAGGACTATTATAATTGTGTATCAAATCGTAACTTTCTGTTCAACTTACACAATATGATTTGGTATCAAAAGGAAACTCATTTCTTATTTTTTGAAGAATAAAGACTAATATAAAACATTATTCATTAGAGCCATAAAAGAAATATTGGTCTAGAAAATGGGTTTTATGGCTCTAATGAATAAAATTGAAAATAATTAAAATGTAAATGGTGCGATTAAAAACTTTAAATCCTCGTTAAGTGATGTAAGCGATGGAATTTTGGTACAAAAATGAGTTTCCAAAAAAATAAGAGAGGAGAAAAAGAAAGGGAATGTTGATATATAACTTGCGACTTTTAACGGGGATAACTTGTCACTCAAGGATCGAAAGGACTACCCGTTAAAAGTTGCAACTTATTTTTATCAAATGTTTTGTTGTTTTTGAAAATGTGAAAAACATTTCATTTCTTTTCTCCTCTCTTATTTTTTTTGGAAAAATAAAGACTAATATAAAACATAAATAAAGAATGATTTGGTCTCAAATGACACTCATTATTGTCCCCAAATGCCATCGTTTGCATTACTTAACGAGGGGTTAAAGTTTTTTGTCGCACCATTTTCATTTTGAATAAAATTGAAAATAATTAAAATGAAAATGGTGCGACAAAAAAAGAGCTATTCAAGAGATATTTGTGCCGACAATGGATTCTTTATTTGGTACAAAAATGAGTTTCCTTTGTGAGACCAAATCATATGTGTAAGTTGAATAGAGTTACGATTTGATATATTGGAGAAAAGAAATGAAATGTTGTTCACATTCTCAAAAACAACGTTAAAATTTGCAAGTTATTTTTATCAAATGTTTTGTTGTTTTTGAAAATGTATAACTTGCAAATTTTAACGGGGATAACTTTTCACTCAAGTCGTAAGGACTATTGAAGAATAAAGACTAATACAAAACATAAATAAAGAACCCATTGTCAGCACCAATCTCTCTTTTATAGCTCTAATGAATAAAATTGAAAATAAGTAAAATGAAAATGGAGCGACAAAAACCTTTAAACCCTCGTTAAGTGATGTAAACGATGGAATTTGGGTACAAAAATGAGTTTCCTTTGTTCAACCTACACAATATGATTTGGTTTCACAAAGGAAACTCACTTTTGTACCAAAATCCATCGTCTACATTACTTAATGAGGGTTTGATATATTATAATAGTCCTTTCGATACTTGAGTGACAAGTTATCCCGTTAAAAGTTGCAAGTTATTTTTATCAAATGTTTTGTTGTTTTTGAAAATGTGAATTCATTAGGGCCATAAAAGAAATATTGGTGCGAAAATGGGTTTCTTATTTCTTAGAAGAATAAATACTAATATTAAACATAAATAAAGAACCCTTTGTTGGCACCAATATCTCTTTTATGGCTCTAATGAATAAAATTGAAAATAATTAAAATCAAATTTTAACGAGGATAACTTTTAACTCAAGTATCGTAAGGACTATTATATTATATCAAATTGTAACTCTGTTCAACTTACGATATGATTTGGTCTCTGAGGAAACTCAATTTTGTACCAAAATTCCATCGAGTTTCCTTTGTGAGACCAAATCATATTGTGTAAGTTGAATAGAGTTACGATTTGATTAGAGCCATAAAAGAGATATTGGTGGACAATGGGTTCCGTTAAAATTTGCAAGTTATTTTTATCAAATGTTTTGTTGTTTTGAAAATGTACTTGCAACTTTTAACTTGGGGATAACTTGTCACTCAAAGATCGAAGGACTATTATACTCTTATTTTTTGAAGAATAAAGACTAATATAAAACATAAATAATGAACCCATTGGCGTCACCAATATCTCTTATATGGCCCTAATGAATAAAATTGATGATTTGGTTTCACAAAGGAAACCCATTTTTGTACCAAATTCCATCGTCTACATCACTTAACGAGGGTTTAAAGTTTTTGGCGTACCATTTTTGTAAACGATGGAATTTGGGTACAAAAATGAGTTTCCTTTGTGAGACCAAATCATATTGTGTAAGTTGAATAGAGTTATGATTTGATATATTATAATAGTCCTTCCAATACTTGAGTTAAAATTTATCACCGTTAAAAGTTGCAAGTTATTTTTATCAAATGTTTTGTTGTTTTTGAAAATGTTAACAACATTTCTTTTTTCTCCTCTCTTATTTTTTTGAAAAATAAAGACTAATATAAAACATAAATATTCATTAGGGCTATAAAAGTGATATTGGTGCGACAATGGGTTCTTTTATGGCTCTAATGAATAAAATTGAAAATAAGTAAAATGTATTTTTCAAAAAAAATAAGAGAGGAGAAAAAGAAAGGGATGTAAGCGATGGAATTTTGGTACAAAAAAAATCGTAACTCTCTTCAACCTACACAATATGATTTGGTGTCACAAAGGAAACTCATTTTTGTTCCAAAATTCCATCGTCTACATCACTTAACGAGGTTTAAGTTTTTTTTCTCGCACCATTTTCATTGATAATTTTATTCATTAGAGCAATAAAAGATAACAAGTTATCCCCGTTAAAATTGCAAGTTATTTTTATCAAATGTTTTGTTGTTTTTGAAAATGTTTATTCTTCAAAAACAATAATAGAGGAGAAACTTATTTTTTTGAAGAATAAAGACTAATATAAAACATAAATAGGTTTCACAAAGGAAACTCATTTTTGTACCCAAATTCTATAGTTTACATCATAGCTCTAATGAATAAAATTTTTTTGTCGCACTATTTTCTTTTTACTTATATAGAGCTATAAAAGAGATATTGCTGACAATGGGTTCTAATGAGTTTCCTTTGTGACCAAATCATATTGTGTAAGTTGAACAGTTACGATTTGATTTCAAAGAAAATAAGATAGGAGAAAAACGAAATGAAATGAGTGACAAGTTATCCCGTTAAAATTTGCAAGTTATTTTTATCAAATGTTTTGTTGTTTTTGAAAATGTACTTGCAACTTTTACGGGGATAACTTCTCACTTTTTTTGAAGAATAAATACTAATATAAAACATAAATAAAGAACCCATTGTCGGCACCAATATCTCTTCTATGGCTCTAATGAATAAAATTGATATTAAATCGTAACTCTGTTCAACCTACACAATATGATTTAGTTTCACAGAGGAAACTCACTTTAAACCCTCGTTAAGTGATGTAAGCGATGGAATTTTGGTACAAAAATGAGTTTCCTAGTTTTTTGTCGCACCATTTTCATTTTACTTATTTTTAATTTTGATATATTATAATAGTCCTTCGATACTTGAGTGAAAGTTATCCCGAAGAGATATTGGTCTAAAATGGGTTCTTTAATGAACAAAGTCTTTATTTTTCCAAAAAAATAAGAGAGGAGAAAGAATAAAATGTTGTTCACATTCTAAAAACTACAAAACATTTTTTGAAGAATAAAGACTAATATAAAACATAAACTTGCAACTTTTAACGGGGATAACTTTTCTTTTCTCTAATGAATAAAATTCAAAATAAGTAAAATGAAAATGGTGCGACAAAAACATTTCAACACTCGTTAAGTGATGTAAGTGATGGAATTTTGGTACAAAAATTAGTTTCCTTTGTGAGACCAAATCATATTGTGTAAGTTCAATAGAGTTATGATTTGATATATTATAATAGTCCTTTCGACACTTGAGTGAAAAGTTATTCCCGTTAAAAGTTGCAAGTTATTTTTATCAATTGTTTTGTTGTTTTTGACAATGTGAACAATATTATATGGTCTCATCAAGGAAACTCATTTCTTATTTTTTTTGAAGAATAAAGACTAATATAAAACATAAATCACTTAACGAGGGTTTATAGTTTTTGTCGCACCATTTTCATTTTATGGCTCTAATGAATAAAATTGAAAATAATTAAAATAATTTTATTCATTAGAGCGATAAAAGATATATTGGTGCCAAAAATGGGTGTAAGCGATGGAATTTTGGGTACAAAAATGAGTTTCCTTTGTGAGACCAAACTTTTAACGGGGATAGCTTGTCACTCAAGGATCGAAAGGACTATTGATAATCGTAACTCTGTTCAACCTACACTATGATTTGGTGTCACAAAGGAAACCCATTTTTGTTCCAAAATTCCATCATCTACATCACTTAACGAGGGGTTAAAGGTTTTTGACGCACCATTTTCATTTGCAAGTTATTTTTATCAAATGTTTTGTTTTTGAAAATGTATTTTATTCATTAGAGCAATAAAATATATATTGGTGCCGAAAATGGGTTATTTTTTGAAAAATAAAGACTAATATAAAACATATATAAAGCACCCATTGTCGGCACCAATATCTCTCTTATGGCTCTAATGAATAAAATTGAAAATAAGTAAAAGGAAAATGGCGCGAGAAAAAACAACTTTTAACGGGGATAACTTGTCACTCGAGGATCGAAAGGACTACAAAAATGAGTTTTTTTTGTGAATCCAAATCTTATTGTATAAGTTGAAAGAGTTACGATTTGATATATTATAATATTCCTTTCGATACTTGAGTGAAAATTTATCACCGTTAAAAGTTGCAAGTTATTTTTATCAAATGATTTGTTGTTTTTATCGTAACTCTGTTCAACCTACACTATGATTTGGTGTCACAAAGGAAACACCTTATTTTTTTTGAAAAATAAAGACTAATATAAAACATAAATAATTATTTTCCAAAAAAAATAAGAGAGGAGAAAATGAAAAAATTGAAAATAATTAAAATATAACTTGCAAATTTTAATGGGGATAACTTTTCACTCAAGTATCGTAAGGACTATTATAAGCGATGGAATTTTGGGTACAAAAATGAGTTTCCTTTGTGAGACCAAATCATATTGTGTAAGTTGAACGAGTTACGATTTGATATATTATTTGGTATCAAAAAGGAAACTCAGTTTTGTACCCAAAGTTAAAATTTGCAAGTTATTTTTATCAAATGTTTTGTTGTTTTGAAAATGTGTTTACATTACTTAATGAGGGTTTAAAGTTTTTTGTCGCACCATTTTCATTCTTATTTTTTTGAAAAATAAAGACTAATATAAAACATAAATTATTCTTCAAAAAAATAAGAGAGGAGAAAAAGAAAGGGAATTATGGCTCTAATGAATAAAATTGAAAATAATTAAAATGAAAATGGTCGACAAAAAACCAACTTTTAACGGGGATAACTTGTCACTCAAGGATCGAATTTATTTGGTCTCAAATGAAACTCATTATTGTCCCCAAATTCCATCGTTTACATTACTTAACGAGGTTTAAATGATATATTATAATAGTCCTTTCGATACTTGAGTGACAAGTTATCCCGTTAAAAGTTGCAAGTTATTTTTATCAAATGTTTTGTTGTTTTTGAAAATGTGAACAACAAATTAGAGCTATTCAAGAGATATTTGTCTTAGATAATGGATACATAAAAAAAAAAGAGGAGAAAAGCGAAATGAAATTATGGCTCTAATGAATAAAATTGAAAATAATTAAAATACTTGCAAATTTTTAACGAGGATAACTTTTAACTCAAGGATCGAAAGGACTATGTAATCGACGGAATTTTGGTTAAAAAATGAGTTTCCTTTGTGAGACCAAATCATATTGTGGAAGTTGAATAGAGTTACGATTTGATATATTATAATAAATCAAATCGTAATCCTGTTCAACTTACACAATATGATTTGGTATCAAAAGGAAACTCATTTTGTACCCGTTAAAATTTGCAAGTTATTTTTATCAAATGTTTTGTTGTTTTTGAAAATGTGATTACATTACTTAATGAGGGTTTAAAGTTTTTGTCGCACCATTTTCTCTTATTTTTTTGAAAAAATAAAGACTAATATATATTCTTCAAAAAAATAAGAGAGGAGAAAAAGAAATTTTATGGCTCTAATGAATAAAATTGAAAATAAGTAAAATACTTGCAACTTTTAACGGGGATAACTTCTCACTCAAGGATCGAAAGGACTATACAAAAATGAGTTTGTTCAACTTACACAATATGATTTGGTCTCGAAATGAAACTCATTATTGTCCCCAAATTCCATCGAGAGTTACGATTTGATATATTAATTAGAGCTATTCAAGAGATATTGGTGTAACAATGGGTTCTGTTAAAATTTGCAAGTTATTTTTATCAAATGTTTTGTTGTTTTTGAAAATGTCAACTTTTAACGGGGATAACTTGTCACTCAAGGATCGAAAGGACTATTATAATATATCAAATCGTAACTCTGTTCAACCTACACTATGATTTGGTGTCACAAAGGAAACCCATTTTTGTTCCAAAATTCCATCGTCTACATCACTTAACGAGGGTTTAAAGTCTCTTATTTTTTTGAAGAATAAATACTAATATAAAACATAAATTCAATTTTATTCATTAGAAAATAAAAGATATATGGCTCTAATGAATAAAATTGAAAATAATTAAAATATTCTTCAAAAAAAATAAGAGGAGAAAAAGAAAGGGAAGTAAGCGATGGAATTTTGGTACAAAAATGAGTTTCCTTTGTGAGACCAAATCATATTGTGTAAGTTGAATAGAGTTACGATTTGATATTCAAAAACTACACAAAACATTTGATAAAAAAATAAAGACTAATATAAAACATAAATCTTGCAACTTTTAACGGGGATAACTTGTCACTCAAGGATCGAAACTTTTATGGCTCTAATGAATAATGTTGAAAATAAGTAAAATGAAAATGGTGAGACAAAAAAATTTAAGCCCTCGCTAAGTGATGTAAGCGATGGAATTTTGGTACAAAAATGAGTTTCATCGTAACTCTGTTCAACCTACACTATGATTTGTTGAAAGGAAACCCATTTTTGTTCCAAAATTCCATCGTCTACATCACTTGTGAAAAGTTATCCCGTTAAAATTTGCAAGTTATTTATTCTTCAAAAAAAATAAGAGGGAGAAAAAGAAAGGGAATGTTGTTTTTTTGAAGAATAAAGACTAATATAAAACATAAACTTTTAACGGGGATAACTTGTCACTCAAGGATCGAAATTTTATGGCTCTAATGAATAAAATTAAATCGTAACTCTATTCAACCTACAGTATGATTTGGTGTCACAAACGAAACCCATTTTTGTTTTAAAATTCCATCGTCTACATCACTTAACGAGGGTTTAAAGTTTTTTGTCGCACCATTTTCATTTTATTTATTTTCAATTTTATTCAGTAGAGCAATAAAAGATATATTGGTGCCGAAAATGGGTTCCTTTGTGAGACCAAATCGCAACTTTTAACGGGGATAACTTGTCACTCGAGGATCGAAATGATATATTATTACATTACTTAACGAGGGTTTAAAGTTTTTGTCGCACCATTTTTTGCAAGTTATTTTTATCAAATTTGTTGTTTTTGAAAATGTGAGAGCTATTCAAGAGATATTTGTCTTAGATAATGGATCTTATTTTTTTTGAAGAATAAAGACTAATATAAAACATAAATAAATATTTTTCAAAAAAAATAAGAGAGGAGAAAAACGAAATGAAATTTATGGCTCTAATGAATAAAATTGAAAATAATTAAAATGCAAATTTTAACGGGGATAACTTTTAACTCAAGTATCGTAAGAACTATGTAAGCGATGGAATTTTGGTACAAAAATGAGTTTCCATCAAATTGTAACTCTGTTCAACTTACACGATATGATTTGGTCTCCTGAAAACTCAATTTGAAAATTCCATCGTTTACATCACTTAACGGGGTTTAAAGTGCAAGTTATTTTAGAGCCATAAAAGAGATATTGGTGCCGACAATGGGTTCTATTTATTCTTCTAAAAAATAAGAGGGAGAAAAGAAAGGGAATGTTGTTCTCTTATTTTTTTGAAAAATAAAGACTAATATAAAACATAACTTGCAACTTTTAACGGGGATAACTTGTCACTCAAGGATCGAAAGGACTATTATAATATATCAAATCGTAACTCTATTCAACCTACAGTATGATTTGGTGTCACAAACGAAACCCATTTTTGTTTTAAAATTCCATCGTCTACATCACTTATAAAATTGAAAATAATTAAAATGAGCTATAAAAGAGATATTGGTGCGAAAATGGGTTTGGGTACAAAAATGAATTCCCTTTGAGAGACCAAAACATATTGTGTAAGTAGAAAGAGTTACGATATTATATATTATAATCGTCCTTTCAATACTTGAGTAAACAATTATCACCGTTAAATGTTGCATGTTACTTTTATCAATAGTTTTGTTGTTTTTGAAAATGTCAACTTTTAACGGGGATAACTTGTCACTCAAGGATCGAAAGGACTATTATAACTTATTTTTTTGAAAAATAAAGACTAATATAAAACATTCGTAACTCTATTCAACCTACAATATGATTTGGTGTCACAAACGAAACCCATTTTTGTTTTAAAATTCCATCGTCTACATCACTTAACGAGGGTTTAATTTATGGCTCTAATGAATAAAATTGAAAATAAGTAAAATGAAAATGGTGCGACAAAAACTTTATTTTCCAAAAAAAATAAGAGAGGAGAAAAGCGAAATGAAATGAAATGAGTTTCCTTTGTGAAACCAAATCATATAATATATCAAAAACGTAATCTGTTCAACTTACACAATATGATTTGGTATCAAAAGGAAACTCATTTTTGTACCCAAATTCCATTTGATATATTATAATAGTCCTTTCGATACTTGAGTGACAAGTTATCCCGTTAAAAGTTGCAAGTTATTTTTATCAAATGTTTTGTTGTTTTTGAAAATTTTATTCATTAGGGCCATAAAAGAAATATTGGTGCGAAAATGGGTGAATAAAGACTAATATAAAACATAAATAATTATTCTTCAAAAAAATAAGAGAGGAGAAAAACTTTTATGGCTCTAATGAATAAAATTGAAAATAATTAAAAAATCGTAACTCTGTTCAACCTACACATTATGATTTGGTTTCACAAAGGAAACTCATTTTTGTACCCAAACCCCGTTAAGTGATGTAAGCGATGGAATTTGGGTACAAAAATGAGTTTCCTTTATTGTTCAAAAAAAATAAGAGAGGAGAAAAAGAAAGGGAATGTTGTTGATACATTTTCAATTACAACAAAACATTTGATAGCAAGTTATTTTTATCAGCAACTTTTAACGGGGATAACTGTTCACTCAAGGATCGGAAAATAAAGACTAATATAAAACTAAATTCTATAGTTTACTTCATTTAACAAGGGTTTAATTTATGGCTCTAATGAATAAAATTGAAAATAATGTAAAATGAAAATGGTGCGACAAAAATATTTTTCAAAAAAAAATAAGAGAGGAGAAAAGCGAAATGAAATGGTACAAAAATGAGTTTCCTTTGTGAGACCAAATCATATTGTGTAAGTTGAGAGTTACGATTTGATCAAATTTTAACGAGGATAACTTTTAACTCAAGTATCGTAAGTACTATTATATTATATCCAATTGTAACTCTGTTCAACTTACACGATATGATTTGGTCTCACAAAGGAAACTCAATCCGTTAAAATTGCAAGTTATTTTTATCAATTTGCATCACTTAACGGGGTTTAAAGTAAATAAAGAACCCATTGTTCACCAATATCTCTTTTATGGCTCTAATGAATAAAATTGAAAATAATTAAAATGAAAATGGTGCGACAAAATATTCTTCAAAAAAAATAAGAGGGAGAAAAAGAAAGGGATTGTTGTTCACATTTTCAAAAACAACAAAACATTTGATAAAAATTTCTTCCAACTTTTAACGGGGATAACTTGTCACTAAAATATCGAAGGGACTATTATAATATATCAAATCGTAACTCTGTTCAAACTACACAATATGATTTGGTTTCACAAAGGAAACCCATTTTTGTACCAAAATTCAATCGTCTGCATCACTTAACGAGGGTTTAAAGTTTTTTGGCGTACCATTTTCATTATATATAGAGCTATAAAGGGATATTGGTGCAAAAATGGGTTCTTCAAGTTATTTTTATCAAATGTTTTGTTGTCTTTGAAAATGTGAAATTTTTCAAAAAAAATAAGAGAGGAGAATACGAAATGAAATATAAATAACAAATTTTAACGGGGATAACTTTTCACTCAAGTATCATAAGGACTATTGGTACAAAAATGAGTTTTATTCATTAGGGCCATAAAAGAAATATTCGTTAAAATTTGCAAGTTATTTTTATCAAATGTTTTGTTGTCTTTGAAAATGCTTGCAACTTTTAACGGGGATAACTTGTCACTCGAGGATCGAAAGGACTTCTTATTTTTTTTGAAGAATAAAGACTAATATAAAACATGTTTAAAGTTTTTTGGCGTACCATTCTTTTATGGCTCTAATGAATAAAATTGAAAATAATTAATTCATTAGAGCAATAAAAGGGATATTGGTGCAACAATGGGTTCAAATGAGTTTCTATTTTTCAAAAAAAATAAGAGACAAGAAAACGAAATGAAATGTTGATATATTATCAATTGATAAAAATAACTTGCAAATTTTAACGGGGATAACTTTCCGTTAAAAGTTGCAAGTTATTTTAATACTTTGATGAGCAGCGGCATCGCCCGATCACACCAATACTTTGTTTTGAAAAATAAAGACTAATATTATAAAACTCTACTTAAGTGACGAATCATTTCAATTGAAAATAAGTAAAATGAAAATGGTGCGACAAATCTAATTACGAGAAAAATAAACATATTGGTACAAAAATGAGTTTCCTTTGTGAGACCAAATATGCCACCTTTGGTGGGGTTAGACAGTTTAAACTTAGAAATAGAGCTTCCTCTAACTACAGGCGATTGTACCTTATTTTTTTGAAAAAATAAAGACTAATATAAAACATAAATAAACATCATGTTTACTAAACGGTGACACGATTAAATTTAAAATTGAAAATAAGTAAAATGAAAATGGTGCGACAAAAAAAATCCTTACTGAGAACTTCGGCCTTATTCAGTTCTTTGGAAAAACTCCAAGCGGAATTTGCAGCAAGTTATTTTTATCAAATGTTTTGTTGTTTTTGAAAATGTGAACTACTTCTTCCACTAAAAAGGAAGAACTCTAAAACTAAGAAAAACTTATTTTTGAAGGTGAATGGAAGGGGGTTATTTATAGGTGAGGATGGAGAGAAAAAATAGAGAAAAAATGTTAAAAAAATGTAAAAGCAGTTTAGTGATTGCGCGTCATTGATGACGTCGTCGGCGTAACAGCGGCCGCAGTGCCGCGGATGAAACGATCTGCAGGCGCAGCAGCGGATGAAACGATGTACCCGCGGATGCGATTACCCGCGGATGAAACGATGTTGCACGCGGCTTGCGGAGTTGGGGCGCTGGTGAGCCGTGCGATTTTCTCCTTTTGACATTTTTGACCTTTTTCGACCCATTTTGTCCAATTTTTCCATATTTGTTGACCTTTCGCATTTATTTATCTTTTTGAGCACTCATCACAACCGACGAACTTCTTGCTAGTCCCTTAGCAAGAGAAGCGATATTGGTACAAAAATGAGTTTCCTTTGTGAGACCAAATCATATTGTGTAAGTTGAATAGAGTTACGATTTGATACCTAAATCACTTCCGTGGATTGACACGGTTGCATTTAGCCTATGCAACAAGCCTTTAAACCCCTAGGTTGCCCAGTGGACGAGTTTGAGTCGCAAGTTAAGGGTTTTCGGTAATGATACCCACAAACATTGAACTAAATGTAAAAACATGAACAACATTCATTTCTTTTCTCTCTCTTATTTTTTTGAAAGAATAAATACTAATATAAAACATAAATAAAGAATCGAGTCGCTTGACTCTATTCCTCACAAGTCAATACTCTCAAAACACTTGAATCCTTGGTACAAAAATGAGTTTCCTTTGTGAGACCAAATCATATTGTGTAAGTTGAAAGTTACGATTTGATGCAATGACTTTTTAGGGAATTACTTCTTATATCTTTCTTTTGTAAATTAGCCTTTACTCACAACTTTGTAGGCAATGCGGGTTATAGGCAAGTTATTTTTATCAAATGTTTTGTTGTTTTTGAAAATGTATGTGTATTTTTAGAGAGT
Source organism: Hippophae rhamnoides (assembly GCA_033030585.1). Taxonomy (NCBI): domain Eukaryota; kingdom Viridiplantae; phylum Streptophyta; class Magnoliopsida; order Rosales; family Elaeagnaceae; genus Hippophae; species Hippophae rhamnoides. The sequence goes on from JAVHJT010000067.1 coordinate 57,345, forward strand.
CAACCCATGTATGCAGTTGTACATTAATAAAGACTAATATAAAACTAGGCTCAAATTATATCTCACAGGTAGTCTCCACTAAAAAAACTCATAAACACCGATTTTGGGTTAAATTGGTACAAAATGCCACCTTTGGTGGGGTTAGACAGTTTAAACTTTATGAAATAGAGCTTCCTCTAACTACAGGCGATTGTACTTTGAAAAATAAAGACTAATCATCATGTTTACTAAACGGTGACACGATTAAATTTAAGCAAGTTATTTTTATCAAATGTTTTGTTGTTTTTGAAAATAAATCCTTACTGAGAACTTCGGCCTTATTCAGTTCTTTGGAAAAACTCCAAGCGGAATTTGCATACTACTTCTTCCACTAAAAAGGAAGAACTCTAAAACTAAGAAAAACTATTTTATTTTGAAGGTGAATGGAAGGGGGTTATTTATAGGTGAGGATGGAGAGAAAAAATAGAGAAAAAATGTTAAAAAAATGTAAAAGCAGTTTAGTGATTGCGCGTCATTGATGACGTCGTCGGCGTAACAGCGGCCGCAGTGCCGCGGATGAAACGATCTGCAGGCGCAGCAGCGGATGAAACGATGTACCCGCGGATGCGATTACCCGCGGATGAAACGATGTTGCACGCGGCTTGCGGAGTTGGGGCGCTGGTGAGCCGTGCGATTTTCTCCTTTTGACATTTTTGACCTTTTTCGACCCATTTTGTCCAATTTTTCCATATTTGTTGACCTTTCGCATTTATTTAGTTGTTCTTTTTGAGCACTCATCACAACCGACGAACTTCTTGCTAGTCCCTTAGCAAGAGAAGCGATACCTAAATCACTTCCGTGGATTGACACGGTTGCATTTAGCCTATGCAACAAGCCTTTAAACCCCTAGGTTGCCCAGTGGACGAGTTTGAGTCTCACATTTTCAAAAACAACAAAACATTTGATAAAGGGTTTTCGGTAATGATACCCACAAACATTGAACTAAATGTAAAAACATTATTTATGTTTTATATTAGTCTTTATTCTGAATCGAGTCGCTTGACTCTATTCCTCACAAGTCAATACTCTCAAAACACTTGAATCCTCATTTTACTTATTGCAATGACTTTTTAGGGAATTACTTCTTATATCTTTCTTTTGTAAATTAGCCTTTACTCACAACTTTGTAGGCAATGCGGGTTATAGTGTTTTATGTGTATTTTTAGAGAGTCAACCCATGTATGCAGTTGTACATTTTTAGGCTCAAATTATATCTCACAGGTAGTCTCCACTAAAAAAACTCATAAACACCGATTTTGGGTTTTTAATTATTTTCAATTTTATTCATTAGAGCCATAAAAGAGATATTGGTGCCGACAAAGGGTTCTTTATTTATGTTTTATATTAGTCTTTATTCTTCAAAAAAATAAGAGAGGAGAAAAAGAAATGAAATGTTGTTCACATTATCAAAAACAACAAAACATTTGATAAAAATAACTTGCAACTTTTAACGGGGATAACTTTTCACTCAAGTATCGAAAGGACTATTATAATATATCAAATCGTAACTCTGTTCAACCTACACAATATGATTTGGTTTCACAAAGGAAATTCATTTTTGTACCAAAATTCCATCGTTTACATCACTTAACGAGGGCTTAAATTTTTTAGTCGCACCATTTTCATTTTACTTATTTTCAATTTTATTCATTAGAGCCATAAAAGAGATATTGGTGCCGACAATGGGTTCTTTATTTATGTTTTATATTAGTCTTTATTTTTCAAAAAAAATAAGAGAGGAGAAAACGAAATGAAATGTTGTTCACATTTTCAAACATAACAAAACAATTGATAAAAATAACTTGCAAATTTTAACGGGGATAACTTTTAACTCAAGTATCGTAAGGACAATTATAATATATCAAATCGTAACTCTATTCAACTTACACGATATGATTTGGTCTCACAAAGGAAACTCATTTTTGTACCAAAATTCCATCGTTTACATCACTTAACAGGGGTTTAAAGTTTTTTGTCGAACCATTTTCATTTTAATTATATTCAATTTTATTCATTAGAGCCATAAAAGAGATATTGGTGCCAACAATGGGTTCTTTATTTATGTTTTATATTAGTCTTTATTCTTCAAAAAAAATAAGAGAGGAGAAAAAGAAAGGGAATGTTGTTCACATTTTCAAACATAACAAAACAATTGATAAAAATAACTTGCAAATTTTAACGAGGATAACTTTTAACTCAAGTATCGTAAGGACAATTATAATATATCAAATCGTAACTCTATTCAACTTACACGATATGATTTGGTCTCACAAAGGAAACTCATTTTTGTACCAAAATTCCATCGTTTACATCACTTAACAGGGGTTTAAAGTTTTTTGTCGAACCATTTTCATTTTAATTATATTCAATTTTATTCATTAGAGCCATAAAAGAGATATTGGTGCCGACAATGGGTTCTTTATTTATGTTTTATATTAGTATTTATTCTTCAAAAAAATAAGAGAGGAGAAAAAGAAAGGGAATGTTGTTCACATTTTCAAAAACAACAAAACATTTGATAAAAATAACTTGCAATTTTTAACGGGGATAACTTTTTACTCAAGTATCGAAAGACCAATTATAATATATCAAATCGTAACTCTGTTCAACTTACACAATATGATTTGTTTTCCCAAAGGAAACTCATTGTTTTACCAAAATTCCATCGTCTACATCACTTAACGAGGGTTTAAAGTTTTTTTTCGCACCATTTTCATTTTACTTATTTTCAATTTTATTCATTAAAGCTATAAAAGAGATATTGGTGCCGACAATGGGTTCTTTATTTATGTTTTATATTAGTCTTTATTTTTCCAAAAAATATAAGAGAGGAGAAAACGAAATGAAATGTTGTTCACATTTTCAAACATAACAAAACAATTGATAAAAATAACTTGCAAATTTTAACGAGGATAACTTTTAACTCAAGTATCGTAGGGACAATTATAATATATCAAATCGTAACTCTATTTAACTTACACGATATGATTTGGTCTCACAAAGGAAACTCATTTTTGTACCAAAATTCCATCGTCTACATCACTTAACGAGGGTTTAAAGTTTTTTGTCGCACCATTTTCATTTTACTTATTTTCAATTTTATTCATTAGAGCCATAAAAGAGATATTGGTGCCGACAATGGGTTCTTTATTTATGTTTTATATTAGTCTTTATTTTTCAAAAAAAAATAAGAGAGGAGAAAACGAAATGAAATGTTGTTCACATTTTCAAACATAACAAAACAATTGATAAAAATAACTTGCAAATTTTAACGGGGATAACTTTTAACTCAAGTATCGTAAGGACAATTATAATATATCAAATCGTAACTCTATTCAACTTACACGATATGATTTGGTCTCACAAAGGAAACTCATTTTTGTACCAAAATTCCATCGTTTACATCACTTAACAGGGGTTTAAAGTTTTTTGTCGAACCATTTTCATTTTAATTATTTTCAATTTTATTCATTAGAGCCATAAAAGAGATATTGGTGCCGACAATGGGTTCTTTATTTATGTTTTATATTAGTATTTATTCTTCAAAAAAATAAGAGAGGAGAAAAAGAAAGGGAATGTTGTTCACATTTTCAAAAACAACAAAACATTTGATAAAAATAACTTGCAACTTTTAACGGGGATAACTTGTCACTCAAGTATCGAAAGGACTATTATAATATATCAAATCGTAACTCTGTTCAACTTACACAATATGATTTGGTTTCACAAAGGAAACTCATTTTTGTACCAAAATTCCATCGTTTACATCACTTAACGAGGGTTTAAAGTTTTTTGTCGCACCATTTTCATTTTACTTATTTTCAATTTTATTCATTAGAGCCATAAAAGAGATATTGGTGCCGACAATGGGTTCTTTATTTATGTTTTATATTAGTCTTTATTTTTCAAAAAAAATAAGAGAGGAGAAAACGAAATGAAATGTTGTTCACATTCTCAAAAACAACAAAACATTTGATAAAAATAACTTGCAAATTTTAACGAGGATAACTTTTAACTCAAGTATCGTAAGGACTATTATATTATATCAAATTGTAACTCTGTTCAACTTACACGATATGATTTGGTCTCACAAAGGAAACTCATTTTTGTACCAAAATTCCATCGTTTACATCACTTAACGGGGGTTTAAAGTTTTTTGTCGAACCATTTTCATTTTAATTATTTTCAATTTTATTCATTAGAGCCATAAAAGAGATATTGGTGCCGACAATGGGTTCTTTATTTATTTTTTATATTAGTATTTATTCTTCAAAAAAATAAGAGAGGAGAAAAAGAAAGGGAATGTTGTTCACATTTTCAAAAACAACAAAACATTTGATAAAAATAACTTGCAACTTTTAACGGGGATAACTTGTCACTCAAGTATCGAAAGGACTATTATAATATATCAAATCGTAACTCTGTTCAAACTACACAATATGATTTGGTTTCACAAAGGAAACTCATTTTTGTACCAAAATTCCATCGTCTACATCACTTAACGAGGGTTTAAAGTTTTTTGTCGCACCATTTTCATTTTACTTATTTTCAATTTTATTCATTAGAGCCATAAAAGAGATATTGGTGCCGACAATGGGTTCTTTATTTATGTTTTATATTAGTCTTTATTTTTCAAAAAAATAAGAGAGGAGAAAACGAAATGAAATGTTTTTCACATTTTCAAAAACAACAAAACAATTGATAAAAATAACTTGCAAATTTTAACGGGAAATACTTTTCACTCAAGTATCGTAAGGACTATTATAATATATCAAATCGTAACTCTATTCAACTTACACAATATGATTTGGTCTCACAAAGGAAACTCATTTTTGTACCAAAATTCCATCGTTTACATCACTTAACGGGGGTTTAAAGTTTTTTGTCGAACCATTTTCATTTTAATTATTTTCAATTTTATTCATTAGAGCCATAAAAGAGATATTGGTGCCGACAATGGGTTCTTTATTTATGTTTTATATTAGTCTTTATTCTTCAAAAAAATAAGAGAGGAGAAAAAGAAAGGGAATGTTGTTCACATTTTCAAAAACAACAAAACATTTGATAAAAATAACTTGCAACTTTTAACGGGGATAACTTGTCACTCAAGTATCGAAGGACTATTATAATATATCAAATCGTAACTCTGTTCAACCTACACAATATGATTTGGTTTCACAAAGGAAACTCATTTTTGTACCAAAATTCCATCGTCTACATCACTTAACGAGGGTTTAAAGTTTTTTGTCGCACCATTTTCATTTTACTTATTTTCAATTTTATTCATTAGAGCCATAAAAGAGATATTGGTGCCGACAATGGGTTCTTTATTTATGTTTTATATTAGTCTTTATTTTTCAAAAAAAAAAATAAGAGAGGAGAAAACGAAATGAAATGTTGTTCACATTTTCAAACATAACAAAACATTTGATAAAAATAACTTGCAAATTTTAACGGGGATAACTTTTAACTCAAGTATCGTAAGGACAATTATAATATATCAAATCGTAACTCTATTCAACTTACACGATATGATTTGGTCTCACAAAGGAAACTCATTTTTGTACCAAAATTCCATCGTTTACATCACTTAACGGGGGTTTAAAGTTTTTTGTCGCACCATTTTCATTTTAATTATTTTCAATTTTATTCATTAGAGCCATAAAAGAGATATTGGTGCCGACAATGGGTTCTTTATTTATGTTTTATATTAGTCTTTATTTTTGAAAAAAAAAATAAGAGAGGAGAAAACGAAATGAAATGTGGTTCACATTTTCAAACATAACAAAACAATTGATAAAAATAACTTGCAAATTTTAACGGGGATAACTTTTCACTCAAGTATCGTAAGGACTATTATAATATATCAAATCGTAACTCTGTTCAACTTACACGATATGATTTGGTCTCACAAAGGAAACTCATTTTTGTACCAAAATTCCATCGTCTACATCACTTAACGAGGGTTTAAAGTTTTTTGTCGCACCATTTTCATTTTACTTATTTTCAATTTTATTCATTAGAGCCATAAAAGAGATATTGGTGCCGACAATGGGTTATTTATTTATGTTTTATATTAGTCTTTATTTTTCAAAAAAAAATAAGAGAGGAGAAAACGAAATGAAATGTTGTTCACATTTTCAAACATAACAAAACAATTGATAAAAATAACTTGCAAATTTTAACGGGGATAACTTTTAACTCAAGTATCGTAAGGACTATTATAATATATCAAATCGTAACTCTGTTCAACTTACACGATATGATTTGGTCTCACAAAGGAAACTCATTTTTGTACCAAAATTCCATCGTTTACATCACTTAACGGGGGTTTAAAGTTTTTTGTCGAACCATTTTCATTTTAATTGTATTCAATTTTATTAATTAGAGCCATAAAAGAGATATTGGTTCCGACAATGGGTTCTTTATTTATTTTTTATATTAGTATTTATTCTTCAAAAAAAATAAGAGAGGAGAAAAAGAAAGGGAATGTTGTTCACATTTTCAAAAACAACAAAACATTTGATAAAAATAACTTGCAACTTTTAACGGGGATAACTTGTCACTCAAAGATCGAAGGGACTATTATAATATATCAAATCGTAACTCTGTTCAACTTACACAATATGATTTGGTTTCACAAAGGAAACTCATTTTTGTACCAAAATTCCATCGTTTACATCACTTAACGAGGGTTTAAAGTTTTTTGTCGCACCATTTTCATTTTACTTATTTTCAATTTTATTCATTAGAGCTATAAAAGAGATATTGGTGCCGACAATGGGTTCTTTATTTATGTTTTATATTAGTCTTTATTTTTCAAAAAAAATAAGAGAGGAGAAAACGAAATGAAATGTTTTTCACATTTTCAAAAACAACAAAACATTTGATAAAAATAACTTGCAACTTTTAACGGGGATAACTTGTCACTCAAGTATCGAAAGGACTATTATAATATATCAAATCGTAACTCTGTTCAACCTACACAATATGATTTGGTTTCACAAAGGAAACTCATTTTTGTACCAAAATTCCATCGTCTACATCACTTAACGAGGGTTTAAAGTTTTTTGTCGCACCATTTTCATTTTACTTATTTTCAATTTTATTCATTAGAGCCATAAAAGAGATATTGGTGCCGACAATGGGTTCTTTATTTATGTTTTATATTAGTCTTTATTTTTCAAAAAAAAAATAAGAGAGGAGAAAACGAAATGAAATGTTGTTCACATTTTCAAACATAACAAAACAATTGATAAAAATAACTTGCAAATTTTAACGGGGATAACTTTTAACTCAAGTATCGTAAGGACAATTATAATATATCAAATCGTAACTCTATTCAACTTACACGATATGATTTGGTCTCACAAAGGAAACTCATTTTTGTACCAAAATTCCATCGTTTACATCACTTAACGAGGGTTTAAAGTTTTTTGTCGCACCATTTTCATTTTACTTATTTTCAATTTTATTCATTAGAGCCATAAAAGAGATATTGGTGCCGACAATGGGTTCTTTATTTATGTTTTATATTAGTCTTTATTTTTCAAAAAAAATAAGAGAGGAGAAAACGAAATGAAATGTTGTTCACATTTTCAAACATAACAAAACAATTGATAAAAATAACTTGCAAATTTTAACGGGGATAACTTTTAACTCAAGTATCGTAAGGACAATTATAATATATCAAATCGTAACTCTATTCAACTTACACGATATGATTTGGTCTCACAAAGGAAACTCATTTTTGTACCAAAATTCCATCGTTTACATCACTTAACAGGGGTTTAAAGTTTTTTGTCGAACCATTTTCATTTTAATTATATTCAATTTTATTCATTAGAGCCATAAAAGAGATATTGGTGCCGACAATGGGTTCTTTATTTATTTTTTATATTATTATTTATTCTTCAAAAAAATAAGAGAGGGGAAAAAGAAAGGGAATGTTGTTCACATTTTCAAAAACAACAAAACATTTGATAAAAATAACTTGCAACTTTTAACGGGGATAACTTGTCACTCAAAGATCGAAGGGACTATTATAATATATCAAATCGTAACTCTGTTCAAACTACACAATATGATTTGGTTTCACAAAGGAAACTCATTTTTGTACCAAAATTCCATCGTCTACATCACTTAACGAGGGTTTAAAGTTTTTTGTCGCACCATTTTCATTTTACTTATTTTCAATTTTATTCATTAGAGCCATAAAAGAGATATTGGTGCCGACAATGGGTTCTTTATTTATGTTTTATATTAGTCTTTATTTTTCAAAAAAATAAGAGAGGAGAAAACGAAATGAAATGTTGTTCACATTTTCAAACATAACAAAACAATTGATAAAAATAAGTTGCAAATTTTAACGGGGATAAATTTTCACTCCAGTATCGTAAGGACTATTATAATATATCAAATCGTAACTCTGTTCAACTTACACAATATGATTTGGTATCACAAAAGAAACTCATTTTTGTACCAAAATTCCATCGTTTACATGACCTGACGAGGGTTTGAAGCTTTTTGTCGCACCATTTTCATTTTAATTATTTTCAATTTTATTCATTAGAGCCATAAAAGAGATATTGGTGCCGACAATGGGTTCTTTATTTATGTTTTATATTAGTCTTTATTTTTCAAAAAAAAATAAGAGAGGAGAAAACGAAATGAAATGTTGTTCACATTTTCAAACATAACAAAACAATTGATAAAAATAACTTGCAAATTTTAACGGGGATAACTTTTAACTCAAGTATCGTAAGGACAATTATAATATATCAAATCGTAACTCTATTTAACTTACACGATATGATTTGGTTTCACAAAGGAAACTCATTTTTGTACCAAAATTCCATCGTCTACATCACTTAATGAGGGTTTAAAGTTTTTTGTCGCACCATTTTCATTTTACTTATTTTCAATTTTATTCATTAGAGCCATAAAAGAGATATTGGTGCCGACAATGGGTTCTTTATTTATGTTTTATATTAGTCTTTATTTTTCAAAAAAAAAATAAGAGAGGAGAAAACGAAATGAAATGTTGTTCACATTTTCAAACATAACAAAACAATTGATAAAAATAACTTGCAAATTTTAACGGGGATAACTTTTAACTCAAGTATCGTAAGGACTATTATAATATATCAAATCGTAACTCTGTTCAACTTACACGATATGATTTGGTCTCACAAAGGAAACTCATTTTTGTACCAAAATTCCATCGTTTACATCACTTAACGGGGGTTTAAAGTTTTTTGTCGAACCATTTTCATTTTAATTATTTTCAATTTTATTCATTAGAGCCATAAAAGAGATATTGGTGCCGACAATGGGTTCTTTATTTATTTTTTATATTAGTATTTATTCTTCAAAAAAAATAAGAGAGGAGAAAAAGAAAGGGAATGTTGTTCACATTTTCAAAAATAACAAAACATTTGATAAAAATAACTTGCAACTTTTAACGAGGATAACTTGTCACTCAAAGATCGAAGGGACTATTATAATATATCAAATCGTAACTCTGTTCAAACTACCCAATATGATTTGGTTTCACAAAGGAAACTCATTTTTGTACCAAAATTCCATCGTCTACATCACTTAACGAGGGTTTAAAGTTTTTTGTCGCACCATTTTCATTTTACTTATTTTCAATTTTATTCGTTAGAGCTATAAAAGAGATATTGGTGCCGACAATGGGTTCTTTATTTATGTTTTATATTAGTCTTTATTTTTCAAAAAAATAAGAGAGGAGAAAACGAAATGAAATGTTGTTCACATTTTCAAAAACAACAAAACATTTGATAAAAATAACTTGCAACTTTTAACGGGGATAACTTGTCACTCAAGTATCGAAAGGACTATTATAATATATCAAATCGTAACTCTGTTCAACCTACACAATATGATTTGGTTTCACAAAGGAAACTCATTTTTGTACCAAAATTCCATCGTCTACATCACTTAACGAGGGTTTAAAGTTTTTTGTCGCACCATTTTCATTTTACTTATTTTCAATTTTATTCATTAGAGCCATAAAAGAGATATTGGTGCCGACAATGGGTTCTTTATTTATGTTTTATATTAGTCTTTATTTTTCAAAAAAAATAAGAGAGGAGAAAACGAAATGAAATGTTGTTCACATTTTCAAACATAACAAAACAATTGATAAAAATAACTTGCAAATTTTAACAGGGATAACTTTTAACTCAAGTATCGTAAGGACAATTATAATATATCAAATCGTAACTCTATTCAACTTACACGATATGATTTGGTCTCACAAAGGAAACTCATTTTTGTACCAAAATTCCATCGTTTACATCACTTAACAGGGGTTTAAAGTTTTTTGTCGAACCATTTTCATTTTAATTATATTCAATTTTATTCATTAGAGCCATAAAAGAGATATTGGTGCCGACAATGGGTTCTTTATTTATTTTTTATATTATTATTTATTCTTCAAAAAAAATAAGAGAGGAGAAAAAGAAAGGGAATGTTGTTCACATTTTCAAAAACAACAAAACATTTGATAAAAATAACTTGCAACTTTTAACGGGGATAACTTGTCACTCAAAGATCGAAGGGACTATTATAATATATCAAATCGTAACTCTGTTCAAACTACACAATATGATTTGGTTTCACAAAGGAAACTCATTTTTGTACCAAAATTCCATCGTTTACATCACTTAACGAGGGTTTAAAGTTTTTTGTCGCACCATTTTCATTTTACTTATTTTCAATTTTATTCATTAGAGCCATAAAAGAGATATTGGTGCCGACAATGGGTTCTTTATTTATGTTTTATATTAGTCTTTATTTTTCAAAAAAAATAAGAGAGGAGAAAACGAAATGAAATGTTGTTCACATTTTCAAAAACAACAAAACATTTGATAAAAATAACTTGCAACTTTTAACGGGGATAACTTGTCACTCAAGGATCGAAAGGACTATTATAATATATCAAATCGTAACTCTGTTCAACCTACACAATATGATTTGGTTTCACAAAGGAAACTCATTTTTGTACCAAAATTCCATCGTCTACATCACTTAACGAGGGTTTAAAGTTTTTTGTCGCACCATTTTCATTTTACTTATTTTCAATTTTATTCATTAGAGCTATAAAAGAGATATTGTTGCCGACAATGGGTTCTTTATTTATGTTTTATATTAGTCTTTATTTTTCAAAAAAATAAGAGAGGTGAAAACGAAATGAAATGTTGTTCACATTTTCAAACACAACAAAACAATTGATAAAAATAACTTGCAACTTTTAACGGGAAATACTTTTCACTCAAGTATCGTAAGGACTATTATAATATATCAAATCGTAACTCTGTTCAACTTACACAATATGATATGGTCTCACAAAGGAAACTCATTTTTGTACCAAAATTCCATCGTTTACATCACTTAACGAGGGTTTAAAGTTTTTTGTCGCACCATTTTCATTTTACTTATTTTCAATTTTATTCATTAGAGCCATAAAAGAGATATTGGTGCCGACAATGGGTTCTTTATTTATGTTTTATATTAGTCTTTATTTTTCAAAAAAAATAAGAGAGGAGAAAACGAAATGAAATGTTGTTCACATTTTCAAACATAACAAAACAATTGATAAAAATAACTTGCAAATTTTAACGGGGATAACTTTTAACTCAAGTATCGTAAGGACTATTATAATATATCAAATCGTAACTCTGTTCAACTTACACGATATGATTTGGTCTCACAAAGGAAACTCATTTTTGTACCAAAATTCCATCGTCTACATCACTTAACGAGGGTTTAAAGTTTTTTGTCGCACCATTTTCATTTTAATTATTTTCAATTTTATTCATTAGAGCCATAAAAGAGATATTGGTGCCAACAATGGGTTCTTTATTTAAGTTTTATATTAGTATTTATTCTTCAAAAAAATAAGAGAGGAGAAAAAGAAAGGGAATGTTGTTCACATTTTCAAAAACAACAAAACATTTGATAAAAATAACTTGCAACTTTTAACGGGGATAACTTTTAACTCAAGTATCGTAAGGACTATTATAATATATCAAATCGTAACTCTGTTCAAACTACACAATATGATTTGGTTTCACAAAGGAAACTCATTTTTGTACCAAAATTCCATCGTCTACATCACTTAACGAGGGTTTAAAGTTTTTTGTCGCACCATTTTCATTTTACTTATTTTCAATTTTATTCATTAGAGCCATAAAAGAGATATTGGTGCCGACAATGGGTTCTTTATTTATGTTTTATATTAGTCTTTATTTTTCAAAAAAATTAAGAGAGGAGAAAACGAAATGAAATGTTGTTCACATTTTCAAAAACAACAAAACATTTGATAAAAATAACTTGCAACTTTTAACGGGGATAACTTGTCACTCAAAGATCGAAGGGACTATTATAATATATCAAATCGTAACTCTCTTCAAACTACACAATATGATTTGGTTTCACAAAGGAAACTCATTTTTGTACCAAAATTCCATCGTCTACATCACTTAACGAGGGTTTAAAGTTTTTTGTCGCACCATTTTCATTTTACTTATTTTCAATTTTATTCATTAGAGCCATAAAAGAGATATTGGTGCCGACAATGGGTTCTTTATTTATGTTTTATATTAGTCTTTATTTTTCAAAAAAAATAAGAGAGGAGAAAACGAAATGAAATGTTGTTCACATTTTCAAACATAACAAAACAATTGATAAAAATAACTTGCAAATTTTAACGGGGATAACTTTTAACTCAAGTATCGTAAGGACTATTATAATATATCAAATCGTAACTCTATTCAACTTACACAATATGATTTGGTCTCACAAAGGAAACTCATTTTTGTACCCAAATTCCATCGTTTACATCACTTAACGAGGGTTTAAAGTTTTTTGTCGCACCATTTTCATTTTACTTATTTTCAATTTTATTCATTAGAGCCATAAAAGAGATATTGGTGCCGACAATGGGTTCTTTATTTATGTTTTATATTAGTATTTATTTTTCAAAAAAAAATAAGAGAGGAGAAAACGAAATGAAATGTTGTTCACATTCTCAAAAACAACAAAACATTTGATAAAAATAACTTGCAAATTTTAACGGGGATAACTTTTCACTCAAGTATCGTAAGGACTATTATAATATATCAAATCGTAACTCTGTTCAACTTACACAATATGATTTGGTCTCACAAAGGAAACTCATTTTTGTACCAAAATTCCATCGTTTACATCAATTAACGAGGGTTTAAAGTTTTTTGTCGCACCATTTTCATTTTAATTATTTTCAATTTTATTCATTAGAGCCATAAAAGAGATATTGGTGCCGACAATGGGTTCTTTATTTATGTTTTATATTAGTCTTTATTTTTCAAAAAAATAAGAGAGGAGAAAACGAAATGAAATGTTGTTCACATTCTCAAAAACAACAAAACATTTGATAAAAATAACTTGCAACTTTTAACCGGGATAACTTGTCACTCAAGTATCGAAAGGACTATTATAATATATCAAATCATAAGTCTGTTCAACTTACACAATATGATTTGGTTTCACAAAGGAAACTCATTTTTGTACCAAAATTCCATCGTTTACATCACTTAACGAGGGTTTAAAGTTTTTTGTCGCACCATTTTCATTTTACTTATTTTCAATTTTATTCATTAGAGCCATAAAAGAGATATTGGTGCCGACAATGGGTTCTTTATTTATGTTTTATATTAGTCTTTATTTTTCAAAAAAAAATAAGAGAGGAGAAAACGAAATGAAATGTTGTTCACATTTTCAAACACAACAAAACAATTGATAAAAATAACTTGCAAATTTTAACGAGGATAACTTTTAACTCAAGTATCGTAGGGACAATTATAATATATCAAATCGTAACTCTGTTCAACTTACACGATATGATTTGGTCTCACAAAGGAAACTCATTTTTGTACCAAAATTCCATCGTTTACATCACTTAACGGGGGTTTAAAGTTTTTTGTCGAACCATTTTCATTTTAATTATATTCAATTTTATTCATTAGAGCCATAAAAGAGATATTGGTTCCGACAATGGGTTCTTTATTTATTTTTTATATTAGTATTTATTCTTCAAAAAAATAAGAGAGGAGAAAAAGAAAGGGAATGTTGTTCACATTTTCAAAAACAACAAAACATTTGATAAAAATAACTTGCAACTTTTAACGGGGATAACTTGTCACTCAAAGATCGAAGGGACTATTATAATATATCAAATCGTAACTCTGTTCAAACTACACAATATGATTTGGTTTCACAAAGGAAACTCATTTTTGTACCAAAATTCCATCGTCTACATCACTTAACGAGGGTTTAAAGTTTTTTGTCGCACCATTTTCATTTTACTTATTTTCAATTTTATTCATTAGAGCTATAAAAGAGATATTGGTGCCGACAATGGGTTCTTTATTTATGTTTTATATTAGTCTTTATTTTTCAAAAAAAATAAGAGAGGAGAAAACGAAATGAAATGTTGTTCACATTTTCAAAAACAACAAAACATTTGATAAAAATAACTTGCAACTTTTAACGAGGATAACTTGTCAGTCAAGTATCGAAAGGACTATTATAATATATCAAATCGTAACTCTATTCAACCTACACAATATGATTTGGTTTCACAAAGGAAACTCATTTTTGTACCAAAATTCCATCGTTTACATCACTTAACGAGGGTTTAAAGTTTTTTGTCGCACCATTTTCATTTTACTTATTTTCAATTTTATTCATTAGAGCCATAAAAGAGATATTGGTGCCGACAATGGGTTCTTTATTTATGTTTTATATTAGTCTTTATTTTTCAAAAAAATAAGAGAGGAGAAAACGAAATGAAATGTTGTTCACATTTTCAAACATAACAAAACAATTGATAAAAATAAGTTGCAAATTTTAACGGGGATAACTTTTCACTCAAGTATCGAAAGAACTATTATAATATATCAAATCGTAACTCTATTCAACTTACACAATATGATATGGTCTCACAAAGGAAACTCATTTTTGTACCAAAATTCCATCGTTTACATCACTTAACGGGGGTTTAAAGTTTTTTGTCGCACCATTTTCATTTTAATTATTTTCAATTTTATTCATTAGAGCCATAAAAGAGATATTGGTGCCAACAATGGGTTCTTTATTTATTTTTTATATTAGTATTTATTCTTCAAAAAAAATAAGAGAGGAGAAAACAAAATGAAATGTTTTTCACATTTTCAAAAACAACAAAACATTTGACAAAAATAACTTGCAACTTTTAACGGGGATAACTTGTCAGTCAAGTATCGAAAGGACTATTATAATATATCAAATCGTAACTCTGTTCAACTTACACAATATGATTTGGTCTCACAAAGGAAACTCATTTTTGTACCAAAATTCCATCGTTTACATCAATTAACGAGGGTTTAAAGTTTTTTGTCGCACCATTTTCATTTTAATTATTTTCAATTTTATTCATTAGAGCCATAAAAGAGATATTGGTGCCGACAATGGGTTCTTTATTTATGTTTTATATTAGTCTTTATTTTTCAAAAAAAATAAGAGAGGAGAAAACGAAATGAAATGTTGTTCACATTTTCAAACACAACAAAACATTTGATAAAAATAACTTGCAAATTTTAACGGGGATAACTTTTCACTCAAGTATCGTAAGGACTATTATAATATATCAAATCGTAACTCTATTCAACTTACACAATATGATTTGGTCTCACAAAGGAAACTCATTTTTGTACCCAAATTCTATCATTTACATCACTTAATGAGGGTTTAAAGTTTTTTGTCGCACCATTTTCATTTTAATTATTTTCAATTTTATTCATTAGAGCCATAAAAGAGATATTGGTGCCGACAATGGGTTCTTTATTTATGTTTTATATTAGTCTTTATTCTTCAAAAAAATAAGAGAGGAGAAAAAGAAATGAAATGTTGTTCACATTTTCAAAAACAACAAAACATTTGATAAAAATAACTTGCAAATTTTAACGGGGATAACTTTTCACTCAAGTATCGTAAGGACTATTATAATATATCAAATCGTAACTCTGTTCAACTTACACAATATGATTTGGTCTCACAAAGGAAACTCATTTTTGTACCAAAATTCCATCGTTTACATCACTTAACGAGGGTTTAAAGTTTTTTGTCGCACCATTTTCATTTTACTTATTTTCAATTTTATTCATTAGAGCCATAAAAGAGATATTGGTGCCGACAATGGGTTCTTTATTTATGTTTTATATTAGTCTTTATTTTTCAAAAAAAATAAGAGAGGAGAAAACGAAATGAAATGTTGTTCACATTTTCAAACACAACAAAACAATTGATAAAAATAACTTGCAAATTTTAACGGGGATAACTTTTCACTCAAGTATCATAAGGACTATTATAATATATCAAATCGTAACTCT
The DNA here is from genome assembly GCA_033030585.1 of Hippophae rhamnoides. Classification (NCBI taxonomy): domain Eukaryota; kingdom Viridiplantae; phylum Streptophyta; class Magnoliopsida; order Rosales; family Elaeagnaceae; genus Hippophae; species Hippophae rhamnoides. The sequence continues at coordinate 73,820 of JAVHJT010000067.1, forward strand.
ATTTAACTTACACGATATGATTTGGTCTCACAAAGGAAACTCATTTTTGTACCAAAATTCCATCGTTTACATTACTTAATGAGGGTTTAAAGTTTTTTGTCGCACCATTTTCATTTTAATTATTTTCAATTTTATTCATTAGAGCCATAAAAGAGATATTGGTGCCGAAAATGGGTTCTTTATTTATGTTTTATATTAGTCTTTATTCTTCAAAAAAAAATAAGAGAGGAGAAAAAGAAAGGGAATGTTGTTCACATTTTCAAAAACAACAAAACATTTGATAAAAATAACTTGCAACTTTTAACCGGGATAACTTGTCACTCAAGGATCGAAAGGACTATTATAATATATCAAATCGTAACTCTGTTCAACCTACACAATATGATTTGGTTTCACAAAGGAACCTCATTTTTGTACGAAAATTCCATCGTCTACATCACTTAACGAGAGTTTAAAGTTTTTTGTCGCACCATTTTCATTTTACTTATTTTCAATTTAATTCATTAGAGCTATAAAAGAGATATTGGTGCGGAAAATGGGTTCTTTATTTATGTTTTATATTATTCTTTATTTTTCAAAAAAAAATAAGAGAGGAGAAAACGAAATGAAATGTTGTTCACATTTTCAAACACAACAAAACAATTGATAAAAATAACTTGCAAATTTTAACGGGGATAACTTTTGACTCAAGTATCGTAAGGACTATTATAATATATCAAATCGTAACTCTGTTCAACTTACACAATATGATTTGGTCTCACAAAGCAAACTCATTTTTGATCCCAAATTCCATCGTTTACATTACTTAATGAGGGTTTAAAGTTTTTTGTCGCACCATTTTCATTTTAATTATTTTCAATTTTATTCATTAGAGCCATAAAAGAGATATTGGGGCCGACAATGGGTTCTTTATTTATGTTTTATATTAGTATTTATTCTTAAAAAAAATAAGAAAGGAGAAAAAGAAAGGGAATGTTGTTCACATTTTCAAAAACAACAAAACAATTCATAAAAATAACTTGCAACTTTTTACGGGGATAACTTTTCACTCAAGTATCGAAAGGACTATTATAATATATCAAATCGTAACACTGTTCAACTTACACAATATGATTTGGTCTCACAATGGAAACTCATTTTTGTACCCAAATTCCATCGTTTACATTATTTAATGAGGGTTTAAAGTTTTTTGTCGCACCATTTTCATTTTACTTATTTTCAATTTTATTCATTAGAGCTATAAAAGAGGCACAATGGGTTCTTTATTTATGTTTTATATTAGTCTTTATTTTTCAAAAAAAATAAGAGAGGAGAAAACGAAATGGAATGTTGTTCACATTCTCAAAAACAACAAAACATTTGATAAAAATAACTTGCAAATTTTAACGGGGATAACTTGTCACTCAAGTATCGTAAGGACTATTATAATATATCAAATCGTAACTCTGTTCAACTTACACAATATGATTTGGTATCACAAAGGAAACTCATTTTTGTACCAAAATTCCATCGTTTACATCACTTAACGAGGGTTTAAAGTTTTTTGTCGCACCATTTTCATTTTAATTATTTTCAATTTTATTCATTAGAGCCATAAAAGAGATATTGGTGCCGACAATGGGTTCTTTATTTATGTTTTATATTAGTCTTTATTCTTCAAAAAAAATAAGAGAGGAGAAAAAGAAAGGGAATGTTGTTCACATTTTCAAAAACAACAAAACATTTGATAAAAATAACTTGCAACTTTTAACGGGGATAACTTTTCACTCAAGTATCGAAAGGACTATTATAATATATCAAATCGTAACTCTGTTCAACTTACACAATATGATTTGGTCTCACAAAGGAAACTCATTTTTGTACCAAAATTCCATCGTTTACATCACTTAACGAGGGTTTAAAGTTTTTTGTCGCACCATTTTCATTTTACTTATTTTCAATTTTATTCATTAGAGCTATTAAAGAGATATTTGTGCTGATAATGGATTCTTTATTTATGTTTTATATTAGTATTTATTTTTAAAAAAAAATAAGAGAGGAGAAAACGAAATGAAATGTTGTTCACATTCTCAAAAACAACAAAACATATGATAAAAATAACTTGCAAATTTTAACAGGGATAACTTTTAACTCAAGTATCGTAAGGACTATTATAATATATCAAATTGTAACTCTGTTCAACTTACACGATATGATTTGGTCTCACAAAGGAAACTCATTTTTGTACCAAAATTCCATCGTTTACATAACTTAACGGGGGTTTAAGGTTTTTTGTCGCACCATTTTCATTTTAATTATTTTCAATTTTATTCATTAGAGCCATAAAAGAGATATTGGTGCCGACAATGGGTTCTTTATTTATGTTTTATATTAGTATTTATTCTTCAAAAAAATAAGAGAGGAGAAAAAGAAAGGGAATGTTGTTCACATTTTCAAAAACAACAAAACATTTGATAAAAATAACTTGCAACTTTTAACGGGGATAACTTGTCACTCAAGTATCGAAAGGACTATTATAATATATCAAATCGTAACTCTGTTCAACCTACACAATATGATTTGGTTTCACAAAGGAAACTCATTTTTGTACCAAAATTCCATCGTCTACATCACTTAACGAGGGTTTAAAGTTTTTTGTCGCACCATTTTCATTTTACTTATTTTCAATTTTATTCATTAGAGCCATAAAAGAGATATTGGTGCCGACAATGGGTTCTTTATTTATGTTTTATATTAGTCTTTATGCTTAAAAAAAATTAGAGAGGAGAAAGAGAAATGAAATGTTGTTCACATTTTCAAAAACAACAAAACATTTGATAAAAATAACTTGCAAATTTTATCGGGGATAACTTTTCACTCAAGTATCGAAAGGACTTTTAAAATATATCAAATCGGAACTCTATTCAACTTACACAATATGATTTGGTCTCACATAGGAAACTCATTTTTGTACCCAAATTCCACCGTTTAAATCACTTAACGAGGGTTTAAAGTTTTTTGTCGCACCATTTTCATTTTACTTATTTTCAATTTTATTCATTAGAGCTATAAAAGAGATATTGGTGCCGACAATGGGTTCTTTATTTATGTTTTATATTAGTCTTTATTTTTCAAAAAAATAAGAGAGGAGAAAACGAAATGAAATGTTGTTCACATTCTCAAAAACAACAAAACATTTGATAAAAATAACTTGCAACTTTTAACGGGGATAACTTTTAACTCAAGTATCGAAAGGACTATTATAATATATCAAATCGTAACTCTGTTCAACTTACACAATATGATTTGGTCTCACAAAGGAAACTCATTTTTGTACCAAAATTCCATCGTTTACATCACTTAACGAGGGTTTAAAGTTTTTTGTCGCACCATTTTCATTTTAATTATTTTCAATTTTATTCATTAGAGCCATAAAAGAGATATTGGTGCCGACAATGGGTTCTTTATTTATGTTTTATATTAGTCTTTATTCTTCAAAAAAATAAGATAGGAGAAAAAGAAATGAAATGTTGTTCACATTATCAAAAACAAAACATTTGCTAAAAATAACTTGCTAATTTTAACGGTGATAAATTCTTACTCAAGTATCGAAAGGACTATTATAATATATCAAATCGTAACTCTGTTCAACTTACACAATATGATTTGGTCTCACAAAGGAAACTCATTTTTGTACCAAAATTCCATCGTTTACATCACTTAACGAGGGTTTAAAGTTTTTTGTCGCACCATTTTCATTTTACTTATTTTCAATTTTATTCATTAGAGCTATAAAAGAGATATTGGTGCCGACAATGGGTTCTTTATTTATGTTTTATATTAGTCTTTATTCTTCAAAAAAAATAAGAGAGGAGAAAAAGAAAGGGAATGTTGTTCACATTTTCAAAAACAACAAAACATTTGATAAAAATAACTTGCAACTTTTAACGAGGATAACTTGTCACTCAAGTATCGAAAGGACTATTATAATATATCAAATCGTAACTCTGTTCAACCTACACAATATGATTTGGTTTCACAAAGGAAACTCATTTTTGTACCAAAATTCCATCGTCTACATCACTTAACGAGGGTTTAAAGTTTTTTGTCGCACCATTTTCATTTTACTTATTTTCAATTTTATTCATTAGAGCTATAAAAGAGATATTGGTGCCGACAATGGGTTCTTTATTTATGTTTTATATTAGTCTTTATTTTTCAAAAAAAATAAGAGAGGAGAAAACGAAATGAAATGTTGTTCACATTTTCAAACATAACAAAACAATTGATAAAAATAACTTGCAAATTTTAACGGGGATAACTTTTCACTCAAGTATCGTAAGGACTATTATAATATATCAAATCGTAACTCTGTTCAACTTACACAATATGATTTGGTCTCACAAAGGAAACTCATTTTTGTACCAAAATTCCATCGTTTACATCACTTAACGAGGGTTTAAAGTTTTTTGTCGCACCATTTTCATTTTAATTATTTTCAATTTTATTCATTAGAGCCATAAAAGAGATATTGGTGCCGACAATGGGTTCTTTATTTATGTTTTATATTAGTATTTATTCTTCAAAAAAATAAGAGAGGAGAAAAAGAAAGGGAATGTTGTTCACATTTTCAAAAACAACAAAACATTTGATAAAAATAACTTGCAACTTTTTACGGGGATAACTTTTCACTCAAGTATCGAAAGGACTATTATAATATATCAAATCGTAACTCTGTTCAACTTACACAATATGATTTGGTCTCACAAAGGAAACTCATTTTTGTACCCAAATTCCATCGTTTACATCACTTAACGAGGGTTTAAAGTTTTTTGTCGCACCATTTTCATTTTACTTATTTTCAATTTTATTCATTAGAGCTATAAAAGAGATATTGGTGCCGACAATGGGTTCTTTATTTATGTTTTATATTAGTCTTTATTTTTCAAAAAAAATAAGAGAGGAGAAAACGAAATGAAATGTTGTTCACATTCTCAAAAACAACAAAACATTTGATAAAAATAACTTGCAAATTTTAACGGGAATAACTTTTCACTCAAGTATCGTAAGGACTATTATAATATATCAAATCGTAACTCTGTTCAACTTACACAATATGATTTGGTCTCACAAAGGAAACTCATTTTTGTACCAAAATTCCATCGTTTACATCACTTAACGAGGGTTTAAAGTTTTTTGTCGCACCATTTTCATTTTAATTATTTTCAATTTTATTCATTAGAGCCATAAAAGAGATATTGGTGCCGAAAATGGGTTCTTTATTTATGTTTTATATTAGTATTTATTCTTCAAAAAAAATAAGAGAGGAGAAAAAGAAAGGGAATGTTGTTCACATTTTCAAAAACAACAAAACATTTGATAAAAATAACTTGCAACTTTTAACTGGGATAACTTTTCACTCAAGTATCGTAAGGACTATTATAATATATCAAATCGTAACTCTGTTCAACCTACACAATATGATTTGGTTTCACAAAGGAACCTCATTTTTGTACGAAAATTCCATCGTCTACATCACTTAACGAGAGTTTAAAGTTTTTTGTCGCACCATTTTCATTTTACTTATTTTCAATTTAATTCATTAGAGCTATAAAAGAGATATTGGTGCGGAAAATGGGTTCTTTATTTATGTTTTATATTAGTCTTTATTTTTCAAAAAAAATAAGAGAGGAGAAAACGAAATGAAATGTTGTTCACATTCTCAAAAACAACAAAACATTTGATAAAAATAACTTGCAAATTTTAACGGGGATAACTTTTAACTCAAGTATCGTAAGGACTATTATAATATATCAAATCGTAACTCTGTTCAATGATGAGTGCTCAAAAAGCACTAAAATAACCATGATTTTATGCACATTAATTGATTAAAAATATATATATTTATATGTTTTATCATATATTTATATAAATTTGTCTTTTTCGGAATCACGGGTATTTTTATTGTTTTTCAGGAATTTTGGCCTAAAAACCAATGTAAAGACTCAAAGAAGAATACTTGAAGCAATACATCACAAATAAATTAATAAATAAGTGGAAAAAGGTCAACAAACATGGAAAAATTGGACAAAATGGGTCGAAAAGGTCAAAAATGTCAAAGATCTAAAATCGCCACAGATAGCCTCAAAATTTCAACACAAAATTTCATGCTGGCCAAGGTTGCGCAGTCGTTTCAGCACCAACAGCGCTTCAAGCGTTGCTGACCCATTTTTCACGTGCAGCAGCCCTATGACGTCATGATGACTTCATTGATGACCTCAAAAGATGTCCACTACACGTTTTTTATTTTTTATATTTGTTTTAACATTTGTTTACTCATTTTTCTCTCCATCCTCACCTATAAATACCCCTCTTCCATTCACTTCAAAACACACCTCAAAACCACACTTCTCTTTCTTCTTTCTCTCATTTCTTAGTTTTTGAGTTTTTCTTAGTTTCTTTCTTAGTTTCTAAGCTTTTCTTAGTTTTCTCTTAGTTTTTAGTTCAATTCTCTTAGGTTTAGAGTTCTTCTCTTTTGAGAGGAACTTGTAATGTTTTTGTAATAATTTAGATTTTTGATTCAATAAATGGAAGTGCAAATTCGCTTGGAGGTTTTCTAGCAACTGAATAGCGTCAAGTTCGTAAGGATTTTATTTTCTTTACGCTATTTTTATGCTTTATTCTTACATGTTATATTTAATTTGTCTCGTGATTAAATTTAATCAAGGCCGTTTATAATCATGATATAATAATAACGTTGTTATGCCATAAATATTAAATAGGTGAAATTTTTTAAAAATGAATTGATTTTATTTTTATTCAAGATTTTATATTAAGGATGTTAGAGAAATATATTATTTTTCATTACAAACTTAAATCAAAATTAGATTTTAAGGTTTAGTTATCCGGTTCGATTTAGAGTAGTGCTCTTTATTTGTTGGTACAATCGCCTTAGTTAGAGTGAAGCTCTATTTCAAAAGTTTTTATAAGAATTATTATGTGAAAATGTATTGACAACATGTTTTCAGTAGTGGTTTTAAAACTTGAAAGTTAGTACTCGGATAACTAAATTCTTGGGTTTAATTTGGACACCTTGAATAAAGTTTAAACTGTCTAACCCCACCAAAGGTGGCATTTAAATGGTTCATTTTCAATCTCTTAGAAAAAGGAATTAATTTAATTAACCAAATTAGTTATCAACCCCACCCATAGGTGTTAATTGATTTGTTTAGTTAACAAAGAATATCTAACCCCACCAAAGGTGGTATTCATACAAAAAAGAGAGAATCAATAAAATATCAATGATTCGTGCACTTGCGAGAGTTTTACAAATATTAAAACCAAAGTATTTGCGAGAATTGGCGATGCCGGTTTTCGCTCATCACGTAACTCTGTTCAACTTACACGATATGATTTGGTCTCACAAAGGAAACTCATTTTTGTACCAAAATTCCATCGTTTACATCACTTAATGGGTGTTTAAAGTTTTTTGTCGAACCATTTTCATTTTAATTATTTTCAATTTTATTCATTAGAGCCATAAAAGAGATATTGGTGCCGACAATGGGTCCTTTATTTATTTTTTATATTAGTATTTATTCTTCAAAAAAAATAAGAGAGGAGAAAAAGAAAGGGAATGTTGTTAACATTTTCAAAAACAACAAAACATTTGATAAAAATAACTTGCAAATTTTAACGGGGATAACTTTTCACTCAAGTATCGAAAGGACTATTATAATATATCAAATCGTAACTCTATTCAACTTACACAATATGATATGGTCTCACAAAGGAAACTCATTTTTGTACCAAAATTCCATCGTTTACATCACTTAACGAGGGTTTAAAGTTTTTTGTCGCACCATTTTCATTTTACTTATTTTCAATTTTATTCATTAGAGCTATAAAAGAGATATTGGTGCCGACAATGGGTTCTTTATTTATGTTTTATATTAGTCTTTATTTTTCAAAAAAAATAAGAGAGGAGAAAACGAAATGAAATGTTGTTCACATTTTCAAACATAACAAAACAATTGATAAAAATAACTTGCAAATTTTAACGGGGATAACTTTTCACTCAAGTATCGTAAGGACTATTATAATATATCAAATCGTAACTCTGTTCAACTTACACAATATGATTTGGTATCACAAAGGAAACTCATTTTTGTACCCAAATTCCATCGTTTACATTACTTAATGAGGGTTTAAAGTTTTTTGTCGCACCATTTTCATTTTAATTATTTTCAATTTTATTCATTAGGGCCATAAAAGAAATATTGGTGCCGAAAATGGGTTCTTTATTTATGTTTTATATTAGTATTTATTCTTCAAAAAAATAAGAGAGGAGAAAAAGAAAGGGAATGTTGTTCACATTTTCAAAAACAACAAAACATTTGATAAAAATAACTTGCAACTTTTAACGGGGATAACTTGTCACTCAAGGATCGAAAGGACTATTATAATATATCAAATCGTAACTCTGTTCAACCTACACTATGATTTGGTGTCACAAAGGAAACCCATTTTTGTTCCAAAATTCCATCGTCTACATCACTTAACGAGGGTTTAAAGTTTTTTGTCGCACCATTTTCATTTTATTTATTTTCAATTTTATTCAGTAGAGCAATAAAAGATATATTGGTGCCGAAAATGGGTTCTTTATTTATGTTTTATATTAGTCTTTATTCTTCAAAAAAAATAAGAGAGGAGAAAAAGAAAGGGAATGTTGTTCACATTTTCAAAAACAACAAAACATTTGATAAAAATAACTTGCAACTTTTAACGGGGATAACTTGTCACTCAAGTATCGAAAGGACTATTATAATATATCAAATCGTAACTCTGTTCAACCTACACAATATGATTTGGTTTCACAAAGGAAACTCATTTTTGTACCCAAATTCTATCGTTTACATCACTTAACAAGGGTTTAAAGTTTTTTGTCGCACCATTTTCATTTTACTTATTTTCAATTTTATTCATTAGAGCTATAAAAGAGATATTGGTGCCGACAATGGGTTCTTTATTTATGTTTTATATTAGTCTTTATTTTTCAAAAAAAATAAGAGAGGAGAAAACGAAATGAAATGTTGTTCACATTTTCAAAAACAACAAAACATTTGATAAAAATAACTTGCAACTTTTAACGGGATAACTTGTCACTCAAGTATCGAAAGGACTATTATAATATATCAAATCGTAACTCTGTTCAACCTACACAATATGATTTGGTTTCACAAAGGAAACTCATTTTTGTACCCAAATTCTATCGTTTACATCACTTAACAAGGGTTTAAAGTTTTTTGTCGCACCATTTTCATTTTACTTATTTTCAATTTTATTCATTAGAGCTATAAAAGAGATATTGGGGCCGACAATGGGTTCTTTATTTATGTTTTATATTAGTCTTTATTTTTCAAAAAAAATAAGAGAGGAGAAAACGAATGAAATGTTGTTCACATTCTCAAAAACAACAAAACATTTGATAAAAATAACTTGCAACTTTTAACGGGGATAACTTTTCACTCAAGTATCGAAAGGACTATTATAATATATCAAATCGTAACTCTGTTCAACTTACACAATATGATTTGGTCTCACAAAGGAAACTCATTTTTGTACCAAAATTCCATCGTTTACATCACTTAACGAGGGTTTAAAGTTTTTTGTCGCACCATTTTCATTTTATTTATTTTCAATTTTATTCATTAGAGCAATAAAAGATATATTGGTGCCGAAAATGGGTTCTTTATTTATGTTTTATATTAGTCTTTATTCTTCAAAAAAATAAGAGAGGAGAAAAAGAAAGGGAATGTTGTTCACATTTTCAAAAACAACAAAACATTTGATAAAAATAACTTCCAACTTTTATGGGGATAACTTGTCTCTCAAGGATCGAAAGGACTATTATAATATATCAAATCGTAACTCTGTTCATCGTACACAATATGATTTGGTCTCACAAAGGAAATTCATTTTTGTACCAAAATTCCATCGTTTACATCACTTAACGAGGGCTTAAATTTTTTTGTCTCACCATTTTCATTTTACTTATTTTCAATTTTATTCATTAGAGCCATAAAAGAGATATTGGTGCCGACAAAGGGTTCTTTATTTATGTTTTATATTAGTCTTAATACTTCAAAAAAAATAAGATAGGAGAAAAAGAAATGAAATGTTGTTCACATTTTCAAAAACAAGAAAACATTTGATAAAAATAACTTGCAACTTTTAACGGGGATAACTTGTCACTCAAGTATCGAAAGGACTATTATAATATATCAAATCGTAACTCTGTTCAACTTACACAATATGATTTGGTCTCACAAAGGAAACTCATTTTTGTACCCAAATTCCATCGTTTACATCACTTAATGAGGGTTTAAAGTTTTTTGTCGCACCATTTTCATTTTAATTATTTTCAATTTTATTCATTAGAGCCATAAAAGAGATATTGGTGCCGAAAATGGGTTCTTTATTTATGTTTTATATTAGTATTTATTCTTCAAAAAAATAAGAGAGGAGAAAAAGAAAGGGAATGTTGTTCACATTTTCAAAAACAACAAAACATTTGATAAAAATAACTTGCAACTTTTAACGAGGATAACTTGTCACTCAAGTATCGAAAGGACTATTATAATATATCAAATCGTAACTCTGTTCAACCTACACAATATGATTTGGTTTCACAAAGGAAACTCATTTTTGTACCAAAATTCCATCGTTTACATCACTTAACGAGGGTTTAAAGTTTTTTGTCGCACCATTTTCATTTTACTTATTTTCAATTTTATTCATTAGAGCTATAAAAGAGATATTGGTGCCGACAATGGGTTCTTTATTTATGTTTTATATTAGTCTTTATTTTTCAAAAAAAATAAGAGAGGAGAAAACGAAATGGAATGTTGTTCACATTTTCAAAAACAACAAAACATTTGATAAAAATAACTTGCAACTTTTAACGGGGATAACTTGTCACTCAAGTATCGTAAGGACTATTATAATATATCAAATCGTAACTCTGTTCAACCTACACAATATGATTTGGTCTCACAAAGGAAACTCATTTTTGTACCCAAATTCTATCGTTTACATCACTTAACGAGGGTTTAAAGTTTTTTGTCGCACCATTTTCATTTTAATTCTTTTCATTTTTATTCATTAGATCCATAAAAGAGATATTGGTGCCGAAAATGGGTTCTTTATTTATGCTTTATATTAGTATTTATTCTTCAAAAAAAATAAGAGAGGAGAAAAAGAAAGGGAATGTTGTTCACATTTTCAAAAACAACAAAACATTTGATAAAAATAACTTGCAAATTTTAACGGGGATAACTTTTAACTCAAGTATCGTAAGGACTATTATAATATATCAAATCGTAACTCTGTTCAACTTACACGATATGATTTGGTCTCACAAAGGAAACTCATTTTTGTACCAAAATTCCATCGTTTACATCACTTAACGGGGGTTTAAAGTTTTTTGTCGAACCATTTTCATTTTAATTATTTTCAATTTTATTCATTAGAGCCATAAAAGAGATATTGGTGCCGACAATGGGTTCTTTATTTATTTTTTATATTAGTATTTATTCTTCAAAAAAAATAAGAGAGGAGAAAAAGAAAGGGAATGTTGTTCACATTTTCAAAAACAACAAAACATTTGATAAAAATAACTTGCAACTTTTAACGGGGATAACTTGTCACTCAAAGATCGAAGGGACTATTATAATATATCAAATCGTAACTCTGTTCAAACTACACAATATGATTTGGTTTCACAAAGGAAACTCATTTTTGTACCAAAATTCCATCGTCTACATCACTTAACGAGGGTTTAAAGTTTTTTGTCGCACCATTTTCATTTTACTTATTTTCAATTTTATTCATTAGAGCTATAAAAGAGATATTGGTGCCGACAATGGGTTCTTTATTTATGTTTTATATTAGTCTTTATTTTTCAAAAAAATAAGAGAGGAGAAAACGAAATGAAATGTTGTTCACATTTTCAAACATAACAAAACAATTGATAAAAATAACTTGCAAATTTTAACGGGGATAACTTTTCACTCAAGTATCGTAAGGACTATTATAATATATCAAATCGTAACTCTATTCAACTTACACAATATGATTTGGTCTCACAAAGGAAACTCATTTTTGTACCAAAATTCCATCGTTTACATCACTTAACGAGGGTTTAAAGTTTTTTGTCGCACCATTTTCATTTTAATTATTTTCAATTTTATTCATTAGAGCCATAAAAGAGATATTGGTGCCGACAATGGGTTCTTTATTTATGTTTTATATTAGTCTTTATTCTTCAAAAAAATAAGAGAGGAGAAAAAGAAAGGGAATGTTGTTCACATTTTCAAAAACAACAAAACATTTGATAAAAATAACTTGCAACTTTTAACGGGGATAACTTGTCACTCAAGTATCGAAAGGACTATTATAATATATCAAATCGTAACTCTGTTCAACTTACACAATATGATTTGGTCTCACAAAGGAAACTCATTTTTGTACCAAAATTCCATCGTTTACATCACTTAACGAGGGTTTAAAGTTTTTTGTCGCACCATTTTCATTTTACTTATTTTCAATTTTATTCATTAGAGCCATAAAAGAGATATTGGTGCCGAAAATGGGTTCTTTATTTATGTTTTATATTAGTCTTTATTCTTCAAAAAAAATAAGAGAGGAGAAAAAGAAAGGGAATGTTGTTCACATTTTCAAAAACAACAAAACATTTGATAAAAATAACTTGCAACTTTTAACCGGGATAACTTGTCACTCAAGGATCGAAAGGACTATTATAATATATCAAATCGTAACTCTGTTCAACCTACACAATATGATTTGGTTTCACAAAGGAAACTCATTTTTGTACCCAAATTCTATCGTTTACATCACTTAACAAGGGTTTAAAGTTTTTTGTCGCACCATTTTCATTTTACTTATTTTCAATTTTATTCATTAGAGCTATAAAAGAGATATTGGTGCCGACAATGGGTTCTTTATTTATGTTTTATATTAGTCTTTATTTTTCAAAAAAAATAAGAGAGGAGAAAACGAAATGAAATGTTTTTCACATTTTCAAAAACAACAAAACATTTGATAAAAATAACTTGCAACTTTTAACGGGGATAACTTGTCACTCAAGTATCGAAAGGACTATTATAATATATCAAATCGTAACTCTGTTCAACCTACACAATATGATTTGGTTTCACAAAGGAAACTCATTTTTGTACCCAAATTCTATCGTTTACATCACTTAACAAGGGTTTAAAGTTTTTTGTCGCACCATTTTCATTTTACTTATTTTCAATTTTATTCATTAGAGCTATAAAAGAGATATTGGTGCCGACAATGGGTTCTTTATTTATGTTTTATATTAGTCTTTATTTTTCAAAAAAAATAAGAGAGGAGAAAACGAAATGAAATGTTGTTCACATTCTCAAAAACAACAAAACATTTGATAAAAATAACTTGCAACTTTTAACGGTGATAAATTTTCACTCAAGTATCGAAAGGACTATTATAATATATCAAATCGTAACTCTGTTCAACTTACACAATATGATTTGGTCTCACAAAGGAAACTCATTTTTGTACCAAAATTCCATCGTTTACATCACTTAACGAGGGTTTAAAGTTTTTTGTCGCACCATTTTCATTTTAATTAATTTCAATTTTATTCATTAGAGCCATAAAAGAGATATTGGTGCCGAAAATGGGTTCTTTATTTATGTTTTATATTAGTCTTTATTCTTCAAAAAAATAAGAGAGGAGAAAAAGAAAGGGAATGTTTTTCACATTTTCAAAAACAACAAAACATTTGATAAAAATAACTTGCAACTTTTAACGAGGATAACTTGTCAGTCAAGTATCGAAAGGACTATTATAATATATCAAATCGTAACTCTGTTCAACCTACACAATATGATTTGGTCTCACAAAGGAAACTCATTTTTGTACCCAAATTCTATCGTTTACATCACTTAACAAGGGTTTAAAGTTTTTTGTCGCACCATTTTCATTTTACTTATTTTCAATTTTATTCATTAGAGCAATAAAAGAGATATTGGTGCCGACAATGGGTTCTTTATTTATGTTTTATATTAGTCTTTATTCTTCAAAAAAATAAGAGAGGAGAAAAAGAAAGGGAATGTTGTTCACATTTTCAAAAACAACAAAACATTTGATAAAAATAACTTGCAACTTTTAACGGGGATAACTTGTCACTCAAGTATCGAAAGGACTATTATAATATATCAAATCGTAACTCTGTTCAACCTACACAATATGATTTGGTCTCACAAAGGAAACTCATTTTTGTACCAAAATTCCATCGTCTACATCACTTAACGAGGGTTTAAAGTTTTTTGTCGCACCATTTTCATTTTACTTATTTTCAATTTTATTCATTAGAGCTATAAAAGAGATATTGGTGCCAACAATGGGTTCTTTATTTATGTTTTATATTAGTCTTTATTTTTCAAAAAAAATAAGAGAGGAGAAAACGAAATGAAATGTTGATCACATTTTCAAACATAACAAAACAATTGATAAAAATAACTTGCAAATTTTAACGGGGATAACTTTTCACTCAAGTATCGTAAGGACTACTATAATATATCAAATCATTACTCTGTTCAACTTACACAATATGATTTGGTCTCACAAAGGAAACTCATTTTTGTACCCAAATTCTATCGTTTACATCACTTAACAAGGGTTTAAAGTTTTTTGTCGCACCATTTTCATTTTAATTATTTTCAATTTTATTCATTAGAGCCATAAAAGAGATATTGGTGCCGAAAATGGGTTCTTTATTTATGTTTTATATTAGTATTTATTCTTCAAAAAAATAAGAGAGGAGAAAAAGAAAGGGAATGTTGTTCACATTTTCAAAAACAACAAAACATTTGATAAAAATAACTTGCAACTTTTAACGAGGATAACTTGTCAGTCAAGTATCGAAAGGACTATTATAATATATCAAATCGTAACTCTGTTCAACCTACACAATATGATTTGGTCTCACAAAGGAAACTCATTTTTGTAACCAAATTCTATCGTTTACATCACTTAACAAGGGTTTAAAGTTTTTTGTCGCACCATTTTCATTTTACTTATTTTCAATTTTATTCATTAGAGCTATAAAAGAGATATTGGTGCCGACAATGGGTTCTTTGTTTATGTTTTATATTAGTCTTTATTTTTCAAAAAAATAGTAAGAGAGGAGAAAACGAAATGAAATGTTGTTCAAATTTTCAAAAACAACAAAACATTTGATAAAAATAACTTGCAATTTTTAACGGGGATAACTTTTTACTCAAGTATCGAAAGAACAATTATAATATATCAAATCGTAACTCTGTTCAACTTACACAATAAGATATGCTCTCCCAAAGGAAACCCATTTTTGTACCAAAATTCAATCGTTTACATCACTTAACGAGGGTTTAAAGTTTTTTGCCGCACTATTTTCATTTTAATTATTTTCCATTTTATTCATTAGAGCCACAAAAGAGATATTGGTGCCGACAATGGATTCTTTATTTATGTTTTATATTAGAATTTATTCTTCAAAAAAAAATAAGAGAGGAGAAAACGAAATGAAATGTTGTTCACATTCTCAAAAACAACAAAACATTTGATAAAAATAACTTGCAAATTTTAACGGGGATAACTTTTAACTCAAGTATCGTAAGGACTATTATAATATATCAAATCGTAACTCTGTTCAACTTACACAATATGATTTGGTCTCACAAAGGAAACTCATTTTTGTACCAAAATTCCATCGTTTACATCACTTAACGGGGGTTTAAAGTTTTTTGTCGAACCATTTTCATTTTAATTATTTTCAATTTTATTCATTAGAGCCATAAAAGAGATATTGGTGCCGACAATGGGTTCTTTATTTATGTTTTATATTAGTATTTATTCTTCAAAAAAAATAAGAGAGGAGAAAAAGAAAGGGAATGTTGTTCACATTTTCAAAAACAACAAAACATTTGATAAAAATAACTTGCAACTTTTAACGGGGATAACTTGTCACTCAAGGATCGAAAGGACTATTATAATATATCAAATCGTAACTCTGTTCAAACTACACAATATGATTTGGTTTCACAAGGGAAACTCATTTCTGTACCCAAATTCTATCGTTTACATCACTTAACAAGGGTTTAAAGTTTTTTGTCGCACCATTTTCATTTTACTTATTTTCAATTTTATTCATTAGAGCTATAAAAGAGATATTGGTGCCGACAATGGGTTCTTTATTTATGTTTTATATTAGTCTTTATTTTTCAAAAAAATAAGAGAGGAGAAAACGAAATGAAATGTTTTTCACATTTTCAAAAACAACAAAACATTTGATAAAAATAACTTGCAACTTTTAACGGGGATAACTTGTCACTCAAGTATCGAAAGGACTATTATAATATATCAAATCGTAACTCTATTCAACTTACACAATATGATATGGTCTCACAAAGGAAACTCATTTTTGTACCAAAATTCCATCGTTTACATCACTTAACAAGGGTTTAAAGTTTTTTGTCGCACCATTTTCATTTTAACTATTTTCAATTTTATTCATTAGAGCAATAAAAGATATATTGGTGCCGAAAATGGGTTCTTTATTTATGTTTTATATTAGTCTTTATTCTTCAAAAAAATAAGAGAGGAGAAAAAGAAAGGGAATGTTGTTCACATTTTCAAAAACAACAAAACATTTGATAAAAATAACTTGCAACTTTTAACGGGGATAACTTGTCACTCAAGTATCGAAAGGACTATTATAATATATCAAATCGTAACTCTGTTCAACCTACACAATATGATTTGGTTTCACAAAGGAAACTCATTTTTGTACCCAAATTCTATCGTTTACATCACTTAACAAGGGTTTAAAGTTTTTTGTCGCACCATTTTCATTTTACTTATTTTCAATTTTATTCATTAGAGCTATAAAAGAGATATTGGTGCCGACAATGGGTTCTTTATTTATGTTTTATATTAGTCTTTATTTTTCAAAAAAAATAAGAGAGGAGAAAACGAAATGAAATGTTGTTCACATTTTCAAAAACAACAAAACATTTGATAAAAATAACTTGCAACTTTTAACGGGGATAACTTGTCACTCAAGTATCGAAAGGACTATTATAATATATCAAATCGTAACTCTGTTCAACCTACACAATATGATTTGGTTTCACAAAGGAAACTCATTTTTGTACCCAAATTCTATCGTTTACATCACTTAACAAGGGTTTAAAGTTTTTTGTCGCACCATTTTCATTTTACTTATTTTCAATTTTATTCATTAGAGCTATAAAAGAGATATTGGGGGTGACAATGGGTTCTTTATTTATGTTTTATATTAGTCTTTATTTTTCAAAAAAAATAAGAGAGGAGAAAACGAAATGGAATGTTGTTCACATTCTCAAAAACAACAAAACATTTGATAAAAATAACTTGCAACTTTTAACGGTGATAAATTTTCACTAAAGTATCGAAAGGACTATTATAATATATCAAATCGTAACTCTGTTCAACTTACACAATATGATATGGTCTCACAAAGGAAACTTATTTTTGTACCAAAATTCCATCGTTTACATCACTTAACGAGGGTTTAAAGTTTTTTGTCGCACCATTTTCATTTTAATTATTTTCAATTTTATTCATTAGAGCAATAAAAGATATATTGGTGCCAAAAATGGGTTCTTTATTTATGTTTTATATTAGTCTTTATTCTCCAAAAAAAAATAAGAGAGGAGAAAAAGAAAGGGAATGTTGTTCACATTTTCAAAAACAACAAAACATTTGATAAAAATAACTTGCAACTTTTAACGGGGATAACTTGTCACTCAAGTATCGAAAGGACTATTATAATATATCAAATCGTAACTCTGTTCAACCTACACAATATGATTTGGTCTCACAAAGGAAACTCATTTTTGTACCAAAATTCCATCGTTTACATCACTTAACGAGGGTTTAAAGTTTTTTGTCGCACCATTTTCATTTTACTTATTTTCAATTTTATTCATTAGAGCAATAAAAGAGATATTGGTGCCGACAATGGGTTCTTTATTTATGTTTTATATTAGTCTTTATTCTTCAAAAAAAATAAGAGAGGAGAAAAAGAAAGGGAATGTTGTTCACATTTTCAAAAACAACAAAACATTTGATAAAAATAACTTGCAACTTTTAACGGGGATAACTTGTCACTCAAGTATCGAAAGGACTATTATAATATATCAAATCGTAACTCTGTTCAACCTACACAATATGATTTGGTCTCACAAAGGAAACTCATTTTTGTACCAAAATTCCATCGTTTACATCACTTAACGAGGGTTTAAAGTTTTTTGTCGCACCATTTTCATTTTACTTATTTTCAATTTTATTCATTAGAGCTATAAAAGAGATATTGGTGCCAACAATGGGTTCTTTATTTATGTTTTATATTAGTCTTTATTTTTCAAAAAAAATAAGAGAGGAGAAAACGAAATGAAATGTTGTTCACATTTTCAAACACAACAAAACAATTGATAAAAATAACTTGCAAATTTTAACGGGGATAACTTTTCACTCAAGTATCGTAAGGACTATTATAATATATCAAATCGTAACTCTGTTCAACTTACACAATATGATTTGGTCTCACAAAGGAAACTCATTTTTGTACCCAAATTCCATCGTTTACATTACTTAATGAGGGTTTAAAGTTTTTTGTCGCACCATTTTCATTTTAATTATTTTCAATTTTATTCATTAGAGCCATAAAAGAGATATTGGGGCCGACAATGGGTTCTTTATTTATGTTTTATATTAGTATTTATTCTTAAAAAAAATAAGAAAGGAGAAAAAGAAAGGGAATGTTGTTCACATTTTCAAAAACAACAAAACAATTCATAAAAATAACTTGCAACTTTTAACCGGGATAACTTGTCACTCAAGTATCGAAAGGACTATTATAATATATCAAATCGTAACTCTGTTCAACTTACACAATATGATTTGGTCTCACAAAGGAAACTCATTTTTGTACCCAAATTCCATCGTTTACATCACTTAACGAGGGTTTAAAGTTTTTTGTCGCACCATTTTCATTTTACTTATTTTCAATTTTATTCATTAGAGCTATAAAAGAGATATTGGTGCCGACAATGGGTTCTTTATTTATGTTTTATATTAGTCTTTATTTTTCAAAAAAAAATAAGAGAGGAGAAAACGAAATGAAATGTTGTTCACATTTTCAAAAACAACAAAACATTTGATAAAAATAACTTGCAAATTTTAACGGGGATAACTTTTCACTCAAGTATCGAAAGGACTATTATAATATATCAAATCGTAACTCTGTTCAACTTACACAATATGATTTGGTCTCACAAAGGAAACTCATTTTTGTACCCAAATTCCATCGTTTACATCACTTAACGAGGGTTTAAAGTTTTTTGTCGCACCATTTTCATTTTAATTATTTTCAATTTTATTCATTAGAGCCATAAAAGAGATATTGGTGCCGAAAATGGGTTCTTTATTTATGTTTTATATTAGTATTTATTCTTCAAAAAAATAAGAGAGGAGAAAAAGAAAGGGAATGTTGTTCACATTTTCAAAAACAACAAAACATTTGATAAAAATAACTTGCAACTTTTTATGGTGATAACTTTTCACTCAAGTATCGAAAGGACTATTATAATATATCAAATCGTAACTCTGTTCAACCTACACAATATGATTTGGTCTCATAGGGGAAACTCATTTTTGTACCCAAATTCTATCGTTTACATCACTTAACGAGGGTTTAAAGTTTTTTGTCGCACCATTTTCATTTTACTTATTTTCAATTTTATTCATTAGAGCTATAAAAGAGATATTGGTGCCGAAAATGGGTTCTTTATTTATGTTTTATATTAGTCTTTATTCTTCAAAAAAATAAGAGAGGAGAAAAAGAAAGGGAATGTTGTTCACATTTTCAAAAACAACAAAACATTTGATAAAAATAACTTGCAACTTTTAACGGGGATAACTTGTCACTCAAGTATCGAAAGGACTATTATAATATATCAAATCGTAACTCTGTTCAACCTACACAATATGATTTGGTCTCACAAAGGAAACTCATTTTTGTACCCAAATTCCATCGTTTACATCACTTAACGAGGGTTTAAAGTTTTTTGTCGCACCATTTTCATTTTACTTATTTTCAATTTTATTCATTAGAGCCATAAAAGAGATATTGGTGCCGACAATGGGTTCTTTATTTATGTTTTATATTAGTCTTTATTTTTCAAAAAAAAATAAGAGAGGAGAAAAAGAAAGGGAATGTTGTTCACATTTTCAAAAACAACAAAACATTTGATAAAAATAACTTGCAACTTTTAACGGGGATAACTTGTCACTCAAGTATCGAAAGGACTATTATAATATATCAAATCGTAACTCTGTTCAACTTACACAATATGATATGGTCTCACAAAGGAAACTCATTTTTGTACCAAAATTCCATCGTTTACATCACTTAACGAGGGTTTAAAGTTTTTTGTCGCACCATTTTCATTTTACTTATTTTCAATTTTATTCATTAGAGCAATAAAAGATATATTGGTGCCAAAAATGGGTTCTTTATTTATGTTTTATATTAGTATTTATTCTTCAAAAAAATAAGAGAGGAGAAAAAGAAAGGGAATGTTGTTCACATTTTCAAAAACAACAAAACATTTGATAAAAATAACTTGCAACTTTTAACGGGGATAACTTGTCACTCAAGTATCGAAAGGAATATTATAATATATCAAATCGTAACTCTGTTCAACTTACACAATATGATTTGGTCTCACAAAGGAAACTCATTTTTGCACCAAAATTCCATCGTTTACATTACTTAATGAGGGTTTAAAGTTTTTTGTCGCACCATTTTCATTTTACTTATTTTCAATTTTATTCATTAGAGCAATAAAAGATATATTGGTGCCGACAATGGGTTCTTTATTTATGTTTTATATTAGTCTTTATTCTTCAAAAAAAATAAGAGAGGAGAAAAAGAAAGGGAATGTTGTTAACATTTTCAAAAACAACAAAACATTTGATAAAAATAACTTGCAACTTTTAACGGTGATAAATTTTAACTCAAGTATTGGAAGGACTATTATAATATATCAAATCATAACTCTATTCAACTTACACAATATGATTTGGTCTCACAAAGGAAACTCATTTTTGTACCCAAATTCCATCGTTTACATCACTTAACGAGGGTTTAAAGTTTTTTGTCGCACCATTTTCATTTTACTTATTTTCAATTTTATTCATTAGAGCTATAAAAGAGATATTGGTGCCGACAATGGGTTCTTTATTTATGTTTTATATTAGTCTTTATTTTTCAAAAAAATAAGAGAGGAGAAAACGAAATGAAATGTTGTTCACATTCTCAAAAACAACAAAACATTTGATAAAAATAACTTGCAAATTTTAACGGGGATAACTTTTCACTCAAGTATCGTAAGGACTATTATAATATATCAAATCGTAACTCTGTTCAACTTACACAATATGATTTGGTCTCACAAAGGAAACTCATTTTTGTACCAAAATTCCATCGTTTACATCACTTAACGGGGTTTAAAGTTTTTTGTCGCACCATTTTCATTTTAATTATTTTCAATTTTATTCATTAGAGCCATAAAAGAGATATTGGTGCCGACAATGGGTTCTTTATTTATGTTTTATATTAGTATTTATTCTTCAAAAAAATAAGAGAGGAGAAAAAGAAAGGGAATGTTGTTCACATTTTCAAAAACAACAAAACATTTGATAAAAATAACTTGCAACTTTTAACGGGGATAACTTGTCACTCAAGTATCGAAAGGACTATTATAATATATCAAATCGTAACTCTATTCAACTTACACAATATGATTTCGTCTCACAAAGGAAACTCATTTTTTTACCCAAATTCCATCGTTTACATTACTTAATGAGGGTTTAAAGTTTTTTGTCGCACCATTTTCATTTTAATTATTTTCAATTTTATTCATTAGAGCTATAAAAGAGATATTGGTGCCGACAATGGGTTCTTTATTTATGTTTTATATTAGTCTTTATTCTTCAAAAAAATAAGAGAGGAGAAAAAGAAAGGGAATGTTGTTCACATTTTCAAAAACAACAAAACATTTGATAAAAATAACTTGCAACTTTTAACGAGGATAACTTGTCAGTCAAGTATCGAAAGGACTATTATAATATATCAAATCGTAACTCTATTCAACCTACACAATATGATTTGGTCTCACAAAGGAAACTCATTTTTGTACCCAAATTCTATCGTTTACATCACTTAACGAGGGTTTAAAGTTTTTTGTCGCACCATTTTCATTTTACTTATTTTCAATTTTATTCATTAGAGCTATAAAAGAGATATTGGTGCCGACAATGGGTTCTTTATTTATGTTTTATATTAGTCTTTATTTTTCAAAAAAATAAGAGAGGAGAAAACGAAATGAAATGTTGTTCACATTTTCAAAAACAACAAAACATTTGATAAAAATAACTTGCAAATTTTAACGGGGATAACTTTTCACTCAAGTATCGTAAGGACTATTATAATATATCAAATCGTAACTCTGTTCAACTTACACAATATGATTTGGTCTCACAAAGGAAACTCATTTTTGTACCCAAATTGCATCGTTTACATTACTTAATGAGGGTTTAAAGTTTTTTGTCGCACCATTTTCATTTTAATTATTTTCAATTTTATTCATTAGAGCCATAAAAGAGATATTGGTGCCGAAAATGGGTTCTTTATTTATGTTTTATATTAGTCTTTATTCTTCAAAAAAATAAGAGAGGAGAAAAAGAAAGGGAATGTTGTTCACATTTTCAAAAACAACAAAACATTTGATAAAAATAACTTGCAACTTTTAACGAGGATAACTTGTCAGTCAAGTATCGAAAGGACTATTATAATATATCAAATCGTAACTCTGTTCAACCTACACAATATGATTTGGTTTCACAAAGGAAACTCATTTTTGTACCCAAATTCTATCGTTTACATCACTTAACAAGGGTTTAAAGTTTTTTGTCGCACCATTTTCATTTTAATTATTTTCAATTTTATTCATTAGAGCAATAAAAGATATATTGGTGCCGAAAATGGGTTCTTTATTTATGTTTTATATTAGTCTTTATTCTTCAAAAAAATAAGAGAGGAGAAAAAGAAAGGGAATGTTGTTCACATTTTCAAAAACAACAAAACATTTGATAAAAATAACTTGCAACTTTTAACGGGGATAACTTTTCACTCAAGTATCGAAAGGACTATTATAATATATCAAATCGTAACTCTGTTCAACCTACACAATATGATTTGGTCTCACAAAGGAAACTCATTTTTGTACCCAAATTCTATCGTTTACTTCACTTAACAAGGGTTTAAAGTTTTTTGTCGCACCATTTTCATTTTACTTATTTTCAATTTTATTCATTAGAGCTATAAAAGAGATATTGGTGCCGACAATGGGTTCTTTATTTATGTTTTATATTAGTCTTTATTTTTCAAAAAAATAAGAGAGGAGAAAACGAAATGAAATGTTGTTCACATTTTCAAAAACAACAAAACATTTGATAAAAATAACTTGCAAATTTTAACGGGGATAACTTTTCACTCAAGTATCATAAGGACTATTATAATATATCAAATCGTAACTCTGTTCAACTTACACAATATGATTTGGTCTCACAAAGGAAACTCATTTTTGTACCAAAATTCCATCGTTTACATCACTTAACGAGGGTTTAAAGTTTTTTGTCGCACCATTTTCATTTTAATTATTTTCAATTTTATTCATTAGAGCTATAAAAGAGATATTGGTGCCGAAAATGGGTTCTTTATTTATGTTTTATATTAGTCTTTATTCTTCAAAAAAAAATAAGAGAGGAGAAAAAGAAAGGGAATGTTGTTCACATTTTCAAACACAACAAAACATTTGATAAAAATAACTTTCAACTTTTAACTGGGATAACTTGTCACTCAAGTATTGAAAGGACTACTCTAATATATCAAATCGTAACTCTGTTCAACATACACAATATGATTTGGTTTCACAAAGGAACCTCATTTTTGTACGAAAATTCCATCGTCAACATCACTTAACGAGACTTTAAAGTTTTTTGTCGCACCATTTTCATTTTACTTATTTTCAATTTTATTCATTAGAGCTATAAAAGAGATATTGGTGCCGACAATGGGTTCTTTATTTATGTTTTATATTAGTCTTTATTTTTCAAAAAAAATAAGAGAGGAGAAAAAGAAAGGGAATGTTGTTCACATTTTCAAAAACAACAAAACATTTGATAAAAATAACTTGCAAATTTTAACGGGGATAACTTTTCACTCAAGTATCATAAGGACTATTATAATATATCAAATCGTAACTCTGTTCAACTTACACAATATGATTTGGTCTCACAAAGGAAACTCATTTTTGTACCCAAATTGCATCGTTTACATTACTTAATGAGGGTTTAAAGTTTTTTGTCGCACCATTTTCATTTTAATTATTTTCAATTTTATTCATTAGAGCCATAAAAGAGATATTGGTGCCGAAAATGGGTTCTTTATTTATGTTTTATATTAGTCTTTATTCTTCAAAAAAATAAGAGAGGAGAAAAAGAAAGGGAATGTTGTTCACATTTTCAAAAACAACAAAACATTTGATAAAAATAACTTGCAACTTTTAACGGGGATAACTTGTCACTCAAGGATCGGAAGGACTATTCTAATATATCAAATCGTAACTCTGTTCAACCTACACAATATGATTTGGTCTCACAAAGGAAACTCATTTTTGTACCTAAATTCTATAGTTTACTTCACTTAACAAGGGTTTAAAGTTTTTTGTCGCACCATTTTCATTTTACTTATTTTCAATTTTATTCATTAGAGCTATAAAAAGGATATTTGTGCCGACAATGGGTTCTTTATTTATGTTTTATATTAGTCTTTATTTTTCAAAAAAAATAAGAGAGGAGAAAACGAAATGAAATGTTGTTCACATTTTCAAAAACAACAAAACATTTGATAAAAATAACTTGCAAATTTTAACGGGGATAACTTTTCACTCAAGTATCATAAGGACTATTGATGAGCAAAATCGTGATCGCCAAATACTTTGATGAACGAAAACCGGCATCGCCGATCCTCGCAAATACTTTGGTTTTAATATTTGTAAAACTCTCGCAAGTGCACGAATCATTTCGTAGAAAATGATAAGTATACTCCCAAGGTCGATCTAAGGAAGGAATGTATGTGGTTTTTAATTTATTATTCAAACTTTTAAAAACGAAATTAAATCCTAAACATCCTGTCACGATATTTTGGGTTTTGTGTTTTTAATCTAATTACATAAAATTAAACATATATACAGATTAATTAAATATAATAAAAAAATAAACATAGATACAAATTCAATAAATATTTATCTACAAATAAATATAATTCTGATTCAATAAACATTCATGCAAATTTTATCTTTTATAAATAGTGGAGTATTTATGGATATAATAACTAAGTTAATTATGCTTGCTCGTATTATTTAGGTTATTAAAGATATGAATTGATATTTATTGATTCTCCCTTTTTTGTATGAATACCACCTTTGGTGGGGTTAGATATTCTTTGTTAACTAAACAAATCAATTAACACCTATGGGTGGGGTTGATAACTAATTTGGTTAATTAAATTAATTCCTTTTTCTAAGAGATTGAAAATGAACCATTTAAATGCCACCTTTGGTGGGGTTAGACAGTTTAAACTTTATTCAAGGTGTCCAAATTAAACCTAAGAATTTAGTTATCCGAGTACTAACTTTCAAGTTTTAAAACCACTACCGAAAACATGTCGTCAATACATTTTCACATAATAATTCTTATAAAAACTTTTGAAATAGAGCTTCACTCTAACTACCGGGCGATTGTACCATCAAATAAAAGAGCACTACTCTAAATTAGACCGGATAACTAAACCTTAAAATCTAATTTTCAGATTTAAGTTTGTAATGAAAAATAATATATTTCTCTCTAACATTCTTAATATAAAATCTTGAATAAAAATAAAATCAATTCATTTTAGAAATTTTTACCTATTTAATATTTCGCAAGCATAACAACGTTATTATTATATCATTTTTACTAAATGAAAGCACGCTTAAATTTAATCACGTACAAATTAAATATAACATGTAAGAATAAAGCATAAAAATAATCAGAAGAAAATAAAATCCTTACGTAACTTCGACGCTATTCCCGTTGCTAGAAAACCTCCAAGTGGAATTTGCACTTCCATTTATTGAATCAAAAATCTAAATTATTACAAAAACATAACTAGTTCTTCCCTAAAAAGGGAAGAACTCTAAACCTAAAACAATTGAACTAAAAACATAAGAAAAACTAGCTAAAACATAAGAAAAACTAAAAAAAAACTAAAAACTAAGAAATGGAGAGAAAGAAAGAAGAGAGAAGTGGGTTTTGAGGGGTGTTTTGAAGTGAATGGAAGGGGTATTTATAGGTGAGGATGGAGAGAAAAATAGATTAAAAAATGTTAAAAAAATATTAAAAAAATAAAAACGTGTTTTGGACCTGCTGAGGTCATCAATGACGTCGGCGCATGACGTCATGGGGCTGCACGTGAAAAATGGGTCAAAAACGCGTTGGGCGCGCTGGGCCGGGCGCGCTGCGCGCGCGTGGGCGCGCGCGCGCGCATGAATAGTAACCCGCGCGTGCGCGCGTGAGAACAGAACCCGCGCGCGTGCTGCGCGCAGAACAGCGCGCCCGCATGGCGCATGTGACGGCGCGTTGGGCGGCCGGGTCGTATTGGCCGGCGCGGCGGCGCGTTTTTCTCCTTTTTGACATTTTTGACCTTTTCGACCCATTTTGTCCAGTTTTTCCATATTTGTTGACCTTTCCCCATTTATTTATTGATATTTTTGTGATGTATTGCTTCAAGTATTCCTCTTTGAGTCTTTAAATTGCGTTTTTAAGCCAAAATACCTGAAAAACAATAAAAATACCCGTGATTCCGAAAAAGACAAATTTATATAAATATATGATAAAACATATAAATATATATATTTTTAATCAATTAATGTGCATAAAATCATGGTTATTTTAGTGCTTTTTGAGCACTCATCACAACCCCCAACCAGCTTCTTGCTAGTCCCTTAGCAAGAGAAGCGATAAAAACTAAAAATTAAACTATCCTAAATCACTTCCGTGGATTGACACGGTTGCATTTAGCCTATGCAACAAGCCTTTAAACCCCTAGGTTGCCCTAGTGGACGAGTTTGAGTCTCGTGAGGGTTTTCAGTAATGATACCCACAAACATTGTACTAAATGTAAAAACAAAAGAAACAATAAAAACAAACAACTTAAAAATTAAATTTACAACAAAATCACAAATTATCAACATCTCACAAAAATGTCTCATACTTTTTAATCTCCTTTAAGATCATAATTAAAATCTCAAGCATAAGTTATTTTAATCTCTTTAAACAATCATGATTTATTATAATAATTAGTCGAAAATCATTTTCATATTTCATATCAAAAATGTATCAATTTAATTTCACCCAATTTCAGTGTCATGAATCAGAATTCGCTTCGACTCTATTCCTCACAAGTCAATACTCTCAAAACACTGAATCCTATGGGTTCAAACACTCATACTAATTTATATGCGAAAGAGTTGATGTATAGAAATGAACTAATATGTTCGCATATGTATAAAGAATAAAGGCTCAAAGTGTTATTTTAACATTGATCTCATGAAAGGAATCAAATGTATAAATTATAAAGATATCATATATAAAAATTATTTTCATGCATAAATCAAACTCATTAAGAAAGAATTTCAAGATATATGCCTTTTACAAATGAAGAAATTGCAATGACTTTTTAGGGAATTACTTCTTATATCTTTCTTTTGTAATTAGCCTTTACTCACAACTTTGTAGGCAATGCGGGTTATAGTATGTAGATGATACTATTTTTATCTCTCTCTTTTTTTTCTGTAGATATTTTTCAATATGTGTATTTTTTAGAGAGTCAACCCATGTACAGATTGTACATTGTTTTGGATTTTGGTGAGTGGTTAATTTTGTGGCTTTTCTGTTTGATCTTGGTTTAGGTAACCCCAGATATGTCTTTTTGTTTTTGTAGTAGTCATGCATAAATGAGATATAAGCATATACTATCAATTTCTACTCAAATCATTTAATCTAAGCAAAAATAATAATCAAAAATATATGATACTCTATTAAGATGAAAAAAATTCATACATTCAATGCTAATACCTATAGAGATCATCTAAAAATTTGAAGAAATAAGAAATGTGTTTGGAGTAGAAAAAATATATATTTCATCCTAGATAAAGGAAATTAGGCTCAAATTATATCTCACAAAGGTAGTCTCCACTAAAAAAAACTCATAAACACCGATTTTGGGTTTGATATAATTTCTACATCTTATCAAGAAATACTAATTATGACAAAAACTAACTAATTATCAAAAATAATTACAAAATATTTCATGATATGTTTTCAAAAATTAATCTAACAGTACAAAAGACTTAACTATTTACTTAAATTTGATTTAAAGAAAAGATAAATTTTTGTGAAAATTTTTTTTTTTTATTCCAAAAATTACTAAATCACACAAAATAGAAAAAAAACCAAACACACAAAAAAAAAATTTTTATTTTTTTATTTTTTTTTATTTTTTTATTTTAAAATTGTTAAAACTTTTTATTTTTTTTTATTTTTTTATTTTTTTTAAGCATGGTAACTTTTCACCACCCCCAACCTAGAACTTACATTGTCCTCAATGTAACAACTGTAAATTAAAGATAAAGAGAAAAGAGAAGAAAGATTACCTATTTCTTGAGAAAGTGCAAGTAGTAATGGAAAATGCAGGTGCATCCATCATATTCATCATTAAAGTGAATACGTATTTATCACGTGAACTTCTAACATCTCAACAAATATTTTTAGTTTTAACAATTTAAAAATTATTCACATGTAATTAAATAAATGAAACAAATAAAAGAAAATTACCTAAAATGATGGGTTGCCTCCCATCCAGCGCTTAGTTTAACGTCTTAGCAAGACGTAACTTGGGGATTGCATTTTAAGTAAACTCAATGTCCCCTCATCATTGAGTCAATCAAACCTGCAGGTAAGACAAGGTTGTCTTCCTATACTTTTTCAGTCATGCCCTATTGATTTTCAGATTTCTTTCTGTACTTAAAACTAGAGGCATACTTTGAGTTTTAGATAACCCACATCTAGGTACAAATCAAATAATTAAGGCATAAAAACACAATTGTACCTAGATTAAACAAAGAAACTAGCTCCTTAGATTGTAATTAAAACTTTAAAATTTTGGAGATAGTTAAAATTTTTTTTTTTGTTTTTTTTGTTTTTTTTTAAAATAACATAATCAGTATTAACCAAGAGTGCTCCCAGGAAAGAATGGTGGTGCAAAGGCTCCTTAAAAACCATCCTCCTAGACAGAACAACGTTCCCAGGAAAGACTAGTGGCACAAAGGCTTCCAAGAACTAGTCTCCTAGACAGAACTCCCTTAGATCTTTACTTTTCATGTTATTAAGTTAAGTTAAATAAAACTTTAAGTTAATGAAAATCTAAGTTAATTAAGTTTAAAGAAAAGGTTAATTAAGTTAAGTGAATTAAAAAATCTAAGTTAATTAAGTTAAGTTAAAAAAATCTAAGTTAATTAAGTTAAGTTAAAAAAATCTAAGTTAATTAAGTTAGTAAAAAAAAGTTAATTAAGCTAAGTGAAGTAAAAAATCTAAGTTAATTAAGTTAAGTGAAAAAAAAATTAATTAAGTTACGTGAAGTAAAAAATCTAAGTTAATTAAGTTAATGAAAATTTAAGTAAAAACCTAAGTTAATGTTAAAAAAAAAAAAATTTAAGTTAATTAAGTTAGTAAAAAAAACTAAGTTAAGTAAGTTAAATAAAAATCAAGAAGAAAAAAAATAGCTAAAGAAAAAAAAAATAATAATAAAATAAAATAAAATTGAAAAAGGTAAAAGAAAATAAAAAAATAAAATTATGATTTAAAATAAATAAAAAAATAGTAAAAATTAAACTAAAAAAAAAAAAATTAAAATTTTGGTTTTTTTTATTTTTTTTTTATTTTTTTATTTTTTTATTATTTTTTTTATTTTTTTTTATTTTTTTTTATTTTTTTAACGGTAATTTTATTTTACTACTCACGCTATCTTATTTCTTATTAACTTAAAAAAAAATTTTTTTTTTTAATTTTTTTTTTTTTACGAACGGTAATTTTATTTTACTATTCATGCTATCTTATTTCTTATTAACTTAAAATTTTTAAAAATTTTTTTTTTTTTATTTTTTATTTTTTTTTTACGAACGGTAATAACTTTTTACTTCAAATTTCAAATTTCTAAATTATTTACTTTTTATGCTATATAAAAAAAAAAATTTTATTTTTTATTTTTTTATATTTTATTTTTTTTTTATTTAATTTTTAATTTAATTTTTTTTTATTTTTATTTAAAATTTATTAAAAAAAAATTTATTTTATTTATTTATTTTTTTTTTTATGAAATTTAAAATTGGAAATTTTTTTTTTATTTTTTTTTACAAAAACAAAAAAAAAATCACAATTATTTACACCACAAAAATATTTTTAAAATTTTGATAAATAAATTAAAAACGCTATTCCTTCCCAAGAATGAAAACTTGATGCCATCCCATGCGCCAAAAACTTAATGAAGCGGTCGTGATCGCCAAATACTTTGATGAACGAAAACCAGACGCTGATCCTCGCCAATACTTTGGTTTTAATATTTGTAAAACTCTCAAGGTGCACGAATCATTTCGTAGAAAATGATAAGTATACTCCCAAGGTCGATCTAAGGAAGGAATGTATGTGGTTTTTAATTTATTATTCAAACTTTTAAAAACGAAATTAAATCCTAAACATCCTGTCACGATATTTTGGGTTTTGTGTTTTTAATCTAATAACATTAAAATAAACACATATACAGAGTAATTAAATATAATAAAAAAAATAAACATAGATACAAATTCAATAAATATTTATCACCAAATAAATATAATTCAGTTCAATAAACATTCATGCAAATTTTATCTTTTATAAATAGTGGAGTATTTATGGATATAATAACTAAGTTAATTATGCTTGCTCGTATTATTTAGGTTATTAAAGATATGAATTGATATTTATTGATTCTCCCTTTTTTGTATGAATACCACCTTTGGTGGGTTAGATATTCTTTGTTAACTAAACAAATCAATTAACACCTATGGGTGGGGTTGATAACTAATTTGGTTAATTAAATTAATTCCTTTTTCTAAGAGATTGAAAATGAACCATCTAAATGCCACCTTTGGTGGGGTTAGACAAGTTAAACTTTATTCAAGGTGTCCAAATTAAACCCAAGAATTTAGTTATCCGAGTACTAACTTTCAAGTTTTAAAACCACTACCGAAAACATGTCGTCAATACATTTTCACATAATAATTCTTATAAAAACTTTTGAAATAGAGCTTCACTCTAACTACCTAAGGCGATTGTACCATCAAATAAAAGAGCACTACTCTAAATCGACAGGATAACTAAAGCTTTAAATCTAATTTTCAGATTTAAGTTTGTAATGAAAAATAATATATTTCTCTCTAACATTCTTAATATAAAATCTTGAATAAAAATAAAATCAATTCATTTTAGAGATTTTTACCTATTTAATATTTCGCAAGCATAATAACGTTATTATTATATCATGATTATAAATAGCAAAGACAGTTAAATTTAATCACAGACAAATTAAATATAACATGTAAGAATAAAGCATAAAAATAACTGTAAAGAAAATAAAATCCTTACAGAACTTCGACGCTATTCCCGTTGCTAGAAAACCTCCAAGCGGAATTTGCACTCCCATTTATTGAATCAAAAATCTAAATTATTACAAAAACATAACTAGTTCTTCCCTAAAAAGGGAAGAACTCTAAAACTAAGAGAAATTAACTAAGAAAAGCTAAAAACTAAGAAAACATAAGAAAAACTAGCTAAAACATAAGAAAAACTAAAAAAAACTAAAAACTAAGAAATGGAGAGAAAGAAAGAAGAGAGAAGTGTGGTTTTGAGGTGTTTTGAAGTGAAGGGAAGGGGGGTATTTATAGGTGAGGATGGAGAGAAAAATGAGAAAAAAATGTTAAAAAAATATTAAAAAATAAAAACGTGTTTTGGACCTGGGAGGTCATCAATGACGTCGGCGTGACGTCATGGGCGGCACGTGAAAAATGGGTCAAAAACGCGTTGGGCGCGCGGCGGGCTGGCGCTGGCGGCGCAGCCCGCGCGTGAATACGCGCGCGCGCGCGTGAATAACGCGCGCGGCTGCGCGCATGAACAGCCGTGATCTTTGCGCTGCGCGCGTTGTGGCGAGGCTTGATTTGGGCGCTGGAAGCGGCACGTTTTTCTCCTTTTTGACATTTTTGTCCGTTTCGACCTATTTTGTCCAGTTTTTCCATATTTGTTGACCTTTCCCCAATGATTTATTGATATTTTTGTAATGTATTGCTTCAAGTATTCCTCTTTGAGTCTTTAAATTGCGTTTTTAAGCCAAAATACCTGAAAAACAATAAAAATACCCGTGATTCCGAAAAAGACAAATTTATATAAATATATGATAAAACATATAAATATATATATTTTTAATCAATTAATGTGCATAAAATCATGGTTATTTTAGTGCTTTTTGAGCACTCATCAACTATTATAATATATCAAATCGTAACTCTGTTCAACCTACACAATATGATTTGGTATCACAAAGGAACCTCATTTTTGTACGAAAATTCCATCGTCTACATCACTTAACGAGAGTTTAAAGTTTTTTGTCGCACCATTTTCATTTTAATTATTTTCAATTTAATTCATTAGAGCTATAAAAGAGATATTGGTGCGGAAAATGGGTTCTTTATTTATGTTTTATATTAGTCTTTATTCTTCAAAAAAATAAGAGAGGAGAAAAAGAAAGGGAATGTTGTTAACATTTTCAAAAACAACAAAACATTTGATAAAAATAACTTGCAACTTTTAACGGGGATAACTTTTCACTCAAGTATCGAAAGGACTATTATAATATATCATATCGTAAATCTATTCAACTTACACAATATGTTTTGGTCTCACAAAGGAAAATCATTTTTGTACCCAAATTCTATCGTTTACATCACTTAACGAGGGTTTAAAGTTTTTTTTCGAACCATTTTCATTTTACTTATTTTCAATTTTATTCATTAGAGCAATAAAAGATATATTGGTGCCGACAATGGGTTCTTTATTTATGTTTTATATTAGTCTTTATTCTTCAAAAAAAATAAGAGAGGAGAAAAAGAAAGGGAATGTTGTTAACATTTTCAAAAACAACAAAACATTTGATAAAAATAACTTGCAACTTTTAACGGGGATAACTTTTCACTCAAGTATCGAAAGGACTATTATAATATATCAAATCGTAACTCTTTCAACTTACACAATATGATTTGGTCTCACAAAGGAAACTCATTTTTGTACCCAAATTCCATCGTTTACATCACTTAACGAGGGTTTAAAGTTTTTTGTCGCACCATTTTCATTTTACTTATTTTCAATTTTATTCATTAGAGCAATAAAAGATATATTGGTGCCGAAAATGGGTTCTTTATTTATGTTTTATATTAGTCTTTATTCTTCAAAAAAATAAGAGAGGAGAAAAAGAAATGGAATGTTGTTCACATTTTCAAAAACAAAAAAACAATTTGATAAAAATAACTTGCAACTTTTAACGGGGATAACTTTTCACTCAAGTATCGAAAGGACTATTATAATATATCAAATCGTAACTTTGTTCAATCTACACAATATGATTCGGTATCACAAAGGAAACTCATTTTTGTACCCAAATTCCATCGTTTACATCACTTAACGAGGGTTTAAAGTTTTTTGTCGCACCATTTTCATTTTACTTATTTTCAATTTTATTCATTAGAGCAATAAAAGATATATTGGTGCCGACAATGGGTTCTTTATTTATGTTTTATATTAGTCTTTATTCTTCAAAAAAATAAGAGAGGAGAAAAAGAAAGGGAATGTTGTTCACATTTTCAAAAACAACAAAACATTTGATAAAAATAACTTGCAAATTTTAACGGGGATAACTTTTCACTCAAGTATCATAAGGACTATTATAATATATCAAATCGTAACTCTGTTCAACTTACACAATATGATTTGGTCTCACAAAGGAAACTCATTTTTGTACCCAAATTGCATCGTTTACATTACTTAATGAGGGTTTAAAGTTTTTTGTCGCACCATTTTCATTTTAATTATTTTCAATTTTATTCATTAGAGCCATAAAAGAGATATTGGTGCCGACAATGGGTTCTTTATTTATGTTTTATATTAGTCTTTATTCTTCAAAAAAAATAAGAGAGGAGAAAAAGAAAGGGAATGTTGTTCACATTTTCAAAAACAACAAAACATTTGATAAAAATAACTTGCAACTTTTAACGGGGATAACTTTTCACTCAAGTATCGAAAGGACTATTATAATATATCAAATCGTAACTCTGTTCAACTTACACAATATGATTTGGTCTCACAAAGGAAACTCATTTTTGTACCCAAATTCCATCGTTTACATCACTTAACGAGGGTTTAAAGTTTTTTGTCGCACCATTTTCATTTTACTTATTTTCAATTTTATTCATTAGAGCAATAAAAGATATATTGGTGCCGACAATGGGTTCTTTATTTATGTTTTATATTAGTCTTTATTCTTCAAAAAAAAATAAGAGAGGAGAAAAAGAAAGGGAATGTTGTTAACATTTTCAAAAACAACAAAACATTTGATAAAAATAACTTGCAACTTTTAACGGGGATAACTTTTCACTCAAGTATCGAAAGGACTATTCTAATATATCAAATCGTAACTCTGTTCAACTTACACAATATGATTTGGTCTCACAAAGGAAACTCATTTTTGTACCCAAATTCCATCGTTTACATCACTTAACGAGGGTTTAAAGTTTTTTGTCGCACCATTTTCATTTTACTTATTTTCAATTTTATTCATTAGAGCTATAAAAGAGATATTGGTGCCGACAATGGGTTCTTTATTTATGTTTTATATTAGTCTTTATTCTTCAAAAAAATAAGAGAGGAGAAAAAGAAATGAAATGTTGTTCACATTTTCAAAAACAACAAAACATTTGATAAAAATAACTTGCAAATTTTAACGGGGATAACTTTTCACTCAAGTATCATAAGGACTATTATAATATATCAAATCGTAACTCTGTTCAACTTACACAATATGATTTGGTCTCACAAAGGAAACTCATTTTTGTACCCAAATTCTATCGTTTACATCACTTAACAAGGGTTTAAAGTTTTTTGTCGCACCATTTTCATTTTAATTATTTTCAATTTTATTCATTAGAGCCATAAAAGAGATATTGGTGCCGAAAATGGGTTCTTTATTTATGTTTTATATTAGTCTTTATTCTTCAAAAAAAATAAGAGAGGAGAAAAAGAAAGGGAATGTTGTTCACATTTTCAAAAACAACAAAACATTTGATAAAAATAACTTGCAACTTTTAACGGGGATAACTTTTCACTCAAGTATCGAAAGGACTATTATAATATATCAAATCGTAACTCTGTTCAACTTACACAATATGATTTGGTCTCACAAAGGAAACTCATTTTTGTACCCAAATTCCATCGTTTACATCACTTAACGAGGGTTTAAAGTTTTTTGTCGCACCATTTTCATTTTACTTATTTTCAATTTTATTCATTAGAGCAATAAAAGATATATTGGTGCCGACAATGGGTTCTTTATTTATGTTTTATATTAGTCTTTATTCTTCAAAAAAAAATAAGAGAGGAGAAAAAGAAAGGGAATGTTGTTAACATTTTCAAAAACAACAAAACATTTGATAAAAATAACTTGCAACTTTTATCGAGGATAACTTTTCACTCAAGTATCGAAAGGACTATTCTAATATATCAAATCGTAACTCTGTTCAACTTACACAATATGATTTGGTCTCACAAAGGAAACTCATTTTTGTACCCAAATTCCATCGTTTACATCACTTAACGAGGGTTTAAAGTTTTTTGTCGCACCATTTTCATTTTACTTATTTTCAATTTTATTCATTAGAGCTATAAAAGAGATATTGGTGCCGACAATGGGTTCTTCATTTATGTTTTATATTAGTCTTTATTCTTCCAAAAAAATAAGAGAGGAGAAAAAGAAAGGGAATGTTGTTCACATTTACATTTGATAAAAATAACTTGCAACTTTTAACGGGGATAACTTTTCACTCAAGTATCGAAAGGAATATTATAATATATCAAATCGTAACTCTGTTCAACTTACACAATATGATTTGGTCTCACATAGGAAACTCATTTTTGTACCCAAATTCCATCGTTTACATCACTTAATGAGGGTTTAAAGTTTTTTGTCGCACCATTTTCATTTTACTTATTTTCAATTTTATTCATTAGAGCTATAAAAGAGATATTGGTGCCAACAATGGGTTCTTTATTTATGTTTTATATTAGTCTTTATTTTTCAAAAAAAATAAGAGAGGAGAAAACGAAATGAAATGTTGTTCACATTCTCAAAAACAACAAAACATTTGATAAAAATAACTTGCAAATTTTAACGGGGATAAATTTTCACTCAAGTATCATAAGGACTATTATAATATATCAAATCGTAACTCTGTTCAACCTACACAATATGATTTGGTCTCACAAAGGAAACTCATTTTTGTACCCAAATTCTATCATTTACATCACTTAATGAGGGTTTAAAGTTTTTTGTCGCACCATTTTCATTTTAATTATTTTCAATTTTATTCATTAGAGCCATAAAAGAGATATTGGGGCCGACAATGTGTTCTTTATTTTTGTTTTATATTAGTCTTTATTTTTCAAAAAAAATAAGATAGGAGAAAACGAAAGGGAATGTTGTTCACATTTTCAAAAACAACAAAACAATTCATAAAAATAACTTGCAACTTTGTACGGGGATAACTTTTCACTCAAGTATCGAAAGGACTATTCTAATATATCAAATCGTAACTCTGTTCAACTTACACAATATGATTTGGTCTCACAAAGGAAACTCATTTTTGTAACCAAATTCCATCGTTTACATCACTTAACGAGGGTTTAAAGTTTTTTGTCGCACCATTTTCATTTTACTTATTTTCAATTTTATTCATTAGAGCAATAAAAGATATATTGGTGCCGACAATGGGTTCTTTATTTATGTTTTATATTAGTCTTTATTCTTCAAAAAAAAATAAGAGAGGAGAAAAAGAAAGGGAATGTTGTTAACATTTTCAAAAACAACAAAACATTTGATAAAAATAACTTGCAACTTTTAACGGGGATAACTTTTCACTCAAGTATCGAAAGGACTATTATAATATATCAAATCGTAACTCTATTCAACTTACACAATATGATTTGGTCTCACAAAGGAAACTCATTTTTGTACCCAAATTCCATCGTTTACATCACTTAACGAGGGTTTAAAGTTTTTTGTCGCACCATTTTCATTTTACTTATTTTCAATTTTATTCATTAGAGCTATAAAAGAGATATTGGTGCCGACAATGGGTTCTTTATTTATGTTTTATATTAGTCTTTATTCTTCCAAAAAAATAAGAGAGGAGAAAAAGAAAGGGAATGTTGTTAACATTTAACAAAACATTTGATAAAAATAACTTGCAACTTTTAACGGGGATAACTTTTCACTCAAGTATCGAAAGGAATATTATAATATATCAAATCGTAACTCTGTTCAACTTACACAATATGATTTGGTCTCACAAAGGAAACTCATTTTTGTACCCAAATTCCATCGTTTACATTACTTAATGAGGGTTTAAAGTTTTTTGTCGCACCATTTTCATTTTACTTATTTTCAATTTTATTCATTAGAGCAATAAAAGATATATTGGTGCCGACAATGGGTTCTTTATTTATGTTTTATATTAGTCTTTATTCTTCAAAAAAAAATAAGAGAGGAGAAAAAGAAAGGGAATGTTGTTAACATTTTCAAAAACAACAAAACATTTGATAAAAATAACTTGCAACTTTTAACGGGGATAACTTTTCACTCAAGTATCGAAAGGAATATTATAATATATCAAATCGTAACTCTGTTCAACTTACACAATATGATTTGGTCTCACAAAGGAAACTCATTTTTGTACCCAAATTCCATCGTTTACATCACTTAACGAGGGTTTAAAGTTTTTTGTCGCACCATTTTCATTTTACTTATTTTCAATTTTATTCATTAGAGCTATAAAAGAGATATTGGTGCCGACAATGGGTTCTTTATTTATGTTTTATATTAGTCTTTATTCTTCAAAAAAATAAGAGAGGAGAAAAAGAAAGGGAATGTTGTTCACATTTTCAAAAACAACAAAACATTTGATAAAAATAACTTGCAACTTTTAACGGGGATAACTTTTCACTCAAGTATCGAAAGGACTATTATAATATATCAAATCGTAACTCTGTTCAACTTACACAATATGATTTGGTCTCACAAAGGAAACTCATTTTTGTACCCAAATTCCATCGTTTACATCACTTAACGAGGGTTTAAAGGTTTTTGTCGCACCATTTTCATTTTACTTATTTTCAATTTTATTCATTAGAGCAATAAAAGAGATATTGGTGCCGACAATGGGTTCTTTATTTATGTTTTATATTAGTCTTTATTCTTCAAAAAAATAAGAGAGGAGAAAAAGAAAGGGAATGTTGTTCACATTTTCAAAAACAACAAAACATTTGATAAAAATAACTTGCAAATTTTATCGGGGATAACTTTTCACTCAAGTATCGAAAGGACTATTATAATATATCAAATCACAACTTTGTTCAACTTACACAATATGATATGGTCTCACAAAAGAAACTCATTTTTGTACCCAAATTCCATCGTTTACATCACTTAATGAGGGTTTAAAGTTTTTTGTCGCACCATTTTCATTTTACTTATTTTCAATTTTATTCAATAGAGCTATAAAAGAGATATTGGTGCCGACAATGGGTTCTTTATTTATGTTTTATATTAGTCTTTATTCTTCAAAAAAATAAGAGAGGAGAAAAAGAAACGGAATGTGGTTCACAGTTTCAAAAACAACAAAACATTTGATAAAAATAACTTGCAACTTTTTACGGTGATAAATTTTCACTCAAGTGTCGAAAGGACTATAATAATATATCAAATCGTAACTCTGTTCAACTTACACAATATGATTTGGTCTCACAAAGGAAACTCATTTTTGTACCCAAATTCCATCGTTTACATCACTTAACGAGGGTTTAAAGTTTTTTGTCGCACCATTTTCATTTTACTTATTTTCAATTTTATTCATTAGAGCTATAAAAGAGATATTGGTGCCGACAATGGGTTCTTTATTTATGTTTTATATTAGTCTTTATTCTTCAAAAAAAATAAGAGAGGAGAAAAAGAAAGGGAATGTTGTTCACATTATCAAAAACAACAAAACATTTGATAAAAATAACTTGCAACTTTTAACGGGGATAACTTTTCACTCAAGTATCGAAAGAAATATTTTAATATATCAAATCGTAACTTTTTCAACTTATACAATAAGATTTGGTCTCACAAAGGAAAATCATTTTTGTAACCAAAATCCATCATTTACATCATTTAAAGAGGGTTTAAAGTTTTTTGTCGCACCATTTTCATTTTTCTTATTTTCAATTTTATTCATTAGAGCTATAAAAGATATATTGGTTCCGACAATGGGTTCTTTTTTTATGTTTTATATTAGTCTTTATTCTTCTAAAAAAATAAGAGAGGAGAAAAAGAAAGGGAATGTTGTTCACATTATCAAAAAAAACAAAACATTTGATAAAAATAACTTGCAACTTTTAACGGGGATAACTTTTCACTCAAGTATCGAAAGGACTATTATAATATATCATATTGTAACTGTATTCAACTTACACAATATGTTTTGGTCTCACAAAGGAAAATCATTTTTGTACCCAACTTCTATCGTTTACATCACTTAACGAGGGTTTAAAGTTTTTTTTCGAACCATTTTCATTTTACTTATTTTCAATTTTATTCATTAGAGCAATAAAAGAGATATTGGTGCCGACAATGGGTTCTTTATTTATGTTTTATATTAGTCTTTATTCTTCAAAAAAATAAGAGAGGAGAAAAAGAAAGGGAATGTTGTTCACATTTTCAAAAACAACAAAACATTTGATAAAAATAACTTGCAACTTTTAACGGGGATAACTTTTCACTCAAGTATCGAAAGGACTATTATAATATATCAAATCGTAACTCTGTTGAACTTACACAATATGATTTGGTCTCACAATGGAAACTCATTTTTGTACCCAAATTCCATCGTTTACATCACTTAACGAGGGTTTAAAGTTTTTTGTCGCACCATTTTCATTTTACTTATTTTCAATTTTATTCATTAGAGCTATAAAAGAGATATTTGTGCCGACAATGGGTTCTTTATTTATGTTTTATATTAGTCTTAATACTTCAAAAAAATAAGATAGGAGAAAAAGAAATGAAATGTTGTTCACATTTTCAAAAACAAGAAAACATTTGATAAAAATCACTTGCAACTTTTAACGGGGATAACTTTTCACTCAAGTATTGAAAGGACTTTTATAATATATCATATCGTAACTCTGTTCAACTTACACAATATGATTTGGTCTCACAAAAAAAACTCATTTTTGTACCCAAATTCCATCGTTTACATCACTTAACGAGGGTTTAAAGTTTTTTGTCGCACCATTTTCATTTTACTTATTTTCAATTTTATTCATTAGAGAAATAAAAGAGATATTGGTGCCGACAATGGGTTCTTTATTTATGTTTTATATTAGTCTTTATTCTTCAAAAAAATAAGAGAGGAGAAAAAGAAAGGGAATGTTGTTCACATTTTCAAAAACAACAAAACATTTGATAAAAATAACTTGCAACTTTTAACGGTTATAAATTTTCACTCAAGTATCGAAAGGACTATTATAATATATCAAATCGTAACTCTTTCAACTTACACAATATGTTTTGGTCTCACAAAGGAAACTCATTTTTGTACCCAAATTCCATCGTTTACATCACTTAACGAGGGTTTAAAGTTTTTTGTCGCACCATTTTCATTTTACTTATTTTCAATTTTATTCATTAGAGCTATAAAAGAGAGATTGGTGCTGACAAAGGGTTCTTTATTTATGTTTTATATTAGTCTTTATTCTTCAAAAAAAATAAGAGAGGAGAAGAATAAATGAAATGTTGTTCACATTTTCAAAAACAACAAAACATTTGATAAAAATAACTTGCTACTTTTAACGGGGATAACTTTTCACTCAAGTATCGAAAGGACTATTATAATATATTTAATCGTAACTCTGTTCAACTTACACAATATGATTTTGTCTCACAAAGGAAACTCATTTTTCTACCCAAATTCCATCGTTTACATCACTTAACGAGGGTTTAAATTTTTTTTTCGCACCATTTTCATTTTACTTATTTTCAATTTTATTCAATAGAGCTATAATAGAGATATTGGTGCCGACAATGGGTTCTTTATTTATGTTTTATATTAGTCTTTATTCTTCAAAAAAAATAAGGGAGGAGAAAAAGAAAGGGAATGTTGTTCACATTTTCAAAAACAAAACATTTGATAAAAATAACTTGCTACTTTTAACGGTGATAAATTTTTACTCAAGTATCGAAAGGACTATTATAATATATTTAATCGTAACTCTTTTCAACTTACACAATATGATTTTGTCTCACAAAGGAAACTCA
Organism: Hippophae rhamnoides; assembly: GCA_033030585.1. NCBI lineage: Eukaryota > Viridiplantae > Streptophyta > Magnoliopsida > Rosales > Elaeagnaceae > Hippophae > Hippophae rhamnoides. The sequence goes on from JAVHJT010000067.1 coordinate 115,821, forward strand.
TTTTTCTACCCAAATTCCATCGTTTACATCACTTAACGAGGGTTTAAAGTATTTTGTCGCACCATTTTCATTTTACTTATTTTCAATTTTATTCATTAGAGCTATAAAAGAGAGATTGGTGCTGACAATGGGTTCTTTATTTATGTTTTATATTAGTCTTTATTCTTCAAAAAAAAATAAGAGAGGAGAAAAAGAAATGAAATGTTGTTCACATTTTCAAAAACAAAAAAACATTTGATAAAAATAACTTGCAACTTTTAACGGGGATAACTTTTCACTCAAGTATCAAAAGGACGATTATAATATATCAAATCGTAACTCGGTTCAATCTACACAGTATGATTTGGTCTTACATAGGAAACTCATTTTTCTACCCAAATTCCATCGTTTACATCACTTAACGAGGGTTTAAAGTTTTTTGTCGCACCATTTTCATTTTACTTATTTTCAATTTTATTCATTAGAGCTATAAAAGAGATATTGGTGCCGACAATGGGTTCTTTATTTATGTTTTATATTAGTCTTTATTCTTCAAAAAAATAAGAGAGGAGAAAAAGAAATGAAATGTTGTTCACATTTTCAAAAACAACAAAACATTTGATAAAAATAACTTGCAACTTTTAACGGGGATAACTTTTCACTCAAGTATCGAAAGGACTATTATAATATATCAAATCGTAACTCTGTTCAACTTACACAATATGATATGGTCTCACAAAAGAAACTCATTTTTGAACCCAAATTCCATCGTTTACATCACTTAACGAGGGTTTAAATTTTTTTGTCGCACCATTTTCATTTTACTTATTTTCAATTTTATTCAATAGAGCTATAAAAGAGATATTGGTGCCGACAATGGGTTCTTTATTTATGTTTTATATTAGTGTTTATTCTTCAAAAAAGAATAAGAGAGGAGAAAAAGAAATGGAATGTTGTTCACATTTTCAAAAACAACAAAACTTTTGATAAAAATTACTTGCAACTTTTAACGGGGATAACTATTTACTCAAGTATCGAAAGGACTATTATAATATATCAAATCGTAACTCTGTTCAACTTACACAATATGATATGGTCTCACAAAGGAAACTCATTTTTGTACCCAAATTCCATCGTTTACATCACTTAACGAGGGTTTAAAGGTTTTTGTCGCACCATTTTCATTTTACTTATTTTCAATTTTATTCATTAGAGCTATAAAAGAGATATTGGTGCCGACAATGGGTTCTTTATTTATGTTTTATATTAGTGTTTATTCTTCAAAAAAGAATAAGAGAGGAGAAAAAGAAATGAAATGTTGTTAACAATTTCAAAAACAACAAAACATTCGATAAAAATAACGTGCAACTTTTAACGGGGATAACTTTTTACTCAAGTATCGAAAGGACTATTATAATATATCAAATCTTAACTCTATTCAACTTACACAATATGATTTGGTCTCACATAGGAAACTCATTTTTGTACCCAAATTCATTGTTTACATCACTTAACGAGGGTTTAAATTGTTTTGTCGCACCATTTTCATTTTACTTATTTTCAATTTTATTCAATAGAGCTATAAAAGAGATATTGGTGCCGACAATGGGTTCTTTATTTATGTTTTATATTAGTCTATATTCTTCAAAAAAATAAGAGAGGAGAAAAAGAAATGGAATGTTGTTCACATTTTCAAAAACAACAAAACTTTTGATAAAAATAACTTGCAACTTTTAACGGGGATAACTTTTCACTCAAGTATCGAAAGGACTATTATAATATATCAAATCGTAACTCTGTTCAACTTACACAATATGATATGGTCTCACAAAGGAAACTCATTTTTGTACCCAAATTCCATCGTTTACATCACTTAACGAGGGTTTAAAGTTTTTTGTCGCACCATTTTCATTTTACTTATTTTCAATTTTATTCATTAGAGCTATAAAAGAGATATTGGTGCCGACAATGGGTTCTTTATTTATGTTTTATATTAGTCTTTATTCTTCAAAAAAAATAAGAGAGGAGAAAAAGAAAGGGAATGTTGTTAACATTTTCAAAAACAACAAAACATTTGATAAAAATAACTTGCAACTTTTAACGGTGATAAATTTTCACTCAAGTATTGGAAGGACTATTATAATATATCAAATCGTAACTCTTTCAACTTATACAATAAGATTTGGTCTCACAAAGGAAAATCATTTTTGTACCCAAATTCCATCGTTTACATCACTTAACGAGGGTTTAAAGTTTTTTGTCGCACCATTTTCATTTTACTTATTTTCAATTTTATTCATTAGAGCTATAAAAGAGATATTGGTGCCGACAATGGGTTCTTTATTTATGTTTTATATTAGTCTTTATTCTTCAAAAATAATAAGAGAGGAGAAAAAGAAATGGAATGTTGTTCATATTATCAAAAACAACAAAACATTTGATAAAAATAACTTGCAACTTTTAACGGGGATAACTTTTCACTCAAGTATCGAAAGGAATATTATAATATATCAAATCGTAACTCTGTTCAACTTACACAATATGATTTGGTCTCACAAAGGAAACTCATTTTTGTACCCAAATTCCATCGTTTACATCACTTAACGAGGGTTTAAAGTTTTTTGTCGCACCATTTTCATTTTACTTATTTTCAATTTTATTCATTAGAGCTATAAAAGAGATATTGGTGCCGACAATGGGTTCTTTATTTATGTTTTATATTAGTCTTTATTCTTCAAAAAAAAATAAGAGAGGAGAAAAAGAAATGAAATGTTGTTCACATTTTCAAAAACAACAAAACATTTGATAAAAATAACTTGCAACTTTTAACGGGGATAACTTTTCACTCAAGTATCGAAAGGACTATTATAATATATCAAATCGTAACTCGGCTCAACTTACACAATATGATATGGTCTCACAAAGGAAACTCATTTTTGTACCCAAATTCCATCGTTTACATCACTTAACGAGGGTTTAAAGTTTTTTGTCGCACCATTTTCATTTTACTTATTTTCAATTTTATTCATTAGAGCTATAAAAGAGAGATTGGTGCTGACAATGGGTTCTTTATTTATGTTTTGTATTAGTCTTTATTCTTCGAAAAAAAAAGATAGGAGAAAAAGAAATGAAATGTTGTTCACATTTTCAAAAACAACAAAACAATTGATAAAAATAACTTGCTACTTTTAATGGTGATAAATTTTTACTCAAGTATCGAAAGGACTATTATAATATATCAAATCGTAACTCTTTTCAACTTACACAATATGTTTTGGTCTCACAAAGGAAACTCATTTTTCTTCCCAAATTCCATCGTTTACATCACTTAACGAGGGTTTAAATTTTTTTTTCGCACCATTTTCATTTTATTATTTTCAATTTTATTCAATAGAGCTATAATAGAGATATTGGTGCCGACAATGGGTTCTTTATTTATGTTTTATATTAGTCTTTATTCTTCAAAAAAATAAGAGAGGAGAAAAAGAAATGAAATGTTGTTCACATTTTCAAAAACAACAAAACATTTGATAAAAATAACTTGCAACTTTTAACGGGGATAACTTTTTACTCAAGTATCGAAAGGACTATTATAATATATCAAATCGTAACTCTATTCAACTTACACAATATGATTTGGTCTCACATAGGAAACTCATTTTTGTACCCAAATTCCATCGTTTACATAACTTAATGAGGGTTTAAAGTTTTTTGTCGCACAAGTTTCATTTTACTTATTTACAATTTTATTCATTAGAGCTATAAAAGAGATATTGGTGCCGACAATGGGTTCTTTATTTATGTTTTATATTAGTCTTTATTCTTCAAAAAAAATAAGAGAGGAGAAAAAGAAATGGAATGTTGTTCACATTTTCAAAAACAACAAAACTTTTGATAAAAATAACTTGCAACTTTTAACGGGGATAACTTTTCACTCAAGTATCGAAAGGACTATTATAATATATCAAATCGTAACTCTGTTCAACTTACACAATATGATTTTGTCTCACAAAGGAAACTCATTTTTCTACCCAAATTCCATCGTTTACATCACTTAACGAGGGTTTAAATTTTTTTGTCGCACCATTTTCATTTTACTTATTTTCAATTTTATTCATTAGAGCTATAAAAGAGATATTGGTGCCGACAATGGGTTCTTTATTTATGTTTTATATTAGTCTTTATTCTTCAAAAAAATAAGAGAGGAGAAAAAGAAATGAAATGTTGTTCACATTTTCAAAAACAACAAAACATTTGATAAAAATAACTTGCAACTTTTAACGGGGATAACTTTTCACTCAAGTATCGAAAGGACTATTATAATATATCAAATCGTAACTCTGTTCAACTTACACAATATGATATGGTCTCACAAAGGAAACTCATTTTTGTACCCAAATTCCATCGTTTACATCACTTAACGAGGGTTTAAAGTTTTTTGTCGCACCATTTTCATTTTACTTATTTTCAATTTTATTCATTAGAGCTATAAAAGAGATATTGGTGCCGACAATGGGTTCTTTATTTATGTTTTATATTAGTCTTTCTTCTTCAAAAAAAATAAGAGAGGAGAAAAAGAAAGGGAATGTTGTTAAAATTTTCAAAAACAACAAATCATTTGATAAAAATAACTTGCAACTTTTAACGGTGATAAATTTTCACTCAAGTATCGAAAGGAATATTATAATATATCAAATCGTAACTCTTTCAACTTATACAATAAGATTTGGATTGACAAAGGAAACTCATTTTTGTACCCAAATTCCATCGTTTACATCATTTAACGAGGGTTTAAAGTTTTTTGTCGCACCATTTTCATTTTACTTATTTTCAATTTTATTCAATAGAACTATAAAAGTGATATGGGTGCCGACAATGGGTTCTTTATTTATGTTTTATATTAGTCTTTATTCTTCAAAAAAAGTAAGAGAGGATAAAAGTAAATGAAATGTTGTTCACAATTTCAAAAACAACAAAACATTTGATAAAAATAACTTGCAACTTTTAACGGGGATAACTTTTCACTCAAGTATCGAAAGGACTATTATAATATATCAAATCGTAACTCTGTTCAACTTACACAATATGATTTGGTCTTACAAAGGAAACTCAATTTTGTACCCAAATTCCATCGTTTACATCACTTAACGAGGGTTTAAAGTATTTTGTCGCACCATTTTCATTTTACTTATTTTCAATTTTATTCATTAGAGCTATAAAAGAGAGATTGGTGCTGACAATGGGTTCTTTATTTATGTTTTATATTAGTCTTTATTCTTCAAAAAAAATAAGAGAGGAGAAAAAGAAATGAAATGTTGTTCACATTTTCAAAAACAAAAAAACATTTGATAAAAATAACTTGCAACTTTTAACGGGGATAACTTTTCACTCAAGTATCAAAAGGACGATTATAATATATCAAATCGTAACTCGGTTCAATCTACACAATATGATATGGTCTCACAAAAGAAACTCATTTTTGTACCCAAATTCCATCGTTTACATCACTTAACGAAGGTTTAAATGTTTTTGTCGCACCATTTTCATTTTACTTATTTTCAATTTTATTCATTAGAGCTATAAAAGAGAGATTGGTGCTGACAAAGGTTTCTTTATTTATGTTTTATATTAGTCTTTATTCTTCAAAAAAAATAAGAGAGGAGAAAAAGAAATGAAATGTTGTTCACAATTTCAAAAACAACAAAACATTTGATAAAAATAACTTGCAACTTTTAACGGGGATAACTTTTTACTCAAGTATCGAAAGGACTATTATAATATATCAAATCGTAACTCTATTCAACTTACACAATATGATTTGGTCTCACATAGGAAACTCATTTTTGTACCCAAATTCCATCGTTTACATAACTTAATGAGGGTTTAAAGTTTTTTGTCGCACCAGTTTCATTTTACTTATTTACAATTTTATTCATTAGAGCTATAAAAGAGATTTTGGTGCCGACAATGGGTTCTTTATTTATGTTTTATATTAGTCTTTATTCTTCAAAAAAATAAGAGAGGAGAAAAAGAAATGAAATGTTGTTCACATTTTCAAAAACAACAAAACATTTGATAAAAATAACTTGCAACTTTTAACGGGGATAACTTTTCACTCAAGTATCGAAAGGACTATTATAATATATCAAATCGTAACTCTGCTCAACTTACACAATATGATATGGTCTCACAAAACAAACTCATTTTTGAACCCAAATTCCATCGTTTACATCACTTAACGAGGGTTTAAATTTTTTTGTCGCACCATTTTCATTTTACTTATTTTCAATTTTATTCAATAGAGCTATAAAAGAGATATTGGTGCCGACAATGGGTTCTTTATTTATGTTTTATATTAGTGTTTATTCTTCAAAAAAAATAAGAGAGGAGAAAAAGAAATGGAATGTTGTTCACATTTTCAAAAACAACAAAACTTTTGATAAAAATTACTTGCAACTTTTAACGGGGATAACTTTTTACTCAAGTATCGAAAGGACTATTATAATATATCAAATCGTAACTCTATTCAACTTACACAATATGATTTGGTCTCACATAGGAAACTCATTTTTGTACCCAAATTCCATCGTTTACATCACTTAACGAGGGTTTAAATTTTTTTGTCGCACCATTTTCATTTTACTTATTTTCAATTTTATTCAATAGAGCTATAAAAGAGATATTGGTGCCGACAATGGGTTCTTTATTTATGTTTTATATTAGTCTTTATTCTTAAAAAAAATTAGAGAGGAGAAAAAGAAATGAAATGTTGTTCACATTTTCAAAAACAACAAAACATTTGATAAAAATAACTTGCAACTTTTAACGGGGATAACTTTTTACTCAAGTATCGAAAGGACTATTATAATATATCAAATCGTAACTCTATTCAACTTACACAATATGATTTGGTCTCACATAGGAAACTCATTTTTGTACCCAAATTCCATCGTTTACATAACTTAATGAGGGTTTAAAGTTTTTTGTCGCACCATTTTCATTTTACTTATTTACAATTTTATTCATTAGAGCTATAAAAGAGATATTGGTGCCGACAATGGGTTCTTTATTTATGTTTTATATTAGTCTTTATTCTTCAAAAAAATAAGAGAGGAGAAAAAGAAAGGGAATGTTGTTCACATTTTCAAAAACAACAAAACATTTGATAAAAATAACTTGCAACTTTTAACGGGGATAACTTTTCACTCAAGTATCGAAAGGACTATTATAATATATCAAATCGTAACTCTGTTCAACTTACACAATATGATTTGGTCTCACAAAGGAAACTCATTTTTGTACCCAAATTCCATCGTTTACATCACTTAACGAGGGTTTAAAGTTTTTTGTCGCACCATTTTCATTTTACTTATTTTCAATTTTATTCAATAGAGCTATAAAAGAGATATTGGTGCCGACAATGGGTTCTTTATTTATGTTTTATATTAGTCTTTATTCTTCAAAAAAATAAGAGAGGAGAAAAAGAAAGGGAATGTTGTTCACATTTTCAAAAACAACAAAACATTTGATAAAAATAACTTGCAACTTTTAACGGGGATAACTTTTCACTCAAGTATCGAAAGGACTATTATAATATATCAAATCGTAACTCTGTTCAACTTACACAATATGATTTGGTCTCACATAGGAAACTCATTTTTGTACCCAAATTCCATCGTTTACATCACTTAACGAGGGTTTAAAGTTTTTTGTCGCACCATTTTCATTTTACTTATTTTCAATTTTATTCATTAGAGCTATAAAAGAGATATTGGTGCCGACAATGGGTTCTTTATTTATGTTTTATATTAGTCTTTATTCTTCAAAAAAAATAAGAGAGGAGAAAAAGAAATGAAATGTTGTTCACAATTTCAAAAACAACAAAACATTTGATAAAAATAACTTGCAACTTTTAACGGGGATAACTTTTCACTCAAGTATCGAAAGGACTATTATAATATATCAAATCGTAACTTTGTTCAATCTACACAATATGATTTGGTGTCACATAGGAAACTCATTTTTGTACCCAAATTCCATCGTTTACATCACTTAACGAGGCTTTAAATATTTTTGTCGCACCAGTTTCATTTTTCTTATTTTCAATTTTATTCATTAGAGCTATAAAAGAGATATTGGTGCCGACAATGTGTTCTTTATTTATGTTTTATATTAGTCTTTATTCTTCAAAAAAATAAGAGAGGAGAAAAAGAAATGAAATGTTGTTCACATTTTCAAAAACAACAAAACTTTTGATAAAAATAACTTGCAACTTTTAACGGGGATAACTTTTCACTCAAGTATCGAAAGGACGATTATAATATATCAAATCGTAACTCGGTTCAATCTACACAATATGATATGGTCTCACAAAAGAAACTCATTTTTGTACCCAAATTCCATCGTTTACATCACTTAACGAAGGTTTAAATGTTTTTGTCGCACCATTTTCATTTTACTTATTTTCAATTTTATTCATTAGAGCTATAAAAGAGAGATTGGTGCCGACAAAGGTTTCTTTATTTATATTTTATATTAGTTTTTATTCTTCAAAAAAAATAAGAGAGGGGAAAAAGAAATGAAATGTTGTTCACAATTTCAAAAACAACAAAACATTCGATAAAAATAACTTGCAACTTTTAACGGGGATAACTTTTTACTCAAGTATCGAAAGGACTATTATAATATATCAAATCTTAACTCTATTCAACTTACACAATATGATTTGGTCTCACAAAGGAAACTCATTTTTCTACCCAAATTCCATCGTTTACATCACTTAACGAGGGTTTAAATTTTTTTTTCGCACCATTTTCATTTTACTTATTTTCAATTTTATTCAATAGAGCTATAATAGAGATATTGGTGCCGACAATGGGTTCTTTATTTATGTTTTATATTAGTCTTTATTCTTCAAAAAAAATAAGGGACGAGAAAAAGAAAGGGAATGTTGTTCACATTTTCAAAAACAACAAAACAATTGATAAAAAAAACATGCAACTTTTAACGGTGATAAATTTTTACTCAAGTATTGAAAGGACTATTATAATATATCAAATCGTAACTCTTTCTACTTACACAATATGTTTTGGTCTTACAAAGGTAATTCATTTTTGTACCCAAATTCCATCGTTTACATCACTTAACGAGGGTTTAAAGTTTTTTTCGCACCATTTTCATTTTACTTATTTTCAATTTTATTCAATAGAGCTATAATAGAGATATTGGTGCCGACAATGGGTTCTTTATTTATGTTTTATATTAGTCTTTATTCTTCAAAAAAAATAAGGGAGGAGAAAAAGAAAGGGAATGTTGTTCACATTTTCAAAAACAACAAAACATTTGATAAAAATAACTTGCAACTTTTAACGGGGATAACTTTTCACTCAAGTATCGAAAGGACTATTATAATATATCAAATCGTAACTCTGTTCAACTTACACAATATGATTTGGTCTCACAAAGGAAATTCATTTTTGTACCAAAATTCCATCGTTTACATCACTTAACGAGGGCTTAAATTTTTTTGTCGCACCATTTTCATTTTACTTATTTTCAATTTTATTCATTAGAGCCATAAAAGAGATATTGGTGCCGACAAAGGGTTCTTTATTTATGTTTTATATTAGTCTTAATACTTCAAAAAAAATAAGATAGGAGAAAAAGAAATGAAATGTTGTTCACATTTTCAAAAACAAGAAAACATTTGATAAAAATCACTTGCAACTTTTAACGGGGATAACTTTTCACTCAAGTATTGAAAGGACTTTTATAATATATCAAATCGTAACTCTGTTCAACTTACACAATATGATTTGGTCTCACAAAGGAAACTCATTTTTGTACCCAAATTCCATCGTTTACATCACTTAACGAGGGTTTAAATTGTTTTGTCGCACCATTTTCATTTTACTTATTTTCAATTTTATTCAATAGAGCTATAAAAGAGATATTGGTGCCGACAAAGGGTTCTTTATTTATGTTTTATATTAGTCTTTATTCTTCAAAAAAATAAGAGAGGAGAAAAAGTAATGGAATGTTGTTCACATTTTCAAAAACAACAAAACTTTTGATAAAAATAACTTGCAACTTTTAACGGCGATAACTTTTCACTCAAGTATTGAAAGGACGATTATAATATATCAAATCATAACTCGGTTCAATCTACACAATATGATATGGTCTCACAAAAGAAACTCATTTTTGTACCCGAATTCCATCGTTTACATCACTTAACGAAGGTTTAAATGTTTTTGTCGCACCATTTTCATTTTACTTATTTTCAATTTTATTCATTAGAGCTATAAAAGAGAGATTGGTGCCGACAACGGTTTCTTTATTTATATTTTATATTAGTTTTTATTCTTCAAAAAAAATAAGAGAGGGGAAAAAGAAATGAAATGTTGTTAACAATTTCAAAAACAACAAAACATTCGATAAAAATAACGTGCAACTTTTAACGGGGATAACTTTTCACTCAAGTATCAAAAGGACGATTATAATATATCAAATCGTAACTCGGTTCAATCTACACAGTATGATTTGGTCTTACAAAGGAAACTCAATTTTGTACCCAAATTCCATCGTTTACATCACTTAACGAGGGTTTAAAGTATTTTGTCGCACCATTTTCATTTTACTTATTTTCAATTTTATTCATTAGAGCTATAAAAGAGAGATTGGTGCTGACAAAGGGTTTTTTATTTATGTTTTATATTAGTCTTTATTCTTCAAAAAAAATAAGAGAGGAGAAAAAGAAATGAAATGTTGTTCACATTTTCAAAAACAACAAAACATTTGATAAAAATAACTTGCAACTTTTAACGGGGATAACTTTTCACTCAAGTATCGAAAGGACGATTATAATATATCAAATCGTAACTCGGTTCAATCTACACAATATGATATGGTCTCACAAAAGAAACTCATTTTTGTACCCAAATTCCATCGTTTACATCACTTAACGAGGGTTTAAATGTTTTTGTCGCACCATTTTCATTTTACTTATTTTCAATTTTATTCATTAGAGCTATAAAAGAGATATTGGTGCCGACAATGGGTTCTTTATTTATGTTTTATATTAGTCTTTATTCTTCAAAAAAAAATAAGAGAGGAGAAAAAGAAATGAAATGTTGTTCACATTTTCAAAAACAACAAAACATTTGATAAAAATAACTTGCAACTTTTAACGGGGATAACTTTTTACTCAAGTATCGAAAGGACTATTATAATATATCAAATCGTAACTCTATTCAACTTACACAATATGATTTGGTCTCACATAGGAAACTCATTTTTGTACCCAAATTCCATCGTTTACATAACTTAATGAGGGTTTAAAGTTTTTTGTCGCACAAGTTTCATTTTACTTATTTACAATTTTATTCATTAGAGCTATAAAAGAGATATTGGTGCCGACAATGGGTTCTTTATTTATGTTTTATATTAGTCTTTATTCTTCAAAAAAAATAAGAGAGGAGAAAAAGAAATGGAATGTTGTTCACATTTTCAAAAACAACAAAACTTTTGATAAAAATAACTTGCAACTTTTAACGGGGATAACTTTTCACTCAAGTATCGAAAGGACTATTATAATATATCAAATCGTAACTCTGTTCAACTTACACAATATGATTTGGTCTCACAAAGGAAACTCATTTTTGTACCCAAATTCCATCGTTTACATCACTTAACGAGGGTTTAAATTTTTTTGTCGCACCATTTTCATTTTACTTATTTTCAATTTTATTCATTAGAGCTATAAAAGAGATATTGGTGCCGAAAATGGGTTCTTTATTTATGTTTTATATTAGTCTTTATTCTTCAAAAAAATAAGAGAGGAGAAAAAGAAATGAAATGTTGTTCACATTTTCAAAAACAACAAAACATTTGATAAAAATAACTTGCAACTTTTAACGGTGATAAATGTTTTCTCAAGTATCGAAAGGACTATTATAATATATCAAATCGTAACTCTTTTCAACTTACACAATATGATTTTGTCTCACAAAGGAAACTCATTTTTCTACCCAAATTCCATCGTTTACATCACTTAACGAGGGTTTAAAGTATTTTGTCGCACCATTTTCATTTTACTTATTTTCAATTTTATTCATTAGAGCTATAAAAGAGAGATTGGTGCTGACAATGGGTTCTTTATTTATGTTTTATATTAGTCTTTATTCTTCAAAAAAAATAAGAGAGGAGAAAAAGAAATGAAATGTTGTTCACATTTTCAAAAACAAAAAAACATTTGATAAAAATAACTTGCAACTTTTAACGGGGATAACTTTTCACTCAAGTATCAAAAGGACGATTATAATATATCAAATCGTAACTCGGTTCAATCTACACAGTATGATTTGGTCTTACATAGGAAACTCATTTTTCTACCCAAATTCCATCGTTTACATCACTTAACGAGGGTTTAAATTTTTTTTCGCACCATTTTCATTTTACTTATTTTCAATTTTATTCAATAGAGCTATAAAAGAGATATTGGTGCCGACAATGGGTTCTTTATTTATGTTTTATATTAGTCTTTATTCTTCAAAAAAATAAGAGAGGAGAAAAAGAAATGGAATGTTGTTCACATTTTCAAAAACAACAAAACTTTTGATAAAAATTACTTGCAAATTCTATCGGGGATAACTTTTCAGTCAAGTATCGAAAGGACTATTATAATATATCAAATCGTAACTCTGATCAAATTACACAATATGATATGGTCTCACAAAGGGAACTCATTTTTGAACCCAAATTCCATTGTTTACATCACTTAACGAGGGTTTAAATCTTTTTGTCGCACCATTTTCATTTTACTTATTTTCAATTTTATTCATTAGAGCTATAAAAGAGAGATTGGTGCTGACAAAGGTTTCTTTATTTATGTTTTATATTAGTCTTTATTCTTCAAAAAAAATAAGAGAGGAGAAAAAGAAATGAAATGTTGTTCACAATTTCAAAAACAACAAAACATTTGATAAAAATAACTTGCAACTTTTAACGGGGATAACTTTTTACTCAAGTATCGAAAGGACTATTATAATATATCAAATCGTAACTCTATTCAACTTACACAATATGATTTGGTCTCACATAGGAAACTCATTTTTGTACCCAAATTCCATCGTTTACATAACTTAATGAGGGTTTAAAGTTTTTTGTCGCACCAGTTTCATTTTACTTATTTACAATTTTATTCATTAGAGCTATAAAAGAGATTTTGGTGCCGACAATGGGTTATTTATTTATGTTTTATATTAGTCTTTATTCTTCAAAAAAAATAAGAGAGGAGAAAACGAAATGTAATGTTGTTCACATTTTCAAAAACAACAAAACATTTGATAAAAATAACTTGCAACTTTTAACGGGGATAACTTTTCACTCAAGTATCGAAAGGACTATTATAATATATCAAATCGTAACTCTTTTCAACTTACACAATATGATTTTGTCTCACAAAGGAAACTCATTTTTCTACCCAAATTCCATCGTTTACATCACTTAACGAGGGTTTAAAGTATTTTGTCGCACCATTTTCATTTTACTTATTTTCAATTTTATTCATTAGAGCTATAAAAGAGAGATTGGTGCTGACAATGGGTTCTTTATTTATGTTTTATATTAGTCTTTATTCTTCAAAAAAAATAAGAGAGGAGAAAAAGAAATGAAATGTTGTTCACATTTTCAAAAACAAAAAAACATTTGATAAAAATAACTTGCAACTTTTAACGGGGATAACTTTTCACTCAAGTATCAAAAGGACGATTATAATATATCAAATCGTAACTCGGTTCAATCTACACAGTATGATTTGGTCTTACAAAGGAAACTCAATTTTGTACCCAAATTCCATCGTTTACATCACTTAACGAGGGTTTAAAGTATTTTGTCGCACCATTTTCATTTTACTTATTTTCAATTTTATTCATTAGAGCTATAATAGAGATATTGGTGCCGACAATGGGTTCTTTATTTATGTTTTATATTAGTCTTTATTCTTAAAAAAAATTAGAGAGGAGAAAAAGAAATGAAATGTTGTTCACATTTTCAAAAACAACAAAACATTTGATAAAAATAACTTGCAACTTTTAACGGGGATAACTTTTTACTCAAGTATCGAAAGGACTATTATAATATATCAAATCGTAACTCTATTCAACTTACACAATATGATTTGGTCTCACATAGGAAACTCATTTTTGTACCCAAATTCCATCGTTTACATAACTTAATGAGGGTTTAAAGTTTTTTGTCGCACCAGTTTCATTTTACTTATTTACAATTTTATTCATTAGAGCTATAAAAGAGATATTGGTGCCGACAATGGGTTCTTTATTTATGTTTTATATTAGTCTTTATTCTTAAAAAAAATTAGAGAGGAGAAAAAGAAATGAAATGTTGTTCACATTTTCAAAAACAACAAAACATTTGATAAAAATAACTTGCAACTTTTAACGGGGATAACTTTTCACTCAAGTATCGAAAGGACTATTATAATATATCAAATCGTAACTCTGTTCAACTTACACAATATGATATGGTCTCACAAAGGAAACTCATTTTTGTACCCAAATTCCATCGTTTACATCACTTAACGAGGGTTTAAATTTTTTTGTCGCACCATTTTCATTTTACTTATTTTCAATTTTATTCATTAGAGCTATAAAAGAGATATTGGTGCCGACAATGGGTTCTTTATTTATGTTTTATATTAGTCTTTATTCTTCAAAAAAATAAGAGAGGAGAAAAAGAAATGGAATGTTGTTCACATTTTCAAAAACAACAAAACTTTTGATAAAAATTACTTGCAACTTTTAATGGGGATAACTTTTCAGTCAAGTATCGAAAGGACTATTATAATATATCAAATCGTAACTCTGTTCAACTTACACAATATGATATGGTCTCACAAAGGAAACTCATTTTTGTACCCAAATTCCATCGTTTACATCACTTAACGAGGGTTTAAATTTTTTTGTCGCACCATTTTCATTTTACTTATTTTCAATTTTATTCAATAGAGCTATAAAAGAGATATTGGTGCCGACAATGTGTTCTTTATTTATGTTTTATATTAGTCTTTATTCTTAAAAAAAATAAGAGAGGAGAAAAAGAAATGAAATGTCGTTCACAATTTCAAAAACAACAAAACATTTGATAAAAATAACTTGCAACTTTTAACGGGGATAACTTTTTACTCAAGTATCGAAAGGACTATTATAATATATCAAATCGTAACTCTATTCAACTTACACAATATGATTTGGTCTCACCTGGGAAACTCATTTTTGTACCCAAATTCCATCGTTTACATAACTTAATGAGGGTTTAAAGTTTTTTGTCGCACCATTTTCATTTTACTTATTTTCAATTTTATTCATTAGAGCTATAAAAGAGATATTGGTGCCGACAAAGGGTTCTTTATTTATGTTTTATATTAGTCTTTATTCTTCAAAAAAATAAGAGAGGAGAAAAAGTAATGGAATGTTGTTCACATTTTCAAAAACAACAAAACTTTTGATAAAAATAACTTGCAAATTTGATCGGGGATAACTTTTCACTCAAGTATCGAAAGGACTATTATAATATATCAAATCGTAACTCTGCTCAACTTACACAATATTATTTGGTCTCACAAAGGAAACTCATTTTTGAACACAAATTCCATCGTTTACATAACTTAACGAGGGTTTAAAGGTTTTTGTCGCACCATTTTCATTTTACTAATTTTCAATTTTATTCATTAGAGCAATAAAAGAGATATTGGTGCCGACAAAGGGTTCTTTATTTGTGTTTTATATTAGTCTTTATTCTTCAAAAAAATAAGAGAGGAGAAAAAGTAATGGAATGTTGTTCACATTTTCAAAAACAACAAAACATTTGATAAAAATAACTTGCAAATTTTATCGGGGATAACTTTTCACTCAAGTATCGAAAGGACTATTATAATATATCAAATCGTAACTCTGCTCAACTTACACAATATGATATGGTCTCACAAAGGAAACTCATTTTTGAACCCAAATTCCATCGTTTACATCACTTAACGAGGGTTTAAATTTTTTTGTCGCACCATTTTCATTTTACTTATTTTCAATTTTATTCATTAGAGCTATAAAAGAGATATGGGTGCCGAAAATGGGTTCTTTATTTATGTTTTATATTAGTCTTTATTCTTCAAAAAAATAAGAGAGGAGAAAAAGTAATGGAATGTTGTTCACATTTTCAAAAACAACAAAACATTTGATAAAAATAACTTGCAAATTTTATCGGGGATAACTTTTCAGTCAAGTATCGAAAGGACTATTATAATATATCAAATCGTAACTCTGCTCAACTTACACAATATGATATGGTCTCACAAAGGAAACTCATTTTTGTACCCAAATTCCATCGTTTACATCACTTAACGAGGGTTTAAAGGTTTTTGTCGCACCATTTTCATTTTACTTATTTTCAATTTTATTCATTAGAGCTATAAAAGAGATATTGGTGCCGACAATGGGTTCTTTATTTATGTTTTATATTAGTCTTTATTCTTCAAAAAAAATAAGAGAGGAGAAAAAGAAATGAAATGTTGTTCACATTTTCAAAAACAACAAAACATTTGATAAAAATAACTTGCAACTTTTAACGGGGATAACTTTTCACTCAAGTATCAAAAGGACGATTATAATATATCAAATCGTAACTCGGTTCAATCTACACAATATGATATGGTCTCACAAAAGAAACTCATTTTTGTACCCAAATTCCATCGTTTACATCACTTAACGAGGGTTTAAAGTTTTTTGTCGCACCATTTTCATTTTACTTATTTTCAATTTTATTCATTAGAGCTATAAAAGAGATATTGGTGCCGACAATGGGTTCTTTATTTATGTTTTATATTAGTCTTTATTTTTCAAAAAAAAAATAAGAAAGGAGAAAACGAATGAAATGTTGTTCACATTCTCAAAAAAACAAAACATTTGATAAAAATAACTTGCAACTTTTAACGGGGATAACCTTTTACTCAAGTATCGAAAGGACTATTATAATATATCAAATCGTAACTCTATTCAACTTACACAATATGATATGGTCTCACCAAGGAAACTCATTTTTGTACCAAAATTCCATCGTTTACATCACTTAACGGGGATAACTTTTCACTTAAGTTTTTTGTCGCACCATTTTCATTTTACTTATTTTCAATTTTATTCATTAGAGCTATAAAAGAGATATTGGTGCCGACAATGGGTTCTTTATTTATGTTTTATATTAGTCTTTATTCTTCAAAAAAATAAGAGAGGAGAAAAAGAAAGGGAATGTTGTTCACATTTTCAAAAACAACAAAACATTTGATAAAAATAACTTGCAAATTTTAACGGGGATAACTTTTCACTCAAGTATCATAAGGACTATTATAATATATCAAATCGTAACTCTGTTCAACTTACACAATATGATTTGGTCTCACAAAGGAAACTCATTTTTGTACCCAAATTCCATCGTTTACATCACTTAACGAGGGTTTAAAGTTTTTTGTCGCACCATTTTCATTTTAATTATTTTCAATTTTATTCATTAGAGCTATAAAAGAGATATTGGTGCCGACAATGGGTTCTTTATTTATGTTTTATATTAGTCTTTATTCTTCAAAAAAAATAAGTGAGGAGAAAAAGAAAGGAAATGTTGTTCACATTTTCAAAAATAATAAAACATTTGATAAAAATAACTTGCAACTTTTAACGGGGATAACTTGTCACTCAATTATCGAAAGAACTATTATAATATATAAAATCGTAACTCTGTTCAACTTACACAATATGATATGGTCTCACTGATGAGCGAAAACCGGCATCGCCGATTCTCGCAAATACTTTGGTTTTAATATTTGTAAAACTCTCGCAAGTGCACGAATCATTTCGTAGAAAATGATAAGTATACTCCCAAGGTCGATCTAAGGAAGGAATGTATGTGGTTCTTAATTTATTATTCAAACTTTTAAAAACGAAATTAAATCCTAAACATCCTGTCACGATAGTTTGGTTTTTGTGTTCCTAATCTAATAACATAAAATAAACATATATACAGATTAATTAAATATAATAAAAAAATAAACATAGATACAAATTCAATAAATATTTATCTACAAATAAATATAATTACAGATTCAATAAATATTCATGCAAATTTTATCATTTATATTAGTGGAGTATTTATGGATATAATAACTAAATTAATTATGCTTGCTCATATTATCTAGGTTATTAAAGATATAAATTGATATTTTATTGATTCTCTCTTTTTTGTATGAATACCACCTTTGGTGGGGTTAGATATTCTTTGTTAACTAAACAAATCAATTAACACCTATGGGTGGGGTTGATAACTAATTTGGTTAATTAAATTAATTCCTTTTTCTAAGAGATTGAAAATGAACCATTTAAATGCCACCTTTGGTGGGGTTAGACAGTTTAAACTTTATTCAAGGTGTCCAAATTAAACCCAAGAATTTAGTTATCCGAGTACTAACTTTCAAGTTTTAAAACCACTATTGAAAACATGTTGTCAATACATTTTCACATAATAATTCTTATAAAAACTTTTGAAATAGAGCTTCACTCTAACTACCGGGCGATTGTACCAACAAATAAAAGAGCACTACTCTAAATTAGACCGGATAACTAAACCTTAAAGTCTAATCTTCAGATTTAAGTTTGTAATGAAAAATAATATATTTCTCTCTAACATCCTTAATATAAAATCTTGAATAAAAATAAAATCAATTCATTTTAGAAATTTTCACCTATTTAATATTTCGCAAGCATAACAACGTTATTATTATATCATGATTATAAATAGCTAGCACAGTTAAATTTAATCACAGACAAATTAAATATAACATGTAAGAATAAAGCATAAAAATAATCAGTAAAGAAAATAAAATCCTTACAGAACTTGACGCTATTCCCGTCGCTAGAAAACCTCCAAGCCGAATTTGCACTTCCATTTATTGAATCAAAAATCTAAATTATTACAAAAGCATTACAAGTTCCTCTCAAAAAGAGAAGAACTCTAAACCTAAGACAATTGAACTAAAAACTAAGAGAAAAACTAAGAAAAGCTTAGAAACTAAGAAAGAAACTAAGAAAAACTCAAAAACTAAGAAATGAGAGAAAGAAAGAAGAGAGAAGTGTGGTTTTGAGGTGTGTTTTGAAGTGAATGGAAGAGGGGTATTTATAGGTGAGGATGGAGAGAAAAAATGAGTAAAAAAATGTTAAAAAAAATATAAAAAAAATAAAAAACGTGTAGTGGACATGCTGAGGTCATCAATGACGTCAGCATGACGTCATAGGGGCTGCACGTGAAAATGGGTCAAAACGCGTTAGCGCTGGTGGCCTGTCGGCCGGCTACAGCCGTGAAGGCGATGCCGCTGCGCGCGCGCAGCATCGAGAGCGGCGCGCGCGACTAAGCGGGCGCGCGGCGCGTGTGGCGCGTTTTCCGTCTTTTGACATTTTTGACCTTTTCGACCCATTTTGTCCAATTTTTCCATGTTTGTTGACCTTTTTCCACTTATTTATTAATTTATTTGTGATGTATTGCTTCAAGTATTCTTCTTTGAGTCTTTACATTGCGTTTTTAGGCCAAAATTCCTGGAAAACAATAAAAATACCCGTGATTCCGAAAAAGACAAATTTATATAAATATATGATAAAACATATAAATATATATATTTTTAATCAATTAAAGTGCATAAAATCATGGTTATTTTAGTGCTTTTTGAGCACTCATCACAACCCCCAACCAGCTTCTTGCTAGTCCCTTAGCAAGAGAAGCGATAAAAACTAAAAATTAAACTATCCTAAATCACTTCCGTGGATTGACACGGTTGCATTTAGCCTATGCAACAAGCCTTTAAACCACTAGGTTGCCCTAGTGGACGAGTTTGAGTCTCGTGAGGGTTTTCAGTAATGATACCCACAAACATTGTACTAAATGTAAAAACAAAAGAAACAATAAAAACAAACAACTTAAAAATTAAATTTACAACAAAATCACAAATTATCAACATCTCACAAAAATGTCTCATACTTTTTAATCTCCTTTAAGATCATAATTAAAATCTCAAGCATAAGTTATTTTAATCTCTTTAAACAATCATGATTTATTATAATAATTAGTCGAAAATCATTTTCATATTTCATATCAAAAATGTATCAATTTAATTTCACCCAATTTCAGTGTCATGAATCAGAATTCGCTTCGACTCTATTCCTCACAAGTCAATACTCTCAAAACACTGAATCCTATGGGTTCAAACACTCATACTAATTTATATGCGAAAGAGTTGATGTATAGAAATGAACTAATATGTTCGCATATGTATAAAGAATAAAGGCTCAAAGTGTTATTTTAACATTGATCTCATGAAAGGAATCAAATGTATAAATTATAAAGATATCATATATAAAAATTATTTTCATGCATAAATCAAACTCATTAAGAAAGAATTTCAAGATATATGCCTTTTACAAATGAAGAAATTGCAATGACTTTTTAGGGAATTACTTCTTATATCTTTCTTTTGTAATTAGCCTTTACTCACAACTTTGTAGGCAATGCGGGTTATAGTATGTAGATGATACTATTTTTATCTCTCTCTTATTTTTTTTTTCTGTAGATATTTTTCAATATGTGTATTTTTTAGAGAGTCAACCCATGTACAGATTGTACATTTTTTTGGATTTTGGTGAGTGGTTAATTTTGTGGCTTTTCTGTTTGATCTTGGTTTAGGTAACCCCAGATATGTCTTTTTGTTTTTGTAGTAGTCATGCATAAATGAGATATAAGCATATACTATCAACTTCTACTCAAATCATTTAATCTAAGCAAAAATAATAATCAAAAATATATGATACTCTATTAAGATGAAAAAAATTCATACATTCAATGCTAATACCTATAGAGATCATCTAAAAATTTGAAGAAATAAGAAATGTGTTTGGAGTAGAAAAAATATATATTTCACTCTGAATAAAGGAAATTAGGCTCAAATTATATCTCACAAAGGTAGTCTCCACTAAAAAAAACTCATAAACACCGATTTTGGGTTTAATATAATTTCTACATCTTATCAAGAAATACTAATTATGACAAAAACTAACTAATTATCAAAAATAATTACAAAATATTTCATGATATGTTTTCAAAAATTAATCTAACAGTACAAAAGACTTAACTATTTACTTAAATTTGATTTAAAGAAATGATAAATTTTTGTGAGAAAAGTTTTAAATTTTTTTTTTTATTATTTTTTTTTTAATTAAGTATGGTAACTTTTCACCACCCCCAACCTAGAACTTACATTGTCCTCAATGTAACAACTGTAAATTAAAGATAAAGAGAGAAGAGAAGAAAGATTACCTATTTCACGAGAATGTGCAAGTAGTAATGGAAAATGCAGTGCATCCATCATATTCATCATTAAAGTGTATACGAAGACGGTCACGTAAACTTCTAACATCTCAACAAATATTTTTAGTTTTAACAATTTAACAATTATTCACATGTAATTAAAATGAAATAAACAATAAAATTAAGTAAATAAAACAAATAACAAAAAAAAAAAATTTTATTTTTTTTTATTATTTTTTTTATTGTTTTTTTTTTATTATTATTTTTTTTTACCTAAAATGATGGGTTGCCTCCCATCCAGCGCTTAGTTTAACGTCTTAGCAAGACGTATCTTTTTGGTGCTAAGGGTTACTCAGCCAAATGCAATCCATTTCAGCAATGTTGTTTGGTTCTTCTAAATTAGGCTTGACTCGATGGCCATTGCCTTTGAACGTTTTTTGTGTCTTGGAGTCCAATAGTTCCACTACTCCATGTTCAAATACTTGAACTATTTTGAATGGTCCATCCCATCTTGATCTCAGCTTTTCTGGAAACAATCTCAAACGAGAGTTAAATAAAAGAACTTTCATTCCAGGGTGAAGAGTCTTAGGAACTAGCCTCTTGTCATGATAGCGCTTAGTACGCTCCTTGTATAATTTGGCATTCTCATAGGCTTCATTCCTAATTTCTTCCAACTCATGAAGCTGGAGTAATCGTTTTTCACCTGCTTTATCTAAATCCATGTTTAACTCTTTAATTGCCCAATAAGCTTTGTGTTCAAGTTCAACTGGAAGGTGGCATGCTTTCCCAAAGATTAACCGGTAAGGGCTCATCCCAATAGGTGTTTTGTAAGCGGTGCGGTATGCCCATAAGGCATCATTTAGCTTAAATGCCCAATCCTTCCTTGACGGACGCACAGTGCGTTCCAATATTCCCTTAATTTGCCTATTGCTCACTTCCACTAAACCTAAGTTTGAGGATGATATGGAGTAGCTACTTTATGTGTGATGTTGTACTTGTTTAGTATTCCATCAAAGAGTTTGTTACAAAAATGGCTACCTCCATCACTTATTATAGCTCTAGGCGTTCGAACCTACCGAATATGAAATCTTTCAAGAATTTCACAACAACATTAGCATCATTGGTTTTGGTGGGGATAGCTTCTACCCACTTGGACACATAATCCACAAGAACCAAAATGTATTGAAAACCATTAGATGGGGAAAAGGACCCATGAAGTCAATCCCATACATCAAAGAGTTCAACAACTAAATTAGATGTCAAAGGCATTTCATCTCTTTTGCTTATGTTTCCTGTTCTTTGACATCTATCACATTGTGCACAAAACATATGAGCATCTTTAAAAAGAGTGGGCCAAAAGAATCCAGATCAGTAATATCTTACGGGCTGTCTTTTCACCTCCAAAATGACCCCCACAATGAAGTTCATGACAAAAAGTCGAATGCTCTTATGTTCTTCTTCTCGTACACATCTCCTGATGACTTGATCTTGACCAATCTTGTATAAATAAGGGTCATCCCAGAAATAGTCCTTAATAGTTTTAAAAACCTTTTCTTGTCCTGATATGAAGTGTTAGGTCGCAAAACACCAAGTGGCAAGATAGTTTACAATATCGGATACCATGGGTTCGGACCTATGAAAAATAACTGTTCATCGTGAAAGGTTTCAACTATATCGTCATTACTCTCATCTTTAAGAGAATTGAAGTCTAAATCAACCTAGACAAATGGTCACTACTAAGTTTTCACCGCCTTTCTTATCCTTGATTTCTAGGTCAAATTCTTGTAAGAGTAAGACCCACCGATTAATCTTGGCTTGGCATTTGGTTTACTTAATAGGTATCTTAAAGCGGCATGATCAGTAATGTACAATCACTTTAGATCCTACTAAATAAGACCGAAATTTGTCTAAAGAGAATACTATAGCCAAGAATTCCTTTTCAGTGGTGGTGTAATTCATTTGGGCATCATTGAGTGTTTTGCTAGCATAGTAGATGACATGTAAACGCTTATCCACTCTTTGTCCCAGGACCGCTCCTATTGCATAATCAGAAGCGTCACACATTATCTCAAAAGGTAAAGACCAGTTTGGTGCCATTATAACAGGGGTAGATGTTAGTTTCTCTTTCAAGGTATTAAAGGAAATAAGGCAGTCATTGTTGAAGTCAAATTCAGCATCTTTGGATAATAAGTTACATAAAGGACGACTTATTTTAGAGAAATCTTTAATAAATCGTCTATAAAATCCTGCATGTCCCAAGAAGCTTCTTATCCCCTTTACAGATGTAGGGGGAGGTAGTTTGGATATCAATTCAACTTTTGCCTTATCAACTTCAATACCCTTGTTTGAAATTATATGTCCCAAAACTATCCCTTGTTGAACCATAAAATGACTTTTCTCCCAACTAAGGGTTAGATTGCATTCAATGCATCTTTCTAAAACCAAAGTCAATTTATGTAAGCAATCATCAAATGAGTTCCCAAAGACAGAGAAATCGTCCATGAAAATTTCAATGAATTTCTCCACCATGTCCGAGAAAATAGATATCATGCATCTCTGGAAAGTGGCAGGGGCATTGCATAACCCAAATGGCATTCTGCGAAAAGCAAATGTCCCAAAAGGACATGTAAATGTGGTCTTTTCCTGATCTTACGGTGCTATGGGTACTTGATAATATCCAGAGAGTCCATCCAAAAAACAGTAAAATTAGGTACTTGACTAATCTTTCCAACATTTGATCAATGAATGGAAGAGGAAAGTGATCCTTTTTCGTATATAAATTTAGTTTCCTAAAATCTATACACATTCTCCATCCAAAGTGATTATTCTAGTGGGCACTAATTCACTTTTATCATTTTTAACAACTGTTATCCCGCATTTCTTTGGTACCACGTACCTTTGGACTAACCCACTTACTATCCATGATAGGATAGATAATCCCTTCTTCTAATAATTTAAGGATTTCCTTTTTAACTACCTCTTGCATGTTTGGGTTTAGTCTTCTTTGGGCCTCTCGTACGGGTTTAGCACCATCCTCCAAGTTGATCTTGTGCATACACATTGTTGGACTAATGCCTCTTATATCCCCTATACTCCAACCTATAGATTTCTTAAACTGTTTAAGCACTTTGATGAGTTCTTTTTCTTGTGATTTGGTCAAGGTTGAAGAAATTATCACTGGATATGTTTCTCCTTCTCCCAAAAACACATATTTTAAGTGCTCAGGTAAGTCTTTGAGTTCAAGTTCAGGTGGATTGGCCTCTTTAACAGATGAAGGACTGGGTAGATTTAAAAGTGTACTAGATTTTGTCATCACTTCATTATTGTCTAGTTGTTCAAGGTACCCCTTAATTTCTTCATCTAAATCTTCTTCAACCTTTTCAAGTGTAAGAACGGTTTCAAGCTTGTCTTCTATTCTGGTTTGGAAAAAGGTGTTTTGGACAAGATTATCCAAAGGATCAACTTCGAATATTTCATCGATGGCATAAATAGAAGGGAAAGGTGAAGAATCAAAAACTTTGAAATGAACAGTCTCTCCTAAGACTGTCATTGTCAAATTTCCATCTTGGACATCAATAATAGTTTTAGTAGTTGCCATAAATGGTCTACCAAGCAATATTGTATGCTCTCTGTCCAATGCCGGATTTTCTTGCATATCCGTAACCACAAAGTCAACAGTATTATCGGTTTGTCTACCTGTACCAAAACATCCTCAACTATTCCTCCTGGATATTTAAGAGATCTATCTGCAAGTTGCGGGGACATAGTTGTGGGTTTTAAATCCCCTAGATTGGTGTGAGAATATAGAGTAGGGCATCAAATTTATACTAGCACCTAAATCAAGCATTGCTTTAGCAACCTTCCTATCCCCCATAGTTATGTTTATAATAAAACTTCCAACGTCTTTCAACTTAGGGGTAGTTTGTCTTTGAAATCTGCTAGAAATTTCTGATACTACTACTCGTTCATTCAATTCATACCTCCTTTTCTTAGTGTTCAACTCTTTGAAAAACTTGGCATATGAGGGCACATTCATGATCACTTCTAATAATGGTAAATTGATATTTACTTTAGAGAGCATATTAAAAAGATCATTGAATTGCTTATCTTGTTTGGATTCTTTCAACCGGTGGGGAAAAGGTACTTGCATCTGGTGTGGTTCTGTTGTCTTTTGAATTTTGGGAGTGTCAGATGACCCCCCAATGAGTTTTTCAGAAAGCTTGTGAAGTTTAACACTTGTTTCTCCTTTTTGCGAGATTAGAATGTCGCCTTCTTTGTTACATGAACTACAAGGTAGTTTAGAGATTTCAGGTACACTGGTATTGACTACCTTACCACTTCGAAGGGTTCTAACATCTTTTGCTTGTTCTGGTTGGTAGGCAACTTTCCTGGTTCTTTCTTTTGCATTTGTTCAGCCAGTTGCCCAACTTTAGATTCAATTCTTTTAACCGAAGCCTCCATGGTGTTCAACCTTTGATTAGTCATCAGTTGGTTGTCACGACTAACTTGAATAAAAGCATTCAAGCTATCTTCTAAGGTTGGTTTAAAAGATTGGCTTGGTGGGTAAGGGTGGTTGTAGGTTGGGTGATCATAGGTGTTTGGATGATACTTTTGAAAATATTGGACTTCCTCTATGGCATCGACACTAGAATCACAAGTATTTGAATAATTATGAGTACCATGCCCAATTGAACAACACACTCCACATACCTCTTGATTTGAAATTTGGTGAGACGTGAGGAATTTCACTTGTTTAGTCAATTCAACAAGTTGCAAGGTTATCTCATTATCAAAGCCGACTTCATTGACCTTTGCTTTCCTTCTACCACCTCTTTGTTGGGAATTAGAACCCAATAGCTCATAGAGATTATAGGTTTCCTCTGCGGTCTTTTCTCCTACAAAGACCTCCAAAGAAGATTATCAACCATGTATTGACTCTGTAGTGTCAATCCATCGTAAAAGAATTGGTTTTGTAGCTGTAGTGGAAAGCTATGATTTTGACATTGAATGAAAAGGAGTTTGAATCGTTCCCAAGCTTCATGAAAGGGCTCTTCATTCATTTGAGAAAATGTTGCTATCTTTGTTCTTAGATCAACAGTCTTTTGATGGGAATAGAACCTACCCATAAAAATTTCATAGATCGCCTCCCAAGTTTTAAGAGAACTCATTTGTAGAGTAATGAACCATGACCAAGCTTTATCTTTGAGAGTGTAAGGAAAACACCTCATCCTAAGTTGATCTTCATTAATTGCATGTAGTGGAAAGGTTTGGACAATAGCATAGAATTCTCGAATGAAATGCAAAGGGTCTTCATTAGGGATACCGTAAAAGGAAGGCAACAAAGAATAATGAATCTTTTTCAATTCATAATTCCTTGCAGCCTCTTGTAATTGGATGCTGGAAGTTACATTGCCAATGATTGGCATTGTATAGTCTTTCATCTTTTTCCGCCTATCTTCAGCATCTCCCATGGTTGTTTGTAGTTGAAAATGATCCTCCTCCTATTGTGAATCAACATTTTGCTCTTAAAAACAATAGTAGATATCTCTAAAAATGCAAGGAACCTAAATTTTTTATTTTTTTTATTTTTTTAATTTAAACGAAGGGACACAATTTTTGAAACAAGCAAATTTATTTCATTTGAATTTTTTTTTTTACACGCAAACTAAAACAAAGGAAAATACAATAATGGGTGACCTCCCATGTAGGACTAAAATTTATCGTCTTCTAGTAAGACGTTGCTCGGAGATTGCAGAATGAAAAACTCAATGTCTCCTCTTCATTGAATTCATCTAAGTTTCAATTTTGTCTTTGCCTTTTTGCAAATGTTCAACTAACTGTTCAACTTGAACTTCCACCTTTTTGATAGAAGCTTCCACAGAGTCCAACCGTTGATTGGTTTTAGATTGATTATCCCTACAAACTTGAATAAAAGAATTCAAGTTGTCCTCCAGGGTTGGTTTATTTGGAATGCTTCTTGGAATAGGTGGGTGGAATTGCTGCCCTTTGGTTTGAGCTTTGAGGGAAATGAGGGTTGTTTTGCCTCCAAGAGAAATTTGGATGACTTCTCCACCCAGGATTATAGGTATTTGAATTGGGATCAAACCTTGGTCTCTGTTGATATGCTCCCAACACATTAACACCTTTCGAGGTCCGGTTGTATCTCCTTGATATGGACGAGGCTTTACCTTGTCCACGTATTTGCTATACTGAAACCATATTGTTCAATATTTGTGTTTGTTTGTGTAGCGAGAAGGACAACTTGCTTAGTCAGTTGAACAAGTTGTTGTTGAACTTCATTACTGGAGTCGATTTCATGAACACCAGCTTTTCTCACTCGGGAGCTTTTCTGCTGGGAATTAGCACCCAACATCTCAAAGAGATTATACGTTTCTGATGCAGTTTTTTCTCCTATTGCTCCTCCTGCAGCGTTGTCGACAATGAACTGACATTGTTGTGTAAGTCCATCGTAAAAGAACTGGTACTGCAACCGTAGGGAAAGCTATGATGAGGACATTGAGTGAGAAACATTTTGAACCTATCCCAAGCTTCATGGAATGGTTCTCCTTCCATCCGAGAGAAAGTAGCAATCTTTCCTCTCACTCGATGTTTTTGATGGGAATAGAATTTTCCCATGAATTTATTGTAAATTTGACCCCATGTCATCGAGAGAACCGGGGAAGTGACATCAACCAAGCTTTGGCCTTATCCTTTAAGGTGTACGGAAAACATCTCATTCTAAGTGATCCTCGTTTAGAATACCGAGGGGAATGTTTGGACCGTAGCATAGAAATCTCTCATAAAGGAAAGAGAATCTTCATTAGGTAGCCCATGAAGGAAGGAAGCATAGAAAAATGAATATTTTTAAGGTCATAATTCCGAGCGACCTCTCCCAATCGGATAGCGGCGATTCTTGCGTGCCAATCACCGGTCTTGCAAACTCTTTCATCGTGGTTTCCCGACATGTTGGTTTTCTTCCATTTCTTTTGGTTCTAGTAAAGGATTAAGACTTGATTCTATGTTTGGCTCAAAATCGGGTTGATGGGTAGGATCCGGTGTTGTTGACACTTGTTTAAATTTATGAATATTATTTACATATGGTGTAAGGGGTTTCCTAAGGATCTCCTACCACGCATAGACTATTTTTAAACGTAAATTTAAAACTCTGTCAACAAAAATAAAAGAAAATTAGAGAAATTTTCCATGGCATTTAATACAAAACACTAGACAAAATTTTTTTTTTTTTATATTTTTTAAAATTTTTTTTTATTTTTAAATATATATATTTATATTTTATTATTATTTTTAAATAACATAATCAAGATAACCAAGAGTGTTCCCAGGAAAGAATGGTGGTGCTATGGCTCCTTAAAAACCACTCTCTAGCCGAACAACGTTCCCAGGAAAGACTTGCCGCACAAACGCTTCAAAGACCTAGTCTCCTTCACAGAACTCCCTTACATTTTTACTTTTCATGCCTTTTAGTTTTTTTTTTTTTTTTTTTAGGTTTTTTTTTTTACGAACGGTAATTTTATTTTACTATTCACGTTATCTTATTTCTTATTAACTTAAAATTTTAAATTTTTTTTTTTTTTTTTTTAAATTTTTTTTTTTAAAATTTTTTTTTTCCAACGGTAATTTTTTTTTTCTATTCACCTCAACTTATTTCTTTTTAACTTAAAATTTTTAAAAAATTTTTTTTTTTTTTTTTTTTTTATTTTTTTTTTTTTTTTTTTTACTATTCAAAAACTTTTTACTTCAAATTTATTTTTAAATTATTTTTTTTACTATTTAAAAAACTTTTTACTTCAAATTTCAAATTTCTAAATTATTTACTTTTTATGCTATAAAAATTTTTTTTTTTTATTTTTTTATTTTATTTTATTTTATTTATTTATTTTTTTTATGAAATTTGAAATTTGATTAAAAATTTTTATTTTTATTTTTTTTATTTTATTTTATTTTATTTTATTTTTATTTTTATTTTTATTTTATTTTATTTTTTATTTTTTATTTTTTTTTTAAAAAAAATCACAATTATTTACAACACAAAAAATATTTTTAAAATTTTGATAAATAAATTAAAAACGCTATTCCTTCCCCGGCAACGGCGCCAAAAACTTGATGAGCGAAAACCGGCATCGCCAATTCTCGCAAATACTTTGGTTTTAATATTTCTAAAACTCGCAAGTGCGAATCATTTAATCATTTCGTAGAAAATGATAAGTATACTCCCAAGGTCGATCTAAGGAAGGAATGTATGTGGTTCTTAATTTATTATTCAAACTTTTAAAAACGAAATTAAATCCTAAACATCCTGTCACGATAGTTTGGTTTTTGTGTTCCTAATCTAATAACATAAAATAAACATATATACAGATTAATTAAATATAATAAAAAAATAAACATAGATACAAATTCAATAAATATTTATCTACAAATAAATATAAATACGTATTCAATAAATACTCATGCAAATTTTCTCATTTATTTTAGTGGAGAATTTTTGGATATAATAACTAAATTAATTATGCTTGCTCATATTATCTAGGTTTTTAAAGATATAAATTGATATTTTATTGATTCTCTCTTTTTGTATGAATACCACCTTTGGTGAGTTAGATACTCTTTGTTAACTAAACAAATCAATTAACACCTATGGGTGGGGTTGATAACTAATTTGGTTAATTAAATTAATTCCTTTTTCTAAGAGATTGAAAATGAACCATTTAAATGCCACCTTTGGTGGGGTTTGACAGTTTAAACTTTATCCAAGTGTCCAAATTAAACCCAAGAATTTAGTTATCCGAGTACTAACTTTCAAGTTTTAAAACCACTATTGAAAACATGTTGTCAATACATTTTCACATAATAATTCTTATAAAAACTTTTGAAATAGAGCTTCACTCTAACTACCTAGGCGATTGTACCAACAAATAAAAGAGCACTACTCTAAATTAGACAGGATAACTAAACCTTAAAGTCTAATCTTCAGATTTAAGTTTGTAATGAAAAATAATATATTTCTCTCTAACATCCTTAATATAAAATCTTGAATAAAAATAAAATCAATTCATTTTAGAAATTTTCACCTATTTAATATTTCGCAAGCATAACAACGTTATTATTATATCATGATTATAAACAATAGCACGTTAAATTTAATCACGGACAAATTAAATATAACATGTAAGAATAAAGCATAAAAATAATCAGAAGAAAATAAAATCCTTACAGAACTTCGACGCTATTCCCGTTGCTAGAAAACCTCCAAGCGGAATTTGCACTTCCATTTATTGAATCAAAAATCTAAATTATTACAAAAACATTACAAGTTCCTCTCAAAAAGAGAAGAACTCTAAACCTAAGAGAATTGAACTAAAAACTAAGAGAAAAACTAAGAAAAGCTTAGAAACTAAGAAAGAAACTAAGAAAAACTCAAAAACTAAGAAATGAGAGAAAGAAAGAAGAGAGAAGTGTGGTTTTGAGGTGTGTTTTGAAGTGAATGGAAGAGGGTATTTATAGGTGAGGATGGAGAGAAAAAATGAGTAAAAAAATGTTAAAAAAAATATTAAAAAAATAAAAAACGTGTAGTGGACATGCTGAGGTCATCAATGACGTCAGCATGACGTCATGGGGGCGGCTGCACGTGAAAAATGGGTCAAAAACGCGTTGGGCGCGCGCTGGGCCGCTGCTGGGCGCTGCCGCGCGCGCGCTGGGCTGGGCGCTGCGCGCAGCTCGGCGCGCGTGAACAGTGCCCGCGCGCTGCGGCGCGCGGAAAATCACGCGCGCGGGCGCGCGCGGCTTGTGCTGGCGCGCCATGGCGCGCTGTAGCGATTTTCCGTCTTTTGACATTTTTGACCTTTTCGACCCATTTTGTCCAATTTTTCCATGTTTGTTGACCTTTTTCCACTTATTTATTAATTTATTTGTGATGTATTGCTTCAAGTATTCTTCTTTGAGTCTTTACATTGCGTTTTTAGGCCAAAATTCCTGAAAAACAATAAAAATACCCGTGATTCCGAAAAAGACAAATTTATATAAATATATGATAAAACATATAAATATATATATTTTTAATCAATTAATGTGCATAAAATCATGGTTATTTTAGTGCTTTTTGAGCACTCATCATATATCAAATCGAAACTCTTTCAACTTACACAATATGTTTTGGTCTCACAAAGGAAAATCATTTTTGTACCCAAATTCCATCGTTTACATAACTTAACGAGGGTTTAATGTTTTTTGTCGCACCATTTTCATTTTACTTATTTTCAATTTTATTCATTAGAGCTATAAAAGAGATATTGGAGCCAAAAATGGGTTCTTTATATATGTTTTATATTAGTCTTTATTCTTAAAAAAAATTAGAGAGGAGAAAGAGAAATGAAATGTTGTTCACATTTTCAAAAACAACAAAACATTTGATAAAAATAACTTGCAAATTTTATCGGGGATAACTTTTCACTCAAGTATCGAAAGGACTTTTAAAATATATCAAATCGGAACTCTATTCAACTTACACAATATGATTTGGTCTCACATAGGAAACTCATTTTTGAACCCAAATTCCATCGTCTACATCACTTAACGAGGGTTTAAAGGTTTTTGTCGCACCATTTTCATTTTAATTATTTTCAATTTTATTCATTAGAGCTATAAAAGAGATATTGGTGCCGAAAATGGGTTCTTTATTTATGTTTTATATTAGTCTTTATTCTTCAAAAAAATAAGAGAGGAGAAAAAGTAATGGAATGTTGTTCACATTTTCAAAAACAACAAAACATTTGATAAAAATAACTTGCAAATTTTATCGGGGATAACTTTTCACTCAAGTATCGAAAGGACTATTATAATATATCAAATCGTAACTCGGCTCAACTTACACAATATTATTTGGTCTCGCATAGGAAACTCATTTTTGTACCCAAATTCCATCGTTTACATTACTTAATGAGGGTTTAAATTTTTTTGTTGCACCATTTTCATTTTACTTATTTTCAATTTTATTCATTAGAGCTATAAAAGAGATATTGGTGCCGACAATGGGTTCTTTATTTATGTTTTATATTAGTCTTTATTTTTCAAAAAAATAAGAGAGGAGAAAACGAAATGAAATGTTGTTCACATTCTCAAAAACAACAAAACATTTGATAAAAATAACTTGCAAATTTTAACGGGGATAACTTTTCACTCAAGTATCGTAAGGACTATTATAATATATCAAATCGTAACTCTGTTCAACTTACACAATATGATTTGGTCTCACAAAGGAAACTCATTTTTGTACCCAAATTCCATCGTTTACATCACTTAACGAGGGTTTAAAGTTTTTTGTCGCACCATTTTCATTTTAATTATTTTCAATTTTATTCATTAGAGCCATAAAAGAGATATTGGTGCCGAAAATGGGTTCTTTATTTATGTTTTATATTAGTCTTTATTCTTCAAAAAAATAAGAGAGGAGAAAAAGTAATGGAATGTTGTTCACATTTTCAAAAACAACAAAACATTTGATAAAAATAACTTGCAAATTTTATCGGGGATAACTTTTCACTCAAGTATCGAAAGGACTATTATAATATATCAAATCGTAACTCTGCTCAACTTACACAATATTATTTGGTCTCACAAAGGAAACTCATTTTTGAACACAAATTCCATCGTTTACATAACTTAACGAGGGTTTAAAGGTTTTTGTCGCACCATTTTCATTTTACTTATTTTCAATTTTATTCATTAGAGCTATAAAAGAGATATTGGTGCCGACAATGGGTTCTTTATTTATGTTTTATATTAGTCTTTATTTTTCAAAAAAAATAAGAGAGGAGAAAACGAAATGAAATGTTGTTCACATTCTCAAAAACAACAAAACATTTGATAAAAATAACTTGCAAATTTTAACGGGGATAACTTTTCACTAAAGTATCATAAGGACTATTATAATATATCAAATCGTAACTCTGTTCAACCTACACAATATGATTTGGTCTCACAAAGGAAACTCATTTTTGTACCCAAATTCTATCGTTTACTTCACTTAACAAGGGTTTAAAGTTTTTTGTCGCACCATTTTCATTTTACTTATTTTCAATTTTATTCATTAGAGCAATAAAAGAGATATTTGTGCCGACAATGGGTTCTTTATTTATGTTTTATATTAGTCTTTATTTTTCAAAAAAAATAAGAGAGGAGAAAACGAAATGAAATGTTGTTCACATTCTCAAAAACAACAAAACATTTGATAAAAATAACTTGCAAATTTTAACGGGATAGCTTTTCACTCAAGTATCGTAAGGACTATTATAATATATCAAATCGTAACTCTGTTCAACTTACACAATATGATTTGGTCTCACAAAGGAAACTCATTTTTGTACCCAAATTCCATCGTTTACATTACTTAATGAGGGTTTAAAGTTTTTTGTCGCACCATTTTCATTTTAATTATTTTCAATTTTATTCATTAGAGCAATAAAAGATATATTGGTGCCGAAAATGGGTTCTTTATTTATGTTTTATATTAGTCTTTATTCTTCAAAAAAAAAATAAGAGAGGAGAAAAAGAAAGGGAATGTTGTTCACATTTTCAAAAACAACAAAACATTTGATAAAAATAACTTGCAAATTTTAACGGGGATAACTTTTCACTCAAGTATCGTAAGGACTATTATAATATATCAAATCGTAACTCTGTTCAACTTACACAATATGATTTGGTCTCACAAAGGAAACTCATTTTTGTACCCAAATTCCATCGTTTACATCACTTAACGAGGGTTTAAAGTTTTTTGTCGCACCATTTTCATTTTACTTATTTTCAATTTTATTCATTAGAGCTATAAAAGAGATATTGGTGCCGACAATGGATTCTTTATTTATGTTTTATATTAGTCTTTATTCTTCAAAAATAATAAGAGAGGAGAAAAAGAAATGGAATTTTGTTCACATTATCAAAAACAACAAAACATTTGATAAAAATAACTTGCAACTTTTAACGGGGATAACTTTTCACTCAAGTATCGAAAGGACTATTATAATATATCAAATCGTAACTCTGTTCAACTTACACAATATGATTTGGTCTCACAAAGGAAACTCATTTTTGTACCCAAATTCCATCGTTTACATTACTTAATGAGGGTTTAAAGTTTTTTGTCGCACCATTTTCATTTTACTTATTTTCAATTTTATTCATTAGAGCTATAAAAGAGATATTGGTGCCGACAATGGGTTCTTTATTTATGTTTTATATTAGTCTTTATTTTTCAAAAAAAATAAGAGAGGAGAAAACGAAATGAAATGTTGTTCACATTTTCAAAAACAACAAAACATTTGATAAAAATAACTTGCAAATTTTAACGGGGATAACTTTTCACTCAAGTATCATAAGGACTATTATAATATATCAAATCGTAACTCTGTTCAACATACACAATATGATTTGGTCTCACAAAGGAAACTCATTTTTGTACCCAAATTGCATCGTTTACATCACTTAACAAGGGTTTAAAGTTTTTTGTCGCACCATTTTCATTTTAATTATTTTCAATTTTATTCGTTAGAGCAATAAAAGATATATTGGTGCCAAAAATGGGTTCTTTATTTATGTTTTATATTAGTCTTTATTCTTCAAAATAAATAAGAGAGGAGAAAAAGAAAGGGAATATTGTTCAGATTTTCAAAAACAACAAAACATTTGATAAAAATAACTTGCAAATTTTAACGGGAATTACTTTTCACTCAAGTATCGTAAGGACAATTATAATATATCAAATCGTAACTCTGTTCAACTTAAACAATATGATATGGTGTCACAAAGGAAACTCATTTTTGTACCAAAACTCCATCGTTTACATCACTTAACGAGGGTTTAAAGTTTTTTGTCGCACCATTTTCATTTAAATTATTTTCAATTTTATTCATTAGAGCTATAAAAGAGATATTGGTGCCGAAAATGGGTTCTTTATTTATGTTTTATATTAGTCTTTATTCTTCAAAAAAAATAAGAGAGGAGAAAAAGAAAGGGAATGTTGTTCACATTTTCAAAAACAACAAAACATTTGATAAAAATAACTTGCAAATTTTAATGGGATAACTTTTGACTCAAGTATCGTAAGGACTATTATAATATATCAAATCGTAACTCTGTTCAACTTACACAATATGATTTGGTCTCACAAAGGAAACTCATTTTTGTACCCAAATTCCATCGTTTACATTACTTAATGAGGGTTTAAAGTTTTTTGTCGCACCATTTTCATTTTAATTATTTTCAATTTTATTCATTAGAGCCATAAAAGAGATATTGGTGCCGAAAATGGGTTCTTTATTTATGTTTTATATTAGTCTTTATTCTTCAAAAAAAAGATAGGAGAAAAAGAAATGAAATGTTGTTCACATTTTAAAAAACAAAAAAAACATTTGATAAAAATAACTTGCTAATTTTAACGGGATAACTTTTCACTCAAGTATCATAAGGACTATTATAATATATCAAATCGTAACTCTGTTCAACTTACACAATATGATTTGGTCTCACAAAGGAAACTCATTTTGGTACCCAAATTGCATCGTTTACTTCACTTAACAAGGGTTTAAAGTTTGTTGACGCACCATTTTCATTTTACTTATTTTCAATTTTATTCATTAGAGCTATAAAAGAGATATTTGTGCCGACAATGGGTTCTTTATTTATGTTTTATATTAGTCTTTATTTTGTAAAAAAAATAAGAGAGGAGAAAACGAAATGAAATGTTGTTCACATTCTCAAAAACAACAAAACATTTGATAAAAATAACTTGCAAATTTTAACGGGGATAACTTTTCACTCAAGTATCATAAGGACTATTATAATATATCAAATCGTAACTCTGTTCAACTTACACAATATGATTTGGTCTCACAAAGGAAACTCATTTTTGTACCCAAATTCCATCGTTTACATTACTTAATGAGGGTTTAAAGTTTTTTGTCGCACCATTTTCATTTTAATTATTTTCAATTTTATTCATTAGAGCTATAAAAGAGATATTGGTGCCGAAAATGGGTTCTTTATTTATGTTTTATATTAGTCTTTATTTTTCAAAAAAATAAGAGAGGAGAAAAAGAAAGGGAATGTTGTTCACATTTTCAAAAACAACAAAACATTTGATAAAAATAACTTGCAAATTTTAACGGGGATAACTTTTCACTCAAGTATCATAAGGACTATTATAATATATCAAATCGTAACTCTGTTCAACCTACACAATATGATTTGGTCTCACAAAGGAAACTCATTTTTGTACCCAAATTCTATCGTTTACATCACTTAACAAGGGTTTAAAGTTTTTTGTCGCACCATTTTCATTTTACTTATTTTCAATTTTATTCATTAGAGCCATAAAAGAGATATTGGTGCCGACAATGGGTTCTTTATTTATGTTTTATATTAGTCTTTATTTTTCAAAAAAATAAGAGAGGAGAAAACGAAATGAAATGTTGTTCACATTTTCAAAAACAACAAAACATTTGATAAAAATAACTTGCAAATTTTAACGGGGATAACTTTTGACTCAAGTATCGTAAGGACTATTATAATATATCAAATCGTAACTCTGTTCAACTTACACAATATGATTTGGTCTCACAAAGGAAACTCATTTTTGTACCCAAATTCCATCGTTTACATTACTTAATGAGGGTTTAAAGTTTTTTGTCGCACCATTTTCATTTTACTTATTTTCAATTTTATTCATTAGAGCTATAAAAGAGATATTGGTGCCGACAATGGGTTCTTTATTTATGTTTTATATTAGTCTTTAATTTTCAAAAAAAATAAGAGAGGAGAAAACGAAATGAAATGTTGTTCACATTCTCAAAAACAACAAAACATTTGATAAAAATAACTTGCAAATTTTAACGGGAAATACTTTTCACTCAAGTATCGTAAGGACTATTATAATATATCAAATCATAACTCTATTCAACTTACACAATATGATTTCGTCTCACAAAGGAAACTCATTTTTGTACCCAAATTCCATCGTTTACATTACTTAATGAGGGTTTAAAGTTTTTTGTCGCACCATTTTCATTTTAATTATTTTCAATTTTATTCATTAGAGCAATAAAAGAGATATTGGTGCTGAAAATTGGTTCTTTATTTATGTTTTATATTAGTCTGCATTCTTCAAAAAAAATAAGAGAGGAGAAAACGAAATGAAATGTTGTTCACATTCTCAAAAACAACAAAACATTTGATAAAAATAACTTGCAAATTTTAACGGGGATAACTTTTCACTCAAGTATCGTAAGGACTATTATAATATATCAAATCGTAACTCTGTTCAACTTACACAATATGATTTGGTCTCACATAGGAAACTCATTTTTGTACCCAAATTCCATCGTTTACATTACTTAATGAGGGTTTAAAGTTTTTTGTCGCACCATTTTCATTTTACTTATTTTCAATTTTATTCATTAGAGCTATAAAAGAGATATTGGTGCCGACAATGGGTTCTTTATTTATGTTTTATATTAGTCTTTATTTTTCAAAAAAATAAGAGAGGAGAAAAAGAAAGGGAATGTTGTTCACATTCTCAAAAACAACAAAACATTTGATAAAAATAACTTGCAAATTTTAACGGGGATAACTTTTCACTCAAGTATCATAAGGACTATTATAATATATCAAATCGTAACTCTGTTCAACATACACAATATGATTTGGTCTCACATAGGAAACTCATTTTTGTACCCAAATTGCATCGTTTACATTACTTAATGAGGGTTTAAAGTTTTTTGTCGCACCATTTTCATTTTAATTATTTTCAATTTTATTCATTAGAGCCATAAAAGAGATATTGGTGCCGAAAATGGGTTCTTTATTTATGTTTTATATTAGTCTTTATTCTTCAAAAAAATAAGAGAGGAGAAAACGAAATGAAATGTTGTTCACATTCTCAAAAACAACAAAACATTTGATAAAAATAACTTGCAAATTTTAACGGGGATAACTTTTCACTCAAGTATCGAAAGGACTATTATAATATATCAAATCGTAACTCTGTTCAACTTACACAATATGATTTGGTCTCACAAAGG
This sequence comes from Hippophae rhamnoides, assembly GCA_033030585.1. NCBI lineage: Eukaryota > Viridiplantae > Streptophyta > Magnoliopsida > Rosales > Elaeagnaceae > Hippophae > Hippophae rhamnoides. The sequence continues at coordinate 154,301 of JAVHJT010000067.1, forward strand.
AAACTCATTTTTGTACCCAAATTCTATCGTTTACATCACTTAACAAGGGTTTAAAGTTTTTTGTCGCACCATTTTCATTTTACTTATTTTCAATTTTATTCATTAGAGCTATAAAAGAGATATTGGTGCCGACAATGGGTTCTTTATTTATGTTTTATATTAGTCTTTATTTTTCAAAAAAATAAGAGAGGAGAAAACGAAATGAAATGTTGTTCACATTCTCAAAAACAACAAAACATTTGATAAAAATAACTTGCAAATTTTAAGGGGATAACTTTTGACTCAAGTAACGTAAGGACTATTATAATATATCAAATCGTAACTCTGTTCAACTTACACAATATGATTTGGTCTCACAAAGGAAACTCATTTTTGTACCCAAATTCCATCGTTTACATTACTTAATGAGGGTTTAAAGTTTTTTGTCGCACCATTTTCATTTTAATTATTTTTAATTTTATTCATTAGAGCCATAAAAGAGATATTGGTGCCGAAAATGGGTTCTTTATTTATGTTTTATATTAGTCTTTATTCTTCAAAAAAATAAGAGAGGAGAAAATGAAATGAAATGTTGTTCACATTCTGAAAAACAACAAAACATTTGATAAAAATAACTTGCAAATTTTAATGGGATAACTTTTGACTCAAGTATCGTAAGGACTATTATAATATATCAAATCGTAACTCTGTTCAACTTACACAATATGATTTGGTCTCACAAAGGAAACTCATTTTTGTACCCAAATTCCATCGTTTACATTACTTAATGAGGGTTTAAATTTTTTTGTCGCACCATTTTCATTTTACTTATTTTCAATTTTATTCATTAGAGCTATAAAAGAGATATTGGTGCCGACAATGGGTTCTTTATTTATGTTTTATATTAGTCTTTATTTTTCAAAAAAATAAGAGAGGAGAAAACGAAATGAAATGTTGTTCACATTCTCAAAAACAACAAAACATTTGATAAAAATAACTTGCAAATTTTAACGGGATAACTTTTCACTCAAGTATCATAAGGACTATTATAATATATCAAATCGTAACTCTGTTCAACTTACACAATATGATTTGGTCTCACAAAGGAAACTCATTTTTGTACCCAAATTCCATCGTTTACATTACTTAATGAGGGTTTAAAGTTTTTTGTCGCACCATTTTCATTTTAATTATTTTCAATTTTATTCATTAGAGCCATAAAAGAGATATTGGTGCCGAAAATGGGTTCTTTATTTATGTTTTATATTAGTCTTTATTCTTCAAAAAAATAAGAGAGGAGAAACAGAAATGAAATGTTGTTCACATTTTCAAAAACAACAAAACATTTGATAAAAATAACTTGCAAATTTTAACGGGGATAACTTTTCACTCAAGTATCGTAAGGACTATTATAATATATCAAATCGTAACTCTGTTCAACTTACACAATATGATTTGGTCTCACAAAGGAAACTCATTTTTGTACCCAAATTCTATCGTTTACATCACTTAACAAGGGTTTAAAGTTTTTTGTCGCACCATTTTCATTTTAATTATTTTCAATTTTATTCATTAGAGCAATAAAAGATATATTGGTGCCGAAAATGGGTTCTTTATTTATGTTTTATATTAGTCTTTATTCTTCAAAATAAATAAGAGAGGAGAAAAAGAAAGGGAATATTGTTCACATTTTCAAAAACAACAAAACATTTGATAAAAATAACTTGCAAATTTTAACGGGGATAACTTTTCACTCAAGTATCATAAGGACTATTATAATATATCAAATCGTAACTCTGTTCAACTTACACAATATGATTTGGTCTCACAAAGGAAACTCATTTTTGTACCCAAATTGCATCGTTTACATCACTTAACAAGGGTTTAAAGTTTTTTGTCGCACCATTTTCATTTTAATTATTTTCAATTTTATTCATTAGAGCAATAAAAGATATATTGGTGCCGAAAATGGGTTCTTTATTTATGTTTTATATTAGTCTTTATTGTTCAAAAAAAATAAGAGAGGGGAAAACGAAATAAAATGTTGTTCACAATCTCAAAAACAACAAAACATTTGATAAAAATAACTTGCAAATTTTAATGGGATAACTTTTGACTCAAGTATCGTAAGGACTATTATAATATATCAAATCGTAACTCTGTTCAACTTACACAATATGATTTGGTCTCACAAAGGAAACTCATTTTTGTACCCAAATTCCATCGTTTACATCACTTAACAAGGGTTTAAAGTTTTTTGTCGCACCATTTTCATTTTACTTATTTTCAATTTTATTCATTAGAGCTATAAAAGAGATATTGGTGCCGACAATGGGTTCTTTATTTATGTTTTATATTAGTCTTTATTTTTCAAAAAAAAATAAGAGAGGAGAAAACGAAATGAAATGTTGTTCACATTCTCAAAAACAACAAAACATTTGATAAAAATAACTTGCAAATTTTAACGGGATAACTTTTCACTCAAGTATCATAAGGACTATTATAATATATCAAATCGTAACTCTGTTCAACATACACAATATGATTTGGTCTCACATAGGAAACTCATTTTTGTACCCAAATTGCATCGTTTACATTACTTAATGAGGGTTTAAAGTTTTTTGTCGCACCATTTTCATTTTAATTATTTTCAATTTTATTCATTAGAGCCATAAAAGAGATATTGGTGCCGAAAATGGGTTCTTTATTTATGTTTTATATTAGTCTTTATTCTTCAAAAAAATAAGAGAGGAGAAAACGAAATGAAATGTTGTTCACATTTTCAAAAACAACAAAACATTTGATAAAAATAACTTGCAAATTTTAAGGGGATAACTTTTCACTCAAGTATCGTAAGGACTATTATAATATATCAAATCGTAACTCTGTTCAACCTACACAATATGATTTGGTCTCACAAAGGAAACTCATTTTTGTACCCAAATTCTATCGTTTACTTCACTTAACAAGGGTTTAAAGTTTTTTGTCGCACCATTTTCATTTTACTTATTTTCAATTTTATTCATTAGAGCAATAAAAGAGATATTTGTGCCGACAATGGGTTCTTTATTTATGTTTTATATTAGTCTTTATTTTTCAAAAAAATAAGAGAGGAGAAAACGAAATGAAATGTTGTTCACATTCTCAAAAACAACAAAACATTTGATAAAAATAACTTGCAAATTTTAACGGGGATAACTTTTCACTCAAGTATCATAAGGACTATTATAATATATCAAATCGTAACTCTGTTCAACTTACACAATATGATTTGGTCTCACAAAGGAAACTCATTTTTGTACCCAAATTCCATCGTTTACATTACTTAATGAGGGTTTAAAGTTTTTTGTCGCACCATTTTCATTTTAATTATTTTCAATTTTATTCATTAGAGCCATAAAAGAGATATTGGTGCCGAAAATGGGTTCTTTATTTATGTTTTATATTAGTCTTTATTCTTCAAAAAAATAAGAGAGGAGAAAAAGAAAGGCAATGTTGTTCACATTTTCAAAAACAACAAAACATTTGATAAAAATAACTTGCAAATTTTAACGGGGATAACTTTTCACTCAAGTATCGTAAGGACTATTATAATATATCAAATCGTAACTCTGTTCAACTTACACAATATGATTTGGTCTCACAAAGGAAACTCATTTTTGTACCCAAATTCTATCGTTTACTTCACTTAACAAGGGTTTAAAGTTTTTTGTCGCACCATTTTCATTTTACTTATTTTCAATTTTATTCATTAGAGCTATAAAAGAGATATTTGTGCCGACAATGGGTTCTTTATTTATGTTTTATATTAGTCTTTATTTTTCAAAAAAAATAAGAGAGGAGAAAACGAAATGAAATGTTGTTCACATTCTCAAAAACAACAAAACATTTGATAAAAATAACTTGCAAATTTTAATGGGATAACTTTTGACTCAAGTATCGTAAGGACTATTATAATATATCAAATCGTAACTCTGTTCAACTTACACAATATGATTTGGTCTCACAAAGGAAACTCATTTTTGTACCCAAATTCCATCGTTTACATTACTTAATGAGGGTTTAAAGTTTTTTGTCGCACCATTTTCATTTTAATTATTTTCAATTTTATTCATTAGAGCCATAAAAGAGATATTGGTGCCGAAAATGGGTTCTTTATTTATGTTTTATATTAGTCTTTATTCTTCAAAAAAAAGAGAGGAGAAAAAGAAATGAAATGTTGTTCACATTCTGAAAAACAAAAAAACATTTGATAAAAATAACTTGCAAATTTTAATGGGATAACTTTTGACTCAAGTATCGTAAGGACTATTATAATATATCAAATCGTAACTCTGTTCAACTTACACAATATGATTTGGTCTCACAAAGGAAACTCATTTTTGTACCCAAATTCCATCGTTTACATTACTTAATGAGGGTTTAAAGTTTTTTGTCGCACCATTTTCATTTTAATTATTTTCAATTTTATTCATTAGAGCAATAAAAGATATATTGGTGCCGAAAATGGGTTCTTTATTTATGTTTTATATTAGTCTTTATTTTTCAAAAAAAATAAGAGAGGAGAAAAAGAAAGGAAATGTTGTTCACATTTTCAAAAACAACAAAACATTTGATAAAAATAACTTGCAAATTTTAACGGGGATAACTTTTCACTCAAGTATCGTAAGGACTATTATAATATATCAAATCGTAACTCTGTTCAACTTACACAATATGATTTGGTCTCACAAAGGAAACTCATTTTTGTACCCAAATTCCATCGTTTACATTACTTAATGAGGGTTTAAAGTTTTTTGTCGCACCATTTTCATTTTACTTATTTTCAATTTTATTCATTAGAGCTATAAAAGAGATATTGGTGCCGACAATGGGTTCTTTATTTATGTTTTATATTAGTCTTTATTTTTCAAAAAAAAATAAGAGAGGAGAAAACGAAATGAAATGTTGTTCACATTCTCAAAAACAACAAAACATTTGATAAAAATAACTTGCAAATTTTAACGGGGATAACTTTTCACTCAAGTATCATAAGGACTATTATAATATATCAAATCGTAACTCTGTTCAACTTACACAATATGATTTGGTCTCACAAAGGAAACTCATTTTTGTACCCAAATTGCATCGTTTACATTACTTAATGAGGGTTTAAAGTTTTTTGTCGCACCATTTTCATTTTAATTATTTTCAATTTTATTCATTAGAGGCATAAAAGAGATATTGGTGCCGAAAATGGGTTCTTTATTTATGTTTTATATTAGTCTTTATTCTTCAAAAAAATAAGAGAGGAGAAAACGAAATGAAATGTTGTTCACATTCTCAAAAACAACAAAACATTTGATAAAAATAACTTGCAAATTTTAACGGGGATAACTTTTCACTAAAGTATCATAAGGACTATTATAATATATCAAATCGTAACTCTGTTCAACCTACACAATATGATTTGGTCTCACAAAGGAAACTCATTTTTGTACCCAAATTCTATCGTTTACTTCACTTAACAAGGGTTTAAAGTTTTTTGTCGCACCATTTTCATTTTACTTATTTTCAATTTTATTCATTAGAGCAATAAAAGAGATATTTGTGCCGACAATGGGTTCTTTATTTATGTTTTATATTAGTCTTTATTTTTCAAAAAAAAATAAGAGAGGAGAAAACGAAATGAAATGTTGTTCACATTCTCAAAAACAACAAAACATTTGATAAAAATAACTTGCAAATTTTAACGGGGATAACTTTTCACTCAAGTATCATAAGGACTATTATAATATATCAAATCGTAACTCTGTTCAACTTACACAATATGATTTGGTCTCACAAAGGAAACTCATTTTTGTACCCAAATTCTATCGTTTACATTACTTAATGAGGGTTTAAAGTTTTTTGTCGCACCATTTTCATTTTAATTATTTTCAATTTTATTCATTAGAGCCATAAAAGAGATATTGGTGCCGAAAATGGGTTCTTTATTTATGTTTTATATTAGTCTTTATTCTTCAAAAAAATAAGAGAGGAGAAAACGAAATGAAATGTTGTTCACATTCTCAAAAACAACAAAACATTTGATAAAAATAACTTGCAAATTTTAACGGGGATAACTTTTCACTCAAGTATCGTAAGGACTATTATAATATATCAAATCGTAACTCTGTTCAACCTACACAATATGATTTGGTCTCACAAAGGAAACTCATTTTTGTACCCAAATTCTATCGTTTACTTCACTTAACAAGGGTTTAAAGTTTTTTGTCGCACCATTTTCATTTTACTTATTTTCAATTTTATTCATTAGAGCAATAAAAGAGATATTTGTGCCGAAAATGGGTTCTTTATTTATGTTTTATATTAGTCTTTATTTTTCAAAAAAAATAAGAGAGGAGAAAACGAAATGAAATGTTGTTCACATTCTCAAAAACAACAAAACATTTGATAAAAATAACTTGCAAATTTTAACGGGGATAACTTTTCACTCAAGTATCATAAGGACTATTATAATATATCAAATCGTAACTCTGTTCAACTTACACAATATGATTTGGTCTCACAAAGGAAACTCATTTTTGTACCCAAATTCCATCGTTTACATTACTTAATGAGGGTTTAAAGTTTTTTGTCGCACCATTTTCATTTTAATTATTTTCAATTTTATTCATTAGAGCCATAAAAGAGATATTGGTGCCGAAAATGGGTTCTTTATTTATGTTTTATATTAGTCTTTATTCTTCAAAAAAATAAGAGAGGAGAAAAAGAAAGGGAATGTTGTTCACATTTTCAAAAACAACAAAACATTTGATAAAAATAACTTGCAAATTTTAACGGGAATAACTTTTCACTCAAGTATCATAAGGACTATTATAATATATCAAATCGTAACTCTGTTCAACTTACACAATATGATTTGGTCTCACAAAGCAAACTCATTTTTGTACCCAAATTCCATCGTTTACATCACTTAACGAGGGTTTAAAGTTTTTTGTCGCACCATTTTCATTTTACTTATTTTCAATTTTATTCATTAGAGCAATAAAAGAGATATTGGTGCCGAAAATGGGTTCTTTATTTATGTTTTATATTAGTCTTTATTTTTCAAAAAAATAAGAGAGGAGAAAAAGAAAGGGAATGTTGTTCACATTTTCAAAAACAACAAAACATTTGATAAAAATAACTTGCAAATTTTAACGGGGATAACTTTTCACTCAAGTATCGTAAGGACTATTATAATATATCAAATCGTAACTCTGTTCAACTTACACAATATGATTTGGTCTCACAAAGGAAACTCATTTTTGTACCCAAATTCCATCGTTTACATTACTTAATGAGGGTTTAAAGTTTTTTGTCGCACCATTTTCATTTTAATTATTTTCAATTTTATTCATTAGAGCTATAAAAGAGATATTGGTGCCGAAAATGGGTTCTTTATTTATGTTTTATATTAGTCTTTATTCTTCAAAAAAATAAGAGAGGAGAAAAAGAAAGGGAATGTTGTTCACATTCTCAAAAACAACAAAACATTTGATAAAAATAACTTGCAAATTTTAACGGAGATAACTTTTGACTCAAGTAACGTAAGGACTATTATAATATATCAAATCGTAACTCTGTTCAACTTACACAATATGATTTGGTCTCACAAAGGAAACTCATTTTTGTACCCAAATTCCATCGTTTACATTACTTAATGAGGGTTTAAAGTTTTTTGTCGCACCATTTTCATTTTACTTATTTTCAATTTTATTCATTAGAGCTATAAAAGAGATATTGGTGCCGACAATGGGTTCTTTATTTATGTTTTATATTAGTCTTTATTTTTCAAAAAAATAAGAGAGGAGAAAAAGAAAGGGAATGTTGTTCACATTCTCAAAAACAACAAAACATTTGATAAAAATAACTTGCAAATTTTAACGGGGATAACTTTTCACTCAAGTATCATAAGGACTATTATAATATATCAAATCGTAACTCTGTTCAACATACACAATATGATTTGGTCTCACATAGGAAACTCATTTTTGTACCCAAATTGCATCGTTTACATTACTTAATGAGGGTTTAAAGTTTTTTGTCGCACCATTTTCATTTTAATTATTTTCAATTTTATTCATTAGAGCCATAAAAGAGATATTGGTGCCGAAAATGGGTTCTTTATTTATGTTTTATATTAGTCTTTATTCTTCAAAAAAATAAGAGAGGAGAAAAAGAAAGGGAATGTTGTTCACATTTTCAAAAACAACAAAACATTTGATAAAAATAACTTGCAAATTTTAAGGGGATAACTTTTCACTAAAGTATCGAAAGGACTATTATAATATATCAAATCGTAACTCTGTTCAACCTACACAATATGATTTGGTCTCACAAAGGAAACTCATTTTTGTACCCAAATTCTATCATTTACATCACTTAATGAGGGTTTAAAGTTTTTTGTCGCACCATTTTCATTTTAATTATTTTCAATTTTATTCATTAGAGCCATAAGAGAGATATTGGGGGCGACAATGTGTTCTTTATTTTTGTTTTATATTAGTCTTTATTTTTAAAAAAAATAAGAGAGGAGAAAAATGAAATGAAATGTTGTTCACATTCTCAAAAACAACAAACAATTTGATAAAAATAACTTGCAAATTTTAACGGGGATAACTTTTCACTCAAGTATCATAAGGACTATTATAATATATCAAATCATAACTATGTTCAACTTACACAATATGATTTGGTCTCACAAAGGAAACTCATTTTTGTACCCAAATTCCATCGTTTACATTACTTAATGAGGGTTTAAAGTTTTTTGTCGCACTATTTTCATTTTACTTATTTTCAATTTTATTCATTAGAGCTATAAAAGAGATATTGGTGCCGAAAATGGGTTCTTTATTTATGTTTTATATTAGTCTTTATTCTTCAAAAAAATAAGAGAGGAGAAAACGAAATGAAATGTTGTTCACATTTTCAAAAACAACAAAACATTTGATAAAAATAACTTGCAAATTTTAACGGGGATAACTTTTCACTCAAGTATCGTAAGGACTATTATAATATATCAAATCGTAACTCTGTTCAACCTACACAATATGATTTGGTCTCACAAAGGAAACTCATTTTTGTACCCAAATTCTATCGTTTACTTCACTTAACAAGGGTTTAAAGTTTTTTGTCGCACCATTTTCATTTTACTTATTTTCAATTTTATTCATTAGAGCAATAAAAGAGATATTTGTGCCGACAATGGGTTCTTTATTTATGTTTTATATTAGTCTTTATTTTTCAAAAAAATAAGAGAGGAGAAAACGAAATGAAATGTTGTTCACATTCTCAAAAACAACAAAACATTTGATAAAAATAACTTGCAAATTTTAACGGGGATAACTTTTCACTCAAGTATCGTAAGGACTATTATAATATATCAAATCGTAACTCTGTTCAACTTACACAATATGATTTGGTCTCACAAAGGAAACTCATTTTTGTACCCAAATTCCATCGTTTACATTACTTAATGAGGGTTTAAAGTTTTTTGTCGCACCATTTTCATTTTAATTATTTTCAATTTTATTCATTAGAGCCATAAAAGAGATATTGGTGCCGAAAATGGGTTCTTTATTTATGTTTTATATTAGTCTTTATTCTTCAAAAAATAAGAGAGGAGAAAAAGTAATGGAATGTTGTTCACATTTTCAAAAACAACAAAACATTTGATAAAAATAACTTGCAAATTTTATCGGGGATAACTTTTCACTCAAGTATCGAAAGGACTATTATAATATATCAAATCGTAACTCGGCTCAACTTACACAATATGATATGGTCTCACAAAGGAAACTCATTTTTGTACCCAAATTCCATCGTTTACATCACTTAACGAGGGTTTAAAGGTTTTTGTCGCACCATTTTCATTTTACTTATTTTCAATTTTATTCATTAGAGCTATAAAAGAGATATTGGTGCCGACAATGGGTTCTTTATTTATGTTTTATATTAGTCTTTATTTTTCAAAAAAAAATAAGAGAGGAGAAAACGAAATGAAATGTTGTTCACATTCTCAAAAACAACAAAACATTTGATAAAAATAACTTGCAAATTTTAACGGGATAACTTTTCACTCAAGTATCATAAGGACTATTATAATATATCAAATCGTAACTCTGTTCAACATACACAATATGATTTGGTCTCACATAGGAAACTCATTTTTGTACCCAAATTGCATCGTTTACATTACTTAATGAGGGTTTAAAGTTTTTTGTCGCACCATTTTCATTTTAATTATTTTCAATTTTATTCATTAGAGCCATAAAAGAGATATTGGTGCCGAAAATGGGTTCTTTATTTATGTTTTATATTAGTCTTTATTCTTCAAAAAAATAAGAGAGGAGAAAAAGAAAGGGAATGTTGTTCACATTTTCAAAAACAACAAAACATTTGATAAAAATAACTTGCAAATTTTAAAGGGATAACTTTTGAATCAAGTATCGTAAGGACTATTATAATATATCAAATCGTAACTCTGTTCAACTTACACAATATGATTTGGTCTCACAAAGGAAACTCATTTTTGTACCCAAATTCCATCGTTTACATTACTTAATGAGGGTTTAAAGTTTTTTGTCGCACCATTTTCATTTTACTTATTTTCAATTTTATTCATTAGAGCTATAAAAGAGATATTGGTGCCGACAATGGGTTCTTTATTTATGTTTTATATTAGTCTTTATTTTTCAAAAAAATAAGAGAGGAGAAAACGAAATGAAATGTTGTTCACATTCTCAAAAACAACAAAACATTTGATAAAAATAACTTGCAAATTTTAACGGGGATAACTTTTCACTCAAGTATCATAAGGACTATTATAATATATCAAATCGTAACTCTGTTCAACTTACACAATATGATTTGGTCTCACAAAGGAAACTCATTTTTGTACCCAAATTGCATCGTTTACATTACTTAATGAGGGTTTAAAGTTTTTTGTCGCACCATTTTCATTTTAATTATTTTCAATTTTATTCATTAGAGGCATAAAAGAGATATTGGTGCCGAAAATTGGTTCTTTATTTATGTTTTATATTAGTCTTTATTCTTCAAAAAAAATAAGAGAGGAGAAAAAAAGGGAATGTTGTTCACATTTTCAAAAACAACAAAACATTTGATAAAAATAACTTGCAAATTTTAACGGGGATAACTTTTCACTAAAGTATCATAAGGACTATTATAATATATCAAATCGTAACTCTGTTCAACCTACACAATATGATTTGGTCTCACAAAGGAAACTCATTTTTGTACCCAAATTCTATCGTTTACTTCACTTAACAAGGGTTTAAAGTTTTTTGTCGCACCATTTTCATTTTACTTATTTTCAATTTTATTCATTAGAGGTATAAAAGAGATATTTGTGCCGACAATGGGTTCTATATTTATGTTTTATATTAGTCTTTAATTTTCAAAAAAAATAAGAGAGGAGAAAACGAAATGAAATGTTGTTCACATTCTCAAAAACAACAAAACATTTGATAAAAATAACTTGCAAATTTTAACGGGAATTACTTTTCACTCAAGTATCGTAAGGACTATTATAATATATCAAATCGTAACTCTATTCAACTTACACAATATGATTTCGTCTCACAAAGGAAACTCATTTTTTTACCCAAATTCCATCGTTTACATTACTTAATGAGGGTTTAAAGTTTTTTGTCGCACCATTTTCATTTTAATTATTTTCAATTTTATTCATTAGAGCCATAAAAGAGATATTGGTGCCAAAAATGGGTTCTTTATTTATGTTTTATATTAGTCTTTATTCTTCAAAAAAAAATAAGAGAGGAGAAAAAGAAAGGGAATGTTGTTCACATTTTCAAAAACAACAAAACATTTGATAAAAATAACTTGCAAATTTTAACGGAGATAACTTTTGACTCAAGTAACGTAAGGACTATTATAATATATCAAATCGTAACTCTGTTCAACTTACACAATATGATTTGGTCTCACAAAGGAAACTCATTTTTGTACCCAAATTCCATCGTTTACATTACTTAATGAGGGTTTAAAGTTTTTTGTCGCACCATTTTCATTTTACTTATTTTCAATTTTATTCATTAGAGCTATAAAAGAGATATTGGTGCCGACAATGGGTTCTTTATTTATGTTTTATATTAGTCTTTATTTTTCAAAAAAATAAGAGAGGAGAAAACGAAATGAAATGTTGTTCACATTCTCAAAAACAACAAAACATTTGATAAAAATAACTTGCAAATTTTAACGGGGATAACTTTTCACTCAAGTATCATAAGGACTATTATAATATATCAAATCGTAACTCTGTTCAACTTACACAATATGATTTGGTCTCACAAAGGAAACTCATTTTTGTACCCAAATTCCATCGTTTACATTACTTAATGAGGGTTTAAAGTTTTTTGTCGCACCATTTTCATTTTAATTATTTTCAATTTTATTCATTAGAGCCATAAAAGAGATATTGGTGCCGAAAATGGGTTCTTTATTTATGTTTTATATTAGTCTTTATTCTTCAAAAAAATAAGAGAGGAGAAAAAGAAAGGGAATGTTGTTCACATTTTCAAAAACAACAAAACATTTGATAAAAATAACTTGCAAATTTAAAGGGGATAACGTTTCACTCAAGTATCATAAGGACTATTATAATATATCAAATCGTAACTCTGTTCAACTTACACAATATGATTTGGTCTCACATAGGAAACTCATTTTTGTACCCAAATTCCATCGTTTACATTACTTAATGAGGGTTTAAAGTTTTTTGTCGCACCATTTTCATTTTACTTATTTTCAATTTTATTCATTAGAGCTATAAAAGAGATATTGGTGCCGACAATGGGTTCTTTATTTATGTTTTATATTAGTCTTTATTTTTCAAAAAAAATAAGAGAGGAGAAAACGAAATGAAATGTTGTTCACATTCTCAAAAACAACAAAACATTTGATAAAAATAACTTGCAAATTTTAACGGGGATAACTTTTCACTCAAGTATCGTAAGGACTATTATAATATATCAAATCGTAACTCTGTTCAACTTACACAATATGATTTGGTCTCACAAAGGAAACTCATTTTTGTACCCAAATTGCATCGTTTACATTACTTAATGAGGGTTTAAAGTTTTTTGTCGCACCATTTTCATTTTAATTATTTTCAATTTTATTCATTAGAGGCATAAAAGAGATATTGGTGCCGAAAATGGGTTCTTTATTTATGTTTTATATTAGTCTTTATTTTTCAAAAAAAAAATAAGAGAGGAGAAAACGAAATGAAATGTTGTTCACATTCTCAAAAACAACAAAACATTTGATAAAAATAACTTGCAAATTTTAACGGGGATAACTTTTCACTCAAGTATCGTAAGGACTATTATAATATATCAAATCGTAACTCTGTTCAACCTACACAATATGATTTGGTCTCACAAAGGAAACTCATTTTTGTACCCAAATTCTATCGTTTACTTCACTTAACAAGGGTTTAAAGTTTTTTGTCGCACCATTTTCATTTTACTTATTTTCAATTTTATTCATTAGAGCAATAAAAGAGATATTTGTGCCGACAATGGGTTCTTTATTTATGTTTTATATTAGTCTTTATTTTTCAAAAAAAAATAAGAGAGGAGAAAACGAAATGAAATGTTGTTCACATTCTCAAAAACAACAAAACATTTGATAAAAATAACTTGCAAATTTTAACGGGGATAACTTTTCACTCAAGTATCATAAGGACTATTATAATATATCAAATCGTAACTCTGTTCAACTTACACAATATGATTTGGTCTCACAAAGGAAACTCATTTTTGTACCCAAATTCCATCGTTTACATTACTTAATGAGGGTTTAAAGTTTTTTGTCGCACCATTTTCATTTTAATTATTTTCAATTTTATTCATTAGAGCCATAAAAGAGATATTGGTGCCGAAAATGGGTTCTTTATTTATGTTTTATATTAGTCTTTATTCTTCAAAAAATAAGAGAGGAGAAAAAGAAAGGGAATGTTGTTCACATTTTCAAAAACAACAAAACATTTGATAAAAATAACTTGCAAATTTTAACGGGGATAACTTTTCACTCAAGTATCGTAAGGACTATTATAATATATCAAATCGTAACTCTGTTCAACCTACACAATATGATTTGGTCTCACAAAGGAAACTCATTTTTGTACCCAAATTCTATCGTTTACTTCACTTAACAAGGGTTTAAAGTTTTTTGTCGCACCATTTTCATTTTACTTATTTTCAATTTTATTCATTAGAGCTATAAAAGAGATATTGGTGCCGAAAATGGGTTCTTTATTTATGTTTTATATTAGTCTTTATTTTTCAAAAAAAATAAGAGAGGAGAAAACGAAATGAAATGTTGTTCACATTCTCAAAAACAACAAAACATTTGATAAAAATAACTTGCAAATTTTAACGGGGATAACTTTTCACTCAAGTATCGTAAGGACTATTATAATATATCAAATCGTAACTCTGTTCAACTTACACAATATGATTTGGTCTCACAAAGGAAACTCATTTTTGTACCCAAATTCCATCGTTTACATTACTTAATGAGGGTTTAAAGTTTTTTGTCGCACCATTTTCATTTTAATTATTTTCAATTTTATTCATTAGAGCTATAAAAGAGATATTGGTGCCGAAAATGGGTTCTTTATTTATGTTTTATATTAGTCTTTATTTTTCAAAAAAAATAAGAGAGGAGAAAACGAAATGAAATGTTGTTCACATTCTCAAAAACAACAAAACATTTGATAAAAATAACTTGCAAATTTTAACGGGATAACTTTTGACTCAAGTATCGTAAGGACTATTATAATATATCAAATCGTAACTCTGTTCAACTTACACAATATGATTTGGTCTCACAGAGGAAACTCATTTTTGTACCCAAATTCCATCGTTTACATTACTTAATGAGGGTTTAAAGTTTTTTGTCGCACCATTTTCATTTTAATTATTTTCAATTTTATTCATTAGAGCAATAAAAGATATATTGGTGCCGAAAATGGGTTCTTTATTTATGTTTTATATTAGTCTTTATTCTTCAAAAAAAATAAGAGAGGAGAAAACGAAATGAAATGTTGTTCACATTCTCAAAAACAACAAAACATTTGATAAAAATAACTTGCAAATTTTAACGGGGATAACTTTTCACTCAAGTATCGTAAGGACTATTATAATATATCAAATCGTAACTCTGTTCAACTTACACAATATGATTTGGTCTCACAAAGGAAACTCATTTTTGTACCCAAATTCCATCGTTTACATCACTTAACGAGGGTTTAAAGTTTTTTGTCGCACCATTTTCATTTTACTTATTTTCAATTTTATTCATTAGAGCTATAAAAGAGATATTGGTGCCGACAATGGGTTCTTTATTTATGTTTTATATTAGTCTTTATTTTTCAAAAAAATAAGAGAGGAGAAAACGAAATGAAATGTTGTTCACATTCTCAAAAACAACAAAACATTTGATAAAAATAACTTGCAAATTTTAACGGGGATAACTTTTCACTCAAGTATCATAAGGACTATTATAATATATCAAATCGTAACTCTGTTCAACTTACACAATATGATTTGGTCTCACAAAGGAAACTCATTTTTGTACCCAAATTCCATCGTTTACATTACTTAATGAGGGTTTAAAGTTTTTTGTCGCACCATTTTCATTTTAATTATTTTCAATTTTATTCATTAGAGCCATAAAAGAGATATTGGTGCCGAAAATGGGTTCTTTATTTATGTTTTATATTAGTCTTTATTCTTCAAAAAAATAAGAGAGGAGAAAACGAAATGAAATGTTGTTCACATTTTCAAAAACAACAAAACATTTGATAAAAATAACTTGCAAATTTTAACGGGGATAACTTTTGACTCAAGTATCGTAAGGACTATTATAATATATCAAATCGTAACTCTATTCAACTTACACAATATGATTTGGTCTCACATAGGAAACTCATTTTTGTACCCAAATTCCATCGTTTACATTACTTAATGAGGGTTTAAAGTTTTTTGTCGCACCATTTTCATTTTACTTATTTTCAATTTTATTCATTAGAGCTATAAAAGAGATATTGGTGCCGACAATGGGTTCTTTATTTATGTTTTATATTAGTCTTTATTTTTAAAAACAAATAAGAGAGGAGAAAAAGAAATGAAATGTTGTTCACATTCTCAAAAACAACAAAACATTTGATAAAAATAACTTGCAAATTTTAACGGGGATAACTTTTCACTCAAGTATCGTAAGGACTATTATAATATATCAAATCGTAACTCTGTTCAACTTACACAATATGATTTGGTCTCACAAAGGAAACTCATTTTTGTACCCAAATTCCATCGTTTACATTACTTAATGAGGGTTTAAAGTTTTTTGTCGCACCATTTTCATTTTAATTATTTTCAATTTTATTCATTAGAGCCATAAAAGAGATATTGGTGCCGAAAATGGGTTCTTTATTTATGTTTTATATTAGTCTTTATTCTTCAAAAAAATAAGAGAGGAGAAAAAGAAAGGGAATGTTGTTCACATTTTCAAAAACAACAAAACATTTGATAAAAATAACTTGCAAATTTTAACGGGGATAACTTTTCACTCAAGTATCGTAAGGACTATTATAATATATCAAATCGTAACTCTGTTCAACTTACACAATATGATTTGGTCTCACAAAGGAAACTCATTTTTGTACCCAAATTCTATCGTTTACTTCACTTAACAAGGGTTTAAAGTTTTTTGTCGCACCATTTTCATTTTACTTATTTTCAATTTTATTCATTAGAGCAATAAAAGAGATATTTGTGCCGACAATGGGTTCTTTATTTATGTTTTATATTAGTCTTTATTTTTCAAAAAAATAAGAGAGGAGAAAACGAAATGAAATGTTGTTCACATTCTCAAAAACAACAAAACATTTGATAAAAATAACTTGCAAATTTTAACGGGGATAACTTTTCACTCAAGTATCGTAAGGACTATTATAATATATCAAATCGTAACTCTGTTCAACTTACACAATATGATTTGGTCTCACAAAGGAAACTCATTTTTGTACCCAAATTCCATCGTTTACATTACTTAATGAGGGTTTAAAGTTTTTTGTCGCACCATTTTCATTTTAATTATTTTCAATTTTATTCATTAGAGCTATAAAAGAGATATTGGTGCCGAAAATGGGTTCTTTATTTATGTTTTATATTAGTCTTTATTCTTCAAAAAAAATAAGAGAGGAGAAAAAGAAAGGGAATGTTGTTCACATTTTCAAAAACAACAAAACATTTGATAAAAATAACTTGCAAATTTTAACGGGGATAACTTTTCACTCAAGTATCGTAAGGACTATTATAATATATCAAATCGTAACTCTGTTCAACTTACACAATATGATTTGGTCTCAC
The DNA here is from genome assembly GCA_033030585.1 of Hippophae rhamnoides. Lineage (NCBI taxonomy): Eukaryota > Viridiplantae > Streptophyta > Magnoliopsida > Rosales > Elaeagnaceae > Hippophae > Hippophae rhamnoides. The sequence goes on from JAVHJT010000067.1 coordinate 171,730, forward strand.
AAAGGAAACTCATTTTTGTACCCAAATTGCATCGTTTACATTACTTAATGAGGGTTTAAAGTTTTTTGTCGCACCATTTTCATTTTAATTATTTTCAATTTTATTCATTAGAGGCATAAAAGAGATATTGGTGCCGAAAATGGGTTCTTTAGTTATGTTTTATATTAGTCTTTATTTTTCCTAAAAAAATAAGAGAGGAGAAAACGAAATGAAATGTTGTTCACATTCTCAAAAACAACAAAACATTTGATAAAAATAACTTGCAAATTTTAACGGGGATAACTTTTCACTCAAGTATCGTAAGGACTATTATAATATATCAAATCGTAACTCTGTTCAACTTACACAATATGATTTGGTCTCACAAAGGAAACTCATTTTTGTACCCAAATTCCATCGTTTACATTACTTAATGAGGGTTTAAAGTTTTTTGTCGCACCATTTTCATTTTAATTATTTTCAATTTTATTCATTAGAGGCATAAAAGAGATATTGGTGCCGAAAATGGGTTCTTTATTTATGTTTTATATTAGTCTTTATTTTTCAAAAAAATAAGAGAGGAGAAAAAGAAAGGGAATGTTGTTCACATTTTCAAAAACAACAAAACATTTGATAAAAATAACTTGCAAATTTTAACGGGGATAACTTTTCACTCAAGTATCGTAAGGACTATTATAATATATCAAATCGTAACTCTGTTCAACTTACACAATATGATTTGGTCTCACAAAGGAAACTCATTTTTGTACCCAAATTCCATCGTTTACATTACTTAATGAGGGTTTAAAGTTTTTTGTCGCACCATTTTCATTTTAATTATTTTCAATTTTATTCATTAGAGCAATAAAAGATATATTGGTGCCGAAAATGGGTTCTTTATTTATGTTTTATATTAGTCTTTATTCTTCAAAAAAAATAAGAGAGGAGAAAAAGAAATGAAATGTTGTTCACATTTTCAAAAACAACAAAACATTTGATAAAAATAACTTGCAAATTTTAACGGGGATAACTTTTGACTCAAGTATCGTAAGGACTATTATAATATATCAAATCGTAACTCTGTTCAACTTACACAATATGATTTGGTCTCACAAAGGAAACTCATTTTTGTACCCAAATTCCATCGTTTACATTACTTAATGAGGGTTTAAAGTTTTTTGTCGCACCATTTTCATTTTACTTATTTTCAATTTTATTCATTAGAGCTATAAAAGAGATATTGGTGCCGACAATGGGTTCTTTATTTATGTTTTATATTAGTCTTTATTTTTCAAAAAAAATAAGAGAGGAGAAAACGAAATGAAATGTTGTTCACATTCTCAAAAACAACAAAACATTTGATAAAAATAACTTGCAAATTTTAACGGGGATAACTTTTCACTCAAGTATCATAAGGACTATTATAATATATCAAATCGTAACTCTGTTCAACATACACAATATGATTTGGTCTCACATAGGAAACTCATTTTTGTACCCAAATTGCATCGTTTACATTACTTAATGAGGGTTTAAAGTTTTTTGTCGCACCATTTTCATTTTAATTATTTTCAATTTTATTCATTAGAGCCATAAAAGAGATATTGGTGCCGAAAATGGGTTCTTTATTTATGTTTTATATTAGTCTTTATTCTTCAAAAAAATAAGAGAGGAGAAAAAGAAAGGGAATGTTGTTCACATTTTCAAAAACAACAAAACATTTGATAAAAATAACTTGCAAATTTTAACGGGGATAACTTTTCACTCAAGTATCGTAAGGACTATTATAATATATCAAATCGTAACTCTGTTCAACTTACACAATATGATTTGGTCTCACAAAGGAAACTCATTTTTGTACCCAAATTCCATCGTTTACATTACTTAATGAGGGTTTAAAGTTTTTTGTCGCACCATTTTCATTTTACTTATTTTCAATTTTATTCATTAGAGCTATAAAAGAGATATTGGTGCCGACAATGGGTTCTTTATTTATGTTTTATATTAGTCTTTATTTTTCAAAAAAAATAAGAGAGGAGAAAACGAAATGAAATGTTGTTCACATTCTCAAAAACAACAAAACATTTGATAAAAATAACTTGCAAATTTTAACGGGGATAACTTTTCACTCAAGTATCGTAAGGACTATTATAATATATCAAATCGTAACTCTGTTCAACTTACACAATATGATTTGGTCTCACAAAGGAAACTCATTTTTGTACCCAAATTCCATCGTTTACATTACTTAATGAGGGTTTAAAGTTTTTTGTCGCACCATTTTCATTTTAATTATTTTCAATTTTATTCATTAGAGCCATAAAAGAGATATTGGTGCCGAAAATGGGTTCTTCATTTATGTTTTATGTTAGTCTTTATTCTTCAAAAAACTAAGAGAGGAGAAAACGAAATGAAATGTTGTTCACATTTTCAAAAACAACAAAACATTTGATAAAAATAACTTGCAAATTTTAACGGGGATAACTTTTGACTCAAGTATCGTAAGGACTATTATAATATATCAAATCGTAACTCTGTTCAACTTACACAATATGATTTGGTCTCACAAAGGAAACTCATTTTTGTACCCAAATTCCATCGTTTACATTACTTAATGAGGGTTTAAAGTTTTTTGTCGCACCATTTTCATTTTACTTATTTTCAATTTTATTCATTAGAGCTATAAAAGAGATATTGGTGCCGACAATGGGTTCTTTATTTATGTTTTATATTAGTCTTTATTTTTCAAAAAAATAAGAGAGGAGAAAACGAAATGAAATGTTGTTCACATTCTCAAAAACAACAAAACATTTGATAAAAATAACTTGCAAATTTTAACGGGGATAACTTTTCACTCAAGTATCGTAAGGACTATTATAATATATCAAATCGTAACTCTGTTCAACTTACACAATATGATTTGGTCTCACAAAGGAAACTCATTTTTGTACCCAAATTCCATCGTTTACATTACTTAATGAGGGTTTAAAGTTTTTTGTCGCACCATTTTCATTTTAATTATTTTCAATTTTATTCATTAGAGCAATAAAAGATATATTGGTGCCGAAAATGGGTTCTTTATTTATGTTTTATATTAGTCTTTATTCTTCAAAAAAAATAAGAGAGGAGAAAAAGAAATGAAATGTTGTTCACATTTTCAAAAACAACAAAACATTTGATAAAAATAACTTGCAAATTTTAACGGGGATAACTTTTGACTCAAGTATCGTAAGGACTATTATAATATATCAAATCGTAACTCTGTTCAACTTACACAATATGATTTGGTCTCACAAAGGAAACTCATTTTTGTACCCAAATTCCATCGTTTACATTACTTAACGAGGGTTTAAAGTTTTTTGTCGCACCATTTTCATTTTACTTATTTTCAATTTTATTCATTAGAGCTATAAAAGAGATATTGGTGCCGACAATGGGTTCTTTATTTATGTTTTATATTAGTCTTTATTTTTCAAAAAAAATAAGAGAGGAGAAAACGAAATGAAATGTTGTTCACATTCTCAAAAACAACAAAACATTTGATAAAAATAACTTGCAAATTTTAACGGGGATAACTTTTCACTCAAGTATCGTAAGGACTATTATAATATATCAAATCGTAACTCTGTTCAACTTACACAATATGATTTGGTCTCACAAAGGAAACTCATTTTTGTACCCAAATTCCATCGTTTACATTACTTAATGAGGGTTTAAAGTTTTTTGTCGCACCATTTTCATTTTAATTATTTTCAATTTTATTCATTAGAGCCATAAAAGAGATATTGGTGCCGAAAATGGGTTCTTTATTTATGTTTTATATTAGTCTTTATTCTTCAAAAAAATAAGAGAGGAGAAAAAGAAATGAAATGTTGTTCACATTTTCAAAAACAACAAAACATTTGATAAAAATAACTTGCAAATTTTAACGGGGATAACTTTTCACTCAAGTATCGTAAGGACTATTATAATATATCAAATCGTAACTCTGTTCAACTTACACAATATGATTTGGTCTCACAAAGGAAACTCATTTTTGTACCCAAATTCCATCGTTTACATTACTTAATGAGGGTTTAAAGTTTTTTGTCGCACCATTTTCATTTTACTTATTTTCAATTTTATTCATTAGAGCAATAAAAGAGATATTTGTGCCGACAATGGGTTCTTTATTTATGTTTTATATTAGTCTTTATTTTTCAAAAAAATAAGAGAGGAGAAAACGAAATGAAATGTTGTTCACATTCTCAAAAACAACAAAACATTTGATAAAAATAACTTGCAAATTTTAACGGGGATAACTTTTCACTCAAGTATCGTAAGGACTATTATAATATATCAAATCGTAACTCTGTTCAACTTACACAATATGATTTGGTCTCACAAAGGAAACTCATTTTTGTACCCAAATTCCATCGTTTACATTACTTAATGAGGGTTTAAAGTTTTTTGTCGCACCATTTTCATTTTAATTATTTTCAATTTTATTCATTAGAGCCATAAAAGAGATATTGGTGCCGAAAATGGGTTCTTTATTTATGTTTTATATTAGTCTTTATTCTTCAAAAAAATAAGAGAGGAGAAAACGAAATGAAATGTTGTTCACATTTTCAAAAACAACAAAACATTTGATAAAAATAACTTGCAAATTTTAACGGGGATAACTTTTCACTCAAGTATCGTAAGGACTATTATAATATATCAAATCGTAACTCTGTTCAACTTACACAATATGATTTGGTCTCACAAAGGAAACTCATTTTTGTACCCAAATTCCATCGTTTACATTACTTAATGAGGGTTTAAAGTTTTTTGTCGCACCATTTTCATTTTACTTATTTTCAATTTTATTCATTAGAGCTATAAAAGAGATATTGGTGCCGACAATGGGTTCTTTATTTATGTTTTATATTAGTCTTTATTTTTCAAAAAAATAAGAGAGGAGAAAACGAAATGAAATGTTGTTCACATTCTCAAAAACAACAAAACATTTGATAAAAATAACTTGCAAATTTTAACGGGGATAACTTTTCACTCAAGTATCGTAAGGACTATTATAATATATCAAATCGTAACTCTGTTCAACTTACACAATATGATTTGGTCTCACAAAGGAAACTCATTTTTGTACCCAAATTCCATCGTTTACATTACTTAATGAGGGTTTAAAGTTTTTTGTCGCACCATTTTCATTTTACTTATTTTCAATTTTATTCATTAGAGCAATAAAAGAGATATTTGTGCCGACAATGGGTTCTTTATTTATGTTTTATATTAGTCTTTATTTTTCAAAAAAATAAGAGAGGAGAAAACGAAATGAAATGTTGTTCACATTCTCAAAAACAACAAAACATTTGATAAAAATAACTTGCAAATTTTAACGGGGATAACTTTTGACTCAAGTATCGTAAGGACTATTATAATATATCAAATCGTAACTCTGTTCAACTTACACAATATGATTTGGTCTCACAGAGGAAACTCATTTTTGTACCCAAATTCCATCGTTTACATTACTTAATGAGGGTTTAAAGTTTTTTGTCGCACCATTTTCATTTTAATTATTTTCAATTTTATTCATTAGAGCAATAAAAGATATATTGGTGCCGAAAATGGGTTCTTTATTTATGTTTTATATTAGTCTTTATTCTTCAAAAAAAATAAGAGAGGAGAAAACGAAATAAAATGTTGTTCACATTCTCAAAAACAACAAAACATTTGATAAAAATAACTTGCAAATTTTAACGGGGATAACTTTTCACTCAAGTATCGTAAGGACTATTATAATATATCAAATCGTAACTCTGTTCAACTTACACAATATGATTTGGTCTCACAAAGGAAACTCATTTTTGTACCCAAATTCCATCGTTTACATTACTTAATGAGGGTTTAAAGTTTTTTGTCGCACCATTTTCATTTTACTTATTTTCAATTTTATTCATTAGAGCTATAAAAGAGATATTGGTGCCGAAAATGGGTTCTTTATTTATGTTTTATATTAGTCTTTATTTTTCAAAAAAAAAATAAGAGAGGAGAAAACGAAATGAAATGTTGTTCACATTCTCAAAAACAACAAAACATTTGATAAAAATAACTTGCAAATTTTAACGGGGATAACTTTTGACTCAAGTATCGTAAGGACTATTATAATATATCAAATCGTAACTCTGTTCAACTTACACAATATGATTTGGTCTCACAAAGGAAACTCATTTTTGTACCCAAATTGCATCGTTTACATTACTTAATGAGGGTTTAAAGTTTTTTGTCGCACCATTTTCATTTTAATTATTTTCAATTTTATTCATTAGAGGCATAAAAGAGATATTGGTGCCGAAAATGGGTTGTTTAGTTATGTTTTATATTAGTCTTTATTTTTCCTAAAAAAATAAGAGAGGAGAAAACGAAATGAAATGTTGTTCACATTCTCAAAAACAACAAAACATTTGATAAAAGTAACTTGCAAATTTTAACGGGGATAACTTTTCACTCAAGTATCATAAGGACTATTATAATATATCAAATCGTAACTCTGTTCAACCTACACAATATGATTTGGTCTCACAAAGGAAACTCATTTTTGTACCCAAATTCTATCGTTTACATTACTTAATGAGGGTTTAAAGTTTTTTGTCGCACCATTTTCATTTTAATTATTTTCAATTTTATTCATTAGAGGCATAAAAGAGATATTGGTGCCGAAAATGGGTTCTTTATTTATGTTTTATATTAGTCTTTATTCTTCAAAAAAATAAGAGAGGAGAAAACGAAATGAAATGTTGTTCACATTTTCAAAAACAACAAAACATTTGATAAAAATAACTTGCAAATTTTAACGGGGATAACTTTTCACTCAAGTATCGTAAGGACTATTATAATATATCAAATCGTAACTCTGTTCAACTTACACAATATGATTTGGTCTCACAAAGGAAACTCATTTTTGTACCCAAATTCCATCGTTTACATTACTTAATGAGGGTTTAAAGTTTTTTGTCGCACCATTTTCATTTTACTTATTTTCAATTTTATTCATTAGAGCAATAAAAGAGATATTTGTGCCGACAATGGGTTCTTTATTTATGTTTTATATTAGTCTTTATTTTTCAAAAAACTAAGAGAGGAGAAAAAGAAATGAAATGTTGTTCACATTCTCAAAAACAACAAAACATTTGATAAAAATAACTTGCAAATTTTAACGGGGATAACTTTTCACTCAAGTATCGTAAGGACTATTATAATATATCAAATCGTAACTCTGTTCAACTTACACAATATGATTTGGTCTCACAAAGGAAACTCATTTTTGTACCCAAATTGCATCGTTTACATTACTTAATGAGGGTTTAAAGTTTTTTGTCGCACCATTTTCATTTTAATTATTTTCAATTTTATTCATTAGAGGCATAAAAGAGATATTGGTGCCGAAAATGGGTTCTTTATTTATGTTTTATATTAGTCTTTATTTTTCAAAAAAAATAAGAGAGGAGAAAACGAAATGAAATGTTGTTCACATTCTCAAAAACAACAAAACATTTGATAAAAATAACTTGCAAATTTTAACGGGGATAACTTTTCACTCAAGTATCATAAGGACTATTATAATATATCAAATCGTAACTCTGTTCAACTTACACAATATGATTTGGTCTCACAAAGGAAACTCATTTTTGTACCCAAATTGCATCGTTTACATTACTTAATGAGGGTTTAAAGTTTTTTGTCGCACCATTTTCATTTTAATTATTTTCAATTTTATTCATTAGAGCAATAAAAGATATATTGGTGCCGAAAATGGGTTCTTTATTTATGTTTTATATTAGTCTTTATTCTTCAAAAAAATAAGAGAGGAGAAAACGAAATGAAATGTTGTTCACATTTTCAAAAACAACAAAACATTTGATAAAAATAACTTGCAAATTTTAACGGGGATAACTTTTCACTCAAGTATCGTAAGGACTATTATAATATATCAAATCGTAACTCTGTTCAACTTACACAATATGATTTGGTCTCACAAAGGAAACTCATTTTTGTACCCAAATTCCATCGTTTACATTACTTAATGAGGGTTTAAAGTTTTTTGTCGCACCATTTTCATTTTACTTATTTTCAATTTTATTCATTAGAGCTATAAAAGAGATATTGGTGCCGACAATGGGTTCTTTATTTATGTTTTATATTAGTCTTTATTTTTCAAAAAAATAAGAGAGGAGAAAAAGAAATGAAATGTTGTTCACATTCTCAAAAACAACAAAACATTTGATAAAAATAACTTGCAAATTTTAACGGGGATAACTTTTGACTCAAGTATCGTAAGGACTATTATAATATATCAAATCGTAACTCTGTTCAACTTACACAATATGATTTGGTCTCACAAAGGAAACTCATTTTTGTACCCAAATTCCATCGTTTACATTACTTAATGAGGGTTTAAAGTTTTTTGTCGCACCATTTTCATTTTAATTATTTTCAATTTTATTCATTAGAGCTATAAAAGAGATATTGGTGCCGAAAATGGGTTCTTTATTTATGTTTTATATTAGTCTTTATTTTTCAAAAAAAAATAAGAGAGGAGAAAACGAAATGAAATGTTGTTCACATTCTCAAAAACAACAAAACATTTGATAAAAATAACTTGCAAATTTTAACGGGGATAACTTTTGACTCAAGTATCGTAAGGACTATTATAATATATCAAATCGTAACTCTGTTCAACTTACACAATATGATTTGGTCTCACAAAGGAAACTCATTTTTGTACCCAAATTGCATCGTTTACATTACTTAATGAGGGTTTAAAGTTTTTTGTCGCACCATTTTCATTTTAATTATTTTCAATTTTATTCATTAGAGGCATAAAAGAGATATTGGTGCCGAAAATGGGTTGTTTAGTTATGTTTTATATTAGTCTTTATTTTTCCTAAAAAAATAAGAGAGGAGAAAACGAAATGAAATGTTGTTCACATTCTCAAAAACAACAAAACATTTGATAAAAATAACTTGCAAATTTTAACGGGGATAACTTTTCACTCAAGTATCATAAGGACTATTATAATATATCAAATCGTAACTCTGTTCAACTTACACAATATGATTTGGTCTCACAAAGGAAACTCATTTTTGTACCCAAATTGCATCGTTTACATTACTTAATGAGGGTTTAAAGTTTTTTGTCGCACCATTTTCATTTTAATTATTTTCAATTTTATTCATTAGAGGCATAAAAGAGATATTGGTGCCGAAAATGGGTTCTTTATTTATGTTTTATATTAGTCTTTATTTTTCAAAAATAAATAAGAGAGGAGAAAACGAAATTAAATGTTGTTCACATTCTCAAAAACAACAAAACATTTGATAAAAATAACTTGCAAATTTTAACGGGGATAACTTTTCACTCAAGTATCGTAAGGACTATTATAATATATCAAATCGTAACTCTGTTCAACTTACACAATATGATTTGGTCTCACAAAGGAAACTCATTTTTGTACCCAAATTCCATCGTTTACATTACTTAATGAGGGTTTAAAGTTTTTTGTCGCACCATTTTCATTTTACTTATTTTCAATTTTATTCATTAGAGCAATAAAAGAGATATTTGTGCCGACAATGGGTTCTTTATTTATGTTTTATATTAGTCTTTATTTTTCAAAAAAAATAAGAGAGGAGAAAACGAAATGAAATGTTGTTCACATTCTCAAAAACAACAAAACATTTGATAAAAATAACTTGCAAATTTTAACGGGGATAACTTTTGACTCAAGTATCGTAAGGACTATTATAATATATCAAATCGTAACTCTGTTCAACTTACACAATATGATTTGGTCTCACAGAGGAAACTCATTTTTGTACCCAAATTCCATCGTTTACATTACTTAATGAGGGTTTAAAGTTTTTTGTCGCACCATTTTCATTTTAATTATTTTCAATTTTATTCATTAGAGCTATAAAAGAGATATTGGTGCCGACAATGGGTTCTTTATTTATGTTTTTTATTAGTCTTTATTTTTCAAAAAAAATAAGAGAGGAGAAAAAGAAATGAAATGTTGTTCACATTCTCAAAAACAACAAAACATTTGATAAAAATAACTTGCAAATTTTAACGGGGATAACTTTTGACTCAAGTATCGTAAGGACTATTATAATATATCAAATCGTAACTCTGTTCAACTTACACAATATGATTTGGTCTCACAAAGGAAACTCATTTTTGTACCCAAATTCCATCGTTTACATTACTTAATGAGGGTTTAAAGTTTTTTGTCGCACCATTTTCATTTTAATTATTTTCAATTTTATTCATTAGAGGCATAAAAGAGATATTGGTGCCGAAAATGGGTTCTTTATTTATGTTTTATATTAGTCTTTATTTTTCAAAAAAAAATAAGAGAGGAGAAAACGAAATGAAATGTTGTTCACATTCTCAAAAACAACAAAACATTTGATAAAAATAACTTGCAAATTTTAACGGGGATAACTTTTCACTCAAGTATCGTAAGGACTATTATAATATATCAAATCGTAACTCTGTTCAACTTACACAATATGATTTGGTCTCACAAAGGAAACTCATTTTTGTACCCAAATTCCATCGTTTACATTACTTAATGAGGGTTTAAAGTTTTTTGTCGCACCATTTTCATTTTACTTATTTTCAATTTTATTCATTAGAGCAATAAAAGAGATATTTGTGCCGACAATGGGTTCTTTATTTATGTTTTATATTAGTCTTTATTTTTCAAAAAAAATAAGAGAGGAGAAAACGAAATGAAATGTTGTTCACATTCTCAAAAACAACAAAACATTTGATAAAAATAACTTGCAAATTTTAACGGGGATAACTTTTGACTCAAGTATCGTAAGGACTATTATAATATATCAAATCGTAACTCTGTTCAACTTACACAATATGATTTGGTCTCACAAAGGAAACTCATTTTTGTACCCAAATTCCATCGTTTACATTACTTAATGAGGGTTTAAAGTTTTTTGTCGCACTATTTTCATTTTACTTATTTTCAATTTTATTCATTAGAGCTATAAAAGAGATATTGGTGCCAACAATGGGTTCTTTATTTATGTTTTATATTAGTCTTTATTTTTCAAAAAAAATAAGAGAGGAGAAAACGAAATGAAATGTTGTTCACATTCTCAAAAACAACAAAACATTTGATAAAAATAACTTGCAAATTTTAACGGGGATAACTTTTCACTCAAGTATCGTAAGGACTATTATAATATATCAAATCGTAACTCTGTTCAACTTACACAATATGATTTGGTCTCACAAAGGAAACTCATTTTTGTACCCAAATTCCATCGTTTACATTACTTAATGAGGGTTTAAAGTTTTTTGTCGCACCATTTTCATTTTAATTATTTTCAATTTTATTCATTAGAGGCATAAAAGAGATATTGGTGCCGAAAATGGGTTCTTTATTTATGTTTTATATTAGTCTTTATTTTTCAAAAAAAAATAAGAGAGGAGAAAACGAAATGAAATGTTGTTCACATTCTCAAAAACAACAAAACATTTGATAAAAATAACTTGCAAATTTTAACGGGGATAACTTTTCACTCAAGTATCGTAAGGACTATTATAATATATCAAATCGTAACTCTGTTCAACTTACACAATATGATTTGGTCTCACAAAGGAAACTCATTTTTGTACCCAAATTCCATCGTTTACATTACTTAATGAGGGTTTAAATTTTTTTGTTGCACCATTTTCATTTTACTTATTTTCAATTTTATTCATTAGAGCTATAAAAGAGATATTGGTGCCGACAATGGGTTCTTTATTTATGTTTTATATTAGTCTTTATTTTTCAAAAAAAATAAGAGAGGAGAAAACGAAATGAAATGTTGTTCACATTCTCAAAAACAACAAAACATTTGATAAAAATAACTTGCAAATTTTAACGGGGATAACTTTTGACTCAAGTATCGTAAGGACTATTATAATATATCAAATCGTAACTCTGTTCAACTTACACAATATGATTTGGTCTCACAAAGGAAACTCATTTTTGTACCCAAATTCCATCGTTTACATTACTTAATGAGGGTTTAAAGTTTTTTGTCGCACCATTTTCATTTTACTTATTTTCAATTTTATTCATTAGAGCAATAAAAGAGATATTGGTGCCGAAAATGGGTTCTTTATTTATGTTTTATATTAGTCTTTATTTTTCAAAAAAATAAGAGAGGAGAAAACGAAATGAAATGTTGTTCACATTCTCAAAAACAACAAAACATTTGATAAAAATAACTTGCAAATTTTAACGGGGATAACTTTTCACTCAAGTATCGTAAGGACTATTATAATATATCAAATCGTAACTCTGTTCAACTTACACAATATGATTTGGTCTCACAAAGGAAACTCATTTTTGTACCCAAATTGCATCGTTTACATTACTTAATGAGGGTTTAAAGTTTTTTGTCGCACCATTTTCATTTTAATTATTTTCAATTTTATTCATTAGAGGCATAAAAGAGATATTGGTGCCGAAAATGGGTTCTTTATTTATGTTTTATATTAGTCTTTATTTTTCAAAAAAATAAGAGAGGAGAAAACGAAATGAAATGTTGTTCACATTCTCAAAAACAACAAAACATTTGATAAAAATAACTTGCAAATTTTAACGGGGATAACTTTTCACTCAAGTATCGTAAGGACTATTATAATATATCAAATCGTAACTCTGTTCAACTTACACAATATGATTTGGTCTCACAAAGGAAACTCATTTTTGTACCCAAATTCCATCGTTTACATTACTTAATGAGGGTTTAAAGTTTTTTGTCGCACCATTTTCATTTTAATTATTTTCAATTTTATTCATTAGAGCAATAAAAGATATATTGGTGCCGAAAATGGGTTCTTTATTTATGTTTTATATTATTCTTTATTTTTCAAAAAAACAATAAGAGAGGAGAAAACGAAATTAAATGTTGTTCACATTCTCAAAAACAACAAAACATTTGATAAAAATAACTTGCAAATTTTAACGGGGATAACTTTTGACTCAAGTATCGTAAGGACTATTATAATATATCAAATCGTAACTCTGTTCAACTTACACAATATGATTTGGTCTCACAAAGGAAACTCATTTTTGTACCCAAATTCCATCGTTTACATTACTTAATGAGGGTTTAAAGTTTTTTGTCGCACCATTTTCATTTTACTTATTTTCAATTTTATTCATTAGAGCTATAAAAGAGATATTGGTGCCGACAATGGGTTCTTTATTTATGTTTTATATTAGTCTTTATTTTTCAAAAAAAATAAGAGAGGAGAAAAGGAAATGAAATGTTGTTCACATTCTCAAAAACAACAAAACATTTGATAAAAATAACTTGCAAATTTTAACGGGGATAACTTTTCACTCAAGTATCGTAAGGACTATTATAATATATCAAATCGTAACTCTGTTCAACTTACACAATATGATTTGGTCTCACAAAGGAAACTCATTTTTGTACCCAAATTGCATCGTTTACATTACTTAATGAGGGTTTAAAGTTTTTTGTCGCACCATTTTCATTTTAATTATTTTCAATTTTATTCATTAGAGGCATAAAAGAGATATTGGTGCCGAAAATGGGTTCTTTATTTATGTTTTATATTAGTCTTTATTTTTCAAAAAAAAATAAGAGAGGAGAAAACGAAATTAAATGTTGTTCACATTCTCAAAAACAACAAAACATTTGATAAAAATAACTTGCAAATTTTAACGGGGATAACTTTTCACTCAAGTATCATAAGGACTATTATAATATATCAAATCGTAACTCTGTTCAACTTACACAATATGATTTGGTCTCACAAAGGAAACTCATTTTTGTACCCAAATTGCATCGTTTACATTACTTAATGAGGGTTTAAAGTTTTTTGTCGCACCATTTTCATTTTAATTATTTTCAATTTTATTCATTAGAGCCATAAAAGAGATATTGGTGCCGAAAATGGGTTCTTTATTTATGTTTTATATTAGTCTTTATTCTTCAAAAAAATAAGAGAGGAGAAAAAGAAAGGGAATGTTGTTCACATTTTCAAAAACAACAAAACATTTGATAAAAATAACTTGCAAATTTTAACGGGGATAACTTTTCACTCAAGTATCATAAGGACTATTATAATATATCAAATCGTAACTCTGTTCAACTTACACAATATGATTTGGTCTCACAAAGGAAACTCATTTTTGTACCCAAATTGCATCGTTTACATTACTTAATGAGGGTTTAAAGTTTTTTGTCGCACCATTTTCATTTTAATTATTTTCAATTTTATTCATTAGAGCAATAAAAGATATATTGGTGCCGAAAATGGGTTCTTTATTTATGTTTTATATTAGTCTTTATTTTTCAAAAAAAAATAAGAGAGGAGAAAACGAAATGAAATGTTGTTCACATTCTCAAAAACAACAAAACATTTGATAAAAATAACTTGCAAATTTTAACGGGGATAACTTTTGACTCAAGTATCGTAAGGACTATTATAATATATCAAATCGTAACTCTGTTCAACTTACACAATATGATTTGGTCTCACAAAGGAAACTCATTTTTGTACCCAAATTCCATCGTTTACATTACTTAATGAGGGTTTAAAGTTTTTTGTCGCACCATTTTCATTTTACTTATTTTCAATTTTATTCATTAGAGCTATAAAAGAGATATTGGTGCCGACAATGGGTTCTTTATTTATGTTTTATATTAGTCTTTATTTTTCAAAAAAATAAGAGAGGAGAAAACGAAATGAAATGTTGTTCACATTCTCAAAAACAACAAAACATTTGATAAAAATAACTTGCAAATTTTAACGGGGATAACTTTTCACTCAAGTATCGTAAGGACTATTATAATATATCAAATCGTAACTCTGTTCAACTTACACAATATGATTTGGTCTCACAAAGGAAACTCATTTTTGTACCCAAATTCCATCGTTTACATTACTTAATGAGGGTTTAAAGTTTTTTGTCGCACCATTTTCATTTTAATTATTTTCAATTTTATTCATTAGAGCCATAAAAGAGATATTGGTGCCGAAAATGGGTTCTTTATTTATGTTTTATATTAGTCTTTATTCTTCAAAAAAATAAGAGAGGAGAAAAAGAAAGGGAATGTTGTTCACATTTTCAAAAACAACAAAACATTTGATAAAAATAACTTGCAAATTTTAACGGGGATAACTTTTCACTCAAGTATCATAAGGACTATTATAATATATCAAATCGTAACTCTGTTCAACTTACACAATATGATTTGGTCTCACAAAGGAAACTCATTTTTGTACCCAAATTCCATCGTTTACATTACTTAATGAGGGTTTAAAGTTTTTTGTCGCACCATTTTCATTTTACTTATTTTCAATTTTATTCATTAGAGCAATAAAAGAGATATTGGTGCCGAAAATGGGTTCTTTATTTATGTTTTATATTAGTCTTTATTTTTCAAAAAAAATAAGAGAGGAGAAAACGAAATGAAATGTTGTTCACATTCTCAAAAACAACAAAACATTTGATAAAAATAACTTGCAAATTTTAACGGGGATAACTTTTCACTCAAGTATCGTAAGGACTATTATAATATATCAAATCGTAACTCTGTTCAACTTACACAATATGATTTGGTCTCACAAAGGAAACTCATTTTTGTACCCAAATTCCATCGTTTACATTACTTAATGAGGGTTTAAAGTTTTTTGTCGCACCATTTTCATTTTAATTATTTTCAATTTTATTCATTAGAGCAATAAAAGATATATTGGTGCCGAAAATGGGTTCTTTATTTATGTTTTATATTAGTCTTTATTTTTCAAAAAAAATAAGAGAGGAGAAAACGAAATGAAATGTTGTTCACATTCTCAAAAACAACAAAACATTTGATAAAAATAACTTGCAAATTTTAACGGGGATAACTTTTCACTCAAGTATCATAAGGACTATTATAATATATCAAATCGTAACTCTGTTCAACTTACACAATATGATTTGGTCTCACAAAGCAAACTCATTTTTGTACCAAAATTGCATCGTTTACATTACTTAATGAGGGTTTAAAGTTTTTTGTCGCACCATTTTCATTTTAATTAATTTCAATTTTATTCATTAGAGCCATAAAAGAGATATTGGGGCCGACAATGGGTTCTTTATTTATGTTTTATATTAGTCTTTATTTTTCAAAAAAAATAAGAGAGGAGAAAACGAAATGGAATGTTGTTCACATTCTCAAAAACAACAAAACATTTGATAAAAATAACTTGCAAATTTTAACGGGGATAACTTTTGACTCAAGTATCGTAAGGACTATTATAATATATCAAATCGTAACTCTGTTCAACTTACACAATATGATTTGGTCTCACAAAGGAAACTCATTTTTGTACCCAAATTCCATCGTTTACATTACTTAATGAGGGTTTAAAGTTTTTTGTCGCACCATTTTCATTTTAATTATTTTCAATTTTATTCATTAGAGCTATAAAAGAGATATTGGTGCCGACAATGGGTTCTTTATTTATGTTTTATATTAGTCTTTATTTTTCAAAAAAAATAAGAGAGGAGAAAAAGAAATGAAATGTTGTTCACATTCTCAAAAACAACAAAACATTTGATAAAAATAACTTGCAAATTTTAACGGGGATAACTTTTGACTCAAGTATCGTAAGGACTATTATAATATATCAAATCGTAACTCTGTTCAACTTACACAATATGATTTGGTCTCACAAAGGAAACTCATTTTTGTACCCAAATTCCATCGTTTACATTACTTAATGAGGGTTTAAAGTTTTTTGTCGCACCATTTTCATTTTAATTATTTTCAATTTTATTCATTAGAGGCATAAAAGAGATATTGGTGCCGAAAATGGGTTGTTTAGTTATGTTTTATATTAGTCTTTATTTTTCCTAAAAAAATAAGAGAGGAGAAAACGAAATGAAATGTTGTTCACATTCTCAAAAACAACAAAACATTTGATAAAAATAACTTGCAAATTTTAACGGGGATAACTTTTCACTCAAGTATCGTAAGGACTATTATAATATATCAAATCGTAACTCTGTTCAACTTACACAATATGATTTGGTCTCACAAAGGAAACTCATTTTTGTACCCAAATTGCATCGTTTACATTACTTAATGAGGGTTTAAAGTTTTTTGTCGCACCATTTTCATTTTAATTATTTTCAATTTTATTCATTAGAGGCATAAAAGAGATATTGGTGCCGAAAATGGGTTCTTTATTTATGTTTTATATTAGTCTTTATTTTTCAAAAAAAATAAGAGAGGAGAAAACGAAATGAAATGTTGTTCACATTCTCAAAAACAACAAAACATTTGATAAAAATAACTTGCAAATTTTAACGGGGATAACTTTTCACTCAAGTATCGTAAGGACTATTATAATATATCAAATCGTAACTCTGTTCAACTTACACAATATGATTTGGTCTCACAAAGGAAACTCATTTTTGTACCCAAATTCCATCGTTTACATTACTTAATGAGGGTTTAAAGTTTTTTGTCGCACCATTTTCATTTTAATTATTTTCAATTTTATTCATTAGAGGCATAAAAGAGATATTGGTGCCGAAAATGGGTTCTTTATTTATGTTTTATATTAGTCTTTATTCTTCAAAAAAATAAGAGAGGAGAAAAAGAAAGGGAATGTTGTTCACATTTTCAAAAACAACAAAACATTTGATAAAAATAACTTGCAAATTTTAACGGGGATAACTTTTCACTCAAGTATCATAAGGACTATTATAATATATCAAATCGTAACTCTGTTCAACTTACACAATATGATTTGGTCTCACAAAGGAAACTCATTTTTGTACCCAAATTCTATCGTTTACTTCACTTAATGAGGGTTTAAAGTTTTTTGTCGCACCATTTTCATTTTACTTATTTTCAATTTTATTCATTAGAGCAGTAAAAGAGATATTGGTGCCGAAAATGGGTTTTTTATTTATGTTTTATATTAGTCTTTATTTTTCAAAAAAATAAGAGAGGAGAAAAAGAAAGGGAATGTTGTTCACATTCTCAAAAACAACAAAACATTTGATAAAAATAACTTGCAAATTTTAACGGGGATAACTTTTGACTCAAGTATCGTAAGGACTATTATAATATATCAAATCGTAACTCTGTTCAACTTACACAATATGATTTGGTCTCACAAAGGAAACTCATTTTTGTACCCAAATTCCATCGTTTACATTACTTAATGAGGGTTTAAAGTTTTTTGTCGCACCATTTTCATTTTACTTATTTTCAATTTTATTCATTAGAGCTATAAAAGAGATATTGGTGCCGACAATGGGTTCTTTATTTATGTTTTATATTAGTCTTTATTTTTCAAAAAAAATAAGAGAGGAGAAAACGAAATGAAATGTTGTTCACATTCTCAAAAACAACAAAACATTTGATAAAAATAACTTGCAAATTTTAACGGGGATAACTTTTCACTCAAGTATCATAAGGACTATTATAATATATCAAATCGTAACTCTGTTCAACTTACACAATATGATTTGGTCTCACAAAGGAAACTCATTTTTGTACCCAAATTGCATCGTTTACATTACTTAATGAGGGTTTAAAGTTTTTTGTCGCACCATTTTCATTTTAATTATTTTCAATTTTATTCATTAGAGGCATAAAAGAGATATTGGTGCCGAAAATGGGTTCTTTATTTATGTTTTATATTAGTCTTTATTTTTCAAAAAAAATAAGAGAGGAGAAAATGAAATGAAATGTTGTTCACATTTTCAAACACAACAAAACAATTGATAAAAATAACTTGCAAATTTTAACGGGGATAACTTTTCTCTCAAGTATCATAAGGACTATTATAATATATCAAATCGTAACTCTGTTCAACTTACACAATATGATTTGGTCTCACAAAGGAAACTCATTTTTGTACCCAAATTCTATCGTTTACATTACTTAATGAGGGTTTAAAGTTTTTTGTCGCACCATTTTCATTTTACTTATTTTCAATTTTATTCATTAGAGCAGTAAAAGAGATATTGGTGCCGAAAATGGGTTTTTTATTTATGTTTTATATTAGTCTTTATTTTTCAAAAAAATAAGAGAGGAGAAAAAGAAAGGGAATGTTGTTCACATTCTCAAAAACAACAAAACATTTGATAAAAATAACTTGCAAATTTTAACGGGGATAACTTTTCACTCAAGTATCGTAAGGACTATTATAATATATCAAATCGTAACTCTGTTCAACTTACACAATATGATTTGGTCTCACAAAGGAAACTCATTTTTGTACCCAAATTGCATCGTTTACATTACTTAATGAGGGTTTAAAGTTTTTTGTCGCACCATTTTCATTTTAATTATTTTCAATTTTATTCATTAGAGGCATAAAAGAGATATTGGTGCCGAAAATGGGTTCTTTATTTATGTTTTATATTAGTCTTTATTTTTCAAAAAAAATAAGAGAGGAGAAAACGAAATGAAATGTTGTTCACATTCTCAAAAACAACAAAACATTTGATAAAAATAACTTGCAAATTTTAACGGGGATAACTTTTCACTCAAGTATCATAAGGACTATTATAATATATCAAATCGTAACTCTGTTCAACTTACACAATATGATTTGGTCTCACAAAGGAAACTCATTTTTGTACCCAAATTGCATCGTTTACATTACTTAATGAGGGTTTAAAGTTTTTTGTCGCACCATTTTCATTTTAATTATTTTCAATTTTATTCATTAGAGCAATAAAAGATATATTGGTGCCGAAAATGGGTTCTTTATTTATGTTTTATATTAGTCTTTATTCTTCAAAAAAATAAGAGAGGAGAAAAAGAAAGGGAATGTTGTTCACATTTTCAAAAACAACAAAACATTTGATAAAAATAACTTGCAAATTTTAACGGGGATAACTTTTCACTCAAGTATCGTAAGGACTATTATAATATATCAAATCGTAACTCTGTTCAACTTACACAATATGATTTGGTCTCACAAAGGAAACTCATTTTTGTACCCAAATTCCATCGTTTACATTACTTAATGAGGGTTTAAAGTTTTTTGTCGCACCATTTTCATTTTAATTATTTTCAATTTTATTCATTAGAGCAATAAAAGATATATTGGTGCCGAAAATGGGTTCTTTATTTATGTTTTATATTAGTCTTTATTCTTCAAAAAAATAAGAGAGGAGAAAAAGAAAGGGAATGTTGTTCACATTCTCAAAAACAACAAAACATTTGATAAAAATAACTTGCAAATTTTAACGGGGATAACTTTTCACTCAAGTATCGTAAGGACTATTATAATATATCAAATCGTAACTCTGTTCAACTTACACAATATGATTTGGTCTCACAAAGGAAACTCATTTTTGTACCCAAATTGCATCGTTTACATTACTTAATGAGGGTTTAAAGTTTTTTGTCGCACCATTTTCATTTTAATTATTTTCAATTTTATTCATTAGAGGCATAAAAGAGATATTGGTGCCGAAAATGGGTTCTTTATTTATGTTTTATATTAGTCTTTATTTTTCAAAAAAAATAAGAGAGGAGAAAACGAAATGAAATGTTGTTCACATTCTCAAAAACAACAAAACATTTGATAAAAATAACTTGCAAATTTTAACGGGGATAACTTTTGACTCAAGTATCGTAAGGACTATTATAATATATCAAATCGTAACTCTGTTCAACTTACACAATATGATTTGGTCTCACAAAGGAAACTCATTTTTGTACCCAAATTCCATCGTTTACATTACTTAATGAGGGTTTAAAGTTTTTTGTCGCACCATTTTCATTTTAATTATTTTCAATTTTATTCATTAGAGCTATAAAAGAGATATTGGTGCCGACAATGGGTTCTTTATTTATGTTTTTTATTAGTCTTTATTTTTCAAAAAAATAAGAGAGGAGAAAACGAAATGAAATGTTGTTCACATTCTCAAAAACAACAAAACATTTGATAAAAATAACTTGCAAATTTTAACGGGGATAACTTTTGACTCAAGTATCGTAAGGACTATTATAATATATCAAATCGTAACTCTGTTCAACTTACACAATATGATTTGGTCTCACAAAGGAAACTCATTTTTGTACCCAAATTCCATCGTTTACATTACTTAATGAGGGTTTAAAGTTTTTTGTCGCACCATTTTCATTTTAATTATTTTCAATTTTATTCATTAGAGCTATAAAAGAGATATTGGTGCCGAAAATGGGTTCTTTATTTATGTTTTATATTAGTCTTTATTCTTCAAAAAAAAATAAGAGAGGAGAAAAAGAAAGGGAATGTTGTTCACATTTTCAAAAACAACAAAACATTTGATAAAAATAACTTGCAAATTTTAACGGGGATAACTTTTCACTCAAGTATCGTAAGGACTATTATAATATATCAAATCGTAACTCTGTTCAACTTACACAATATGATTTGGTCTCACAAAGGAAACTCATTTTTGTACCCAAATTCCATCGTTTACATTACTTAATGAGGGTTTAAAGTTTTTTGTCGCACCATTTTCATTTTAATTATTTTCAATTTTATTCATTAGAGCAATAAAAGATATATTGGTGCCGAAAATGGGTTCTTTATTTATGTTTTATATTAGTCTTTATTTTTCAAAAAAATAAGAGAGGAGAAAAAGAAAGGGAATGTTGTTCACATTTTCAAAAACAACAAAACATTTGATAAAAATAACTTGCAAATTTTAACGGGGATAACTTTTCACTCAAGTATCGTAAGGACTATTATAATATATCAAATCGTAACTCTGTTCAACTTACACAATATGATTTGGTCTCACAAAGGAAACTCATTTTTGTACCCAAATTCCATCGTTTACATTACTTAATGAGGGTTTAAAGTTTTTTGTCGCACCATTTTCATTTTACTTATTTTCAATTTTATTCATTAGAGCAATAAAAGAGATATTGGTGCCGAAAATGGGTTCTTTATTTATGTTTTATATTAGTCTTTATTTTTCAAAAAAAATAAGAGAGGAGAAAACGAAATGAAATGTTGTTCACATTCTCAAAAACAACAAAACATTTGATAAAAATAACTTGCAAATTTTAACGGGGATAACTTTTCACTCAAGTATCGTAAGGACTATTATAATATATCAAATCGTAACTCTGTTCAACTTACACAATATGATTTGGTCTCACAAAGGAAACTCATTTTTGTACCCAAATTCCATCGTTTACATTACTTAATGAGGGTTTAAAGTTTTTTGTCGCACCATTTTCATTTTACTTATTTTCAATTTTATTCATTAGAGCTATAAAAGAGATATTGGTGCCGACAATGGGTTCTTTATTTATGTTTTATATTAGTCTTTATTTTTCAAAAAAAATAAGAGAGGAGAAAACGAAATGAAATGTTGTTCACATTCTCAAAAACAACAAAACATTTGATAAAAATAACTTGCAAATTTTAACGGGGATAACTTTTCACTCAAGTATCGTAAGGACTATTATAATATATCAAATCGTAACTCTGTTCAACTTACACAATATGATTTGGTCTCACAAAGGAAACTCATTTTTGTACCCAAATTCCATCGTTTACATTACTTAATGAGGGTTTAAAGTTTTTTGTCGCACCATTTTCATTTTAATTATTTTCAATTTTATTCATTAGAGCCATAAAAGAGATATTGGTGCCGAAAATGGGTTCTTTATTTATGTTTTATATTAGTCTTTATTCTTCAAAAAAATAAGAGAGGAGAAAAAGAAATGAAATGTTGTTCACATTTTCAAAAACAACAAAACATTTGATAAAAATAACTTGCAAATTTTAACGGGGATAACTTTTCACTCAAGTATCGTAAGGACTATTATAATATATCAAATCGTAACTCTGTTCAACTTACACAATATGATTTGGTCTCACAAAGGAAACTCATTTTTGTACCCAAATTCCATCGTTTACATTACTTAATGAGGGTTTAAAGTTTTTTGTCGCACCATTTTCATTTTACTTATTTTCAATTTTATTCATTAGAGCAATAAAAGAGATATTTGTGCCGACAATGGGTTCTTTATTTATGTTTTATATTAGTCTTTATTTTTCAAAAAAAATAAGAGAGGAGAAAACGAAATGAAATGTTGTTCACATTCTCAAAAACAACAAAACATTTGATAAAAATAACTTGCAAATTTTAACGGGGATAACTTTTGACTCAAGTATCGTAAGGACTATTATAATATATCAAATCGTAACTCTGTTCAACTTACACAATATGATTTGGTCTCACAAAGGAAACTCATTTTTGTACCCAAATTCCATCGTTTACATTACTTAATGAGGGTTTAAAGTTTTTTGTCGCACCATTTTCATTTTACTTATTTTCAATTTTATTCATTAGAGCTATAAAAGAGATATTGGTGCCGACAATGGGTTCTTTATTTATGTTTTATATTAGTCTTTATTTTTCAAAAAAAATAAGAGAGGAGAAAAAGAAATGAAATGTTGTTCACATTCTCAAAAACAACAAAACATTTGATAAAAATAACTTGCAAATTTTAACGGGGATAACTTTTGACTCAAGTATCGTAAGGACTATTATAATATATCAAATCGTAACTCTGTTCAACTTACACAATATGATTTGGTCTCACAGAGGAAACTCATTTTTGTACCCAAATTCCATCGTTTACATTACTTAATGAGGGTTTAAAGTTTTTTGTCGCACCATTTTCATTTTAATTATTTTCAATTTTATTCATTAGAGCAATAAAAGATATATTGGTGCCGAAAATGGGTTCTTTATTTATGTTTTATATTAGTCTTTATTCTTCAAAAAAAATAAGAGAGGAGAAAAAGAAAGGGAATGTTGTTCACATTTTCAAAAACAACAAAACATTTGATAAAAATAACTTGCAAATTTTAACGGGGATAACTTTTCACTCAAGTATCGTAAGGACTATTATAATATATCAAATCGTAACTCTGTTCAACTTACACAATATGATTTGGTCTCACAAAGGAAACTCATTTTTGTACCCAAATTCCATCGTTTACATTACTTAATGAGGGTTTAAAGTTTTTTGTCGCACCATTTTCATTTTACTTATTTTCAATTTTATTCATTAGAGCTATAAAAGAGATATTGGTGCCGACAATGGGTTCTTTATTTATGTTTTATATTAGTCTTTATTTTTCAAAAAAATAAGAGAGGAGAAAAGAAATGAAATGTTGTTCACATTCTCAAAAACAACAAAACATTTGATAAAAATAACTTGCAAATTTTAACGGGGATAACTTTTGACTCAAGTATCGTAAGGACTATTATAATATATCAAATCGTAACTCTGTTCAACTTACACAATATGATTTGGTCTCACAAAGGAAACTCATTTTTGTACCCAAATTCCATCGTTTACATTATTTAATGAGGGTTTAAAGTTTTTTGTCGCACCATTTTCATTTTACTTATTTTCAATTTTATTCATTAGAGCTATAAAAGAGGCACAATGGGTTCTTTATTTATGTTTTATATTAGTCTTTATTTTTCAAAAAAAATAAGAGAGGAGAAAACGAAATGGAATGTTGTTCACATTCTCAAAAACAACAAAACATTTGATAAAAATAACTTGCAAATTTTAACGGGGATAACTTTTGACTCAAGTATCGTAAGGACTATTATAATATATCAAATCGTAACTCTGTTCAACTTACACAATATGATTTGGTCTCACAAAGGAAACTCATTTTTGTACCCAAATTCCATCGTTTACATTACTTAATGAGGGTTTAAAGTTTTTTGTCGCACCATTTTCATTTTACTTATTTTCAATTTTATTCATTAGAGCTATAAAAGAGATATTGGTGCCGACAATGGGTTCTTTATTTATGTTTTATATTAGTCTTTATTTTTCAAAAAAATAAGAGAGGAGAAAAAGAAATGAAATGTTGTTCACATTCTCAAAAACAACAAAACATTTGATAAAAATAACTTGCAAATTTTAACGGGGATAACTTTTGACTCAAGTATCGTAAGGACTATTATAATATATCAAATCGTAACTCTGTTCAACTTACACAATATGATTTGGTCTCACAAAGGAAACTCATTTTTGTACCCAAATTCCATCGTTTACATTACTTAATGAGGGTTTAAAGTTTTTTGTCGCACCATTTTCATTTTAATTATTTTCAATTTTATTCATTAGAGCAATAAAAGAGATATTGGTGCCGAAAATGGGTTCTTTATTTATGTTTTATATTAGTCTTTATTTTTCAAAAAAAATAAGAGAGGAGAAAATGAAATGAAATGTTGTTCACATTTTCAAAAACAACAAAACATTTGATAAAAATAACTTGCAAATTTTAACGGGGATAACTTTTCACTCAAGTATCGTAAGGACTATTATAATATATCAAATCGTAACTCTGTTCAACTTACACAATATGATTTGGTCTCACAAAGGAAACTCATTTTTGTACCCAAATTGCATCGTTTACATTACTTAATGAGGGTTTAAAGTTTTTTGTCGCACCATTTTCATTTTAATTATTTTCAATTTTATTCATTAGAGCTATAAAAGAGATATTGGTGCCGAAAATGGGTTCTTTATTTATGTTTTATATTAGTCTTTATTCTTCAAAAAAATAAGAGAGGAGAAAAAGAAATGAAATGTTGTTCACATTTTCAAAAACAACAAAACATTTGATAAAAATAACTTGCAAATTTTAACGGGGATAACTTTTCACTCAAGTATCGTAAGGACTATTATAATATATCAAATCGTAACTCTGTTCAACTTACACAATATGATTTGGTCTCACAAAGGAAACTCATTTTTGTACCCAAATTCCATCGTTTACATTACTTAATGAGGGTTTAAAGTTTTTTGTCGCACCATTTTCATTTTACTTATTTTCAATTTTATTCATTAGAGCAATAAAAGAGATATTTGTGCCGACAATGGGTTCTTTATTTATGTTTTATATTAGTCTTTATTTTTCAAAAAAAATAAGAGAGGAGAAAACGAAATGAAATGTTGTTCACATTCTCAAAAACAACAAAACATTTGATAAAAATAACTTGCAAATTTTAACGGGGATAACTTTTCACTCAAGTATCGTAAGGACTATTATAATATATCAAATCGTAACTCTGTTCAACTTACACAATATGATTTGGTCTCACAAAGGAAACTCATTTTTGTACCCAAATTCCATCGTTTACATTACTTAATGAGGGTTTAAAGTTTTTTGTCGCACCATTTTCATTTTAATTATTTTCAATTTTATTCATTAGAGCTATAAAAGAGATATTGGTGCCGAAAATGGGTTCTTTATTTATGTTTTATATTAGTCTTTATTCTTCAAAAAAATAAGAGAGGAGAAAAAGAAAGGGAATGTTGTTCACATTTTCAAAAACAACAAAACATTTGATAAAAATAACTTGCAAATTTTAACGGGGATAACTTTTGACTCAAGTATCGTAAGGACTATTATAATATATCAAATCGTAACTCTGTTCAACTTACACAATATGATTTGGTCTCACAAAGGAAACTCATTTTTGTACCCAAATTCCATCGTTTACATTACTTAATGAGGGTTTAAAGTTTTTTGTCGCACCATTTTCATTTTACTTATTTTCAATTTTATTCATTAGAGCTATAAAAGAGATATTGGTGCCGACAATGGGTTCTTTATTTATGTTTTATATTAGTCTTTATTTTTCAAAAAAATAAGAGAGGAGAAAACGAAATGAAATGTTGTTCACATTCTCAAAAACAACAAAACATTTGATAAAAATAACTTGCAAATTTTAACGGGGATAACTTTTGACTCAAGTATCGTAAGGACTATTATAATATATCAAATCGTAACTCTGTTCAACTTACACAATATGATTTGGTCTCACAAAGGAAACTCATTTTTGTACCCAAATTCCATCGTTTACATTACTTAATGAGGGTTTAAAGTTTTTTGTCGCACCATTTTCATTTTACTTATTTTCAATTTTATTCATTAGAGCTATAAAAGAGATATTGGTGCCGACAATGGGTTCTTTATTTATGTTTTATATTAGTCTTTATTTTTCAAAAAAATAAGAGAGGAGAAAACGAAATGAAATGTTGTTCACATTCTCAAAAACAACAAAACATTTGATAAAAATAACTTGCAAATTTTAACGGGGATAACTTTTGACTCAAGTATCGTAAGGACTATTATAATATATCAAATCGTAACTCTGTTCAACTTACACAATATGATTTGGTCTCACAAAGGAAACTCATTTTTGTACCCAAATTCCATCGTTTACATTACTTAATGAGGGTTTAAAGTTTTTTGTCGCACCATTTTCATTTTAATTATTTTCAATTTTATTCATTAGAGCAATAAAAGATATATTGGTGCCGAAAATGGGTTCTTTATTTATGTTTTATATTAGTCTTTATTCTTCAAAAAAAAAGAGAGGGGAAAAAGAAATGAAATGTTGTTCACAATTTCAAAAACAACAAAACATTTGATAAAAATAACTTGCAAATTTTATCGGGGATAACTTTTCACTCAAGTATCGAAAGGACTATTATAATATATCAAATCGTAACTCTGTTCAACTTACACAATATGATTTGGTCTCACAAAGGAAACTCATTTTTGTACCCAAATTCCATCGTTTACATTACTTAATGAGGGTTTAAAGTTTTTTGTCGCACCATTTTCATTTTACTTATTTTCAATTTTATTCATTAGAGCAATAAAAGAGATATTGGTGCCGAAAATGGGTTCTTTATTTATGTTTTATATTAGTCTTTATTTTTCAAAAAAAATAAGAGAGGAGAAAACGAAATGAAATGTTGTTCACATTCTCAAAAACAACAAAACATTTGATAAAAATAACTTGCAAATTTTAACGGGGATAACTTTTCACTCAAGTATCGTAAGGACTATTATAATATATCAAATCGTAACTCTGTTCAACTTACACAATATGATTTGGTCTCACAAAGGAAACTCATTTTTGTACCCAAATTCTATCGTTTACTTCACTTAACAAGGGTTTAAAGTTTTTTGTCGCACCATTTTCATTTTACTTATTTTCAATTTTATTCATTAGAGCTATAAAAGAGATATTGGTGCCGACAATGGGTTCTTTATTTATGTTTTATATTAGTCTTTATTTTTCAAAAAAAATAAGAGAGGAGAAAACGAAATGAAATGTTGTTCACATTCTCAAAAACAACAAAACATTTGATAAAAATAACTTGCAAATTTTAACGGGGATAACTTTTCACTCAAGTATCGTAAGGACTATTATAATATATCAAATCGTAACTCTGTTCAACTTACACAATATGATTTGGTCTCACAAAGGAAACTCATTTTTGTACCCAAATTGCATCGTTTACATTACTTAATGAGGGTTTAAAGTTTTTTGTCGCACCATTTTCATTTTAATTATTTTCAATTTTATTCATTAGAGCCATAAAAGAGATATTGGTGCCGAAAATGGGTTCTTTATTTATGTTTTATATTAGTCTTTATTCTTCAAAAAAATAAGAGAGGAGAAAAAGAAAGGGAATGTTGTTCACATTTTCAAAAACAACAAAACATTTGATAAAAATAACTTGCAAATTTTAACGGGGATAACTTTTCACTCAAGTATCGAAAGGACTATTATAATATATCAAATCGTAACTCTGTTCAACTTACACAATATGATTTGGTCTCACAAAGGAAACTCATTTTTGTACCCAAATTGCATCGTTTACATTACTTAATGAGGGTTTAAAGTTTTTTGTCGCACCATTTTCATTTTACTTATTTTCAATTTTATTCATTAGAGCAATAAAAGAGATATTTGTGCCGACAATGGGTTCTTTATTTATGTTTTATATTAGTCTTTATTTTTCAAAAAAATAAGAGAGGAGAAAACGAAATGAAATGTTGTTCACATTCTCAAAAACAACAAAACATTTGATAAAAATAACTTGCAAATTTTAACGGGGATAACTTTTGACTCAAGTATCGTAAGGACTATTATAATATATCAAATCGTAACTCTGTTCAACTTACACAATATGATTTGGTCTCACAGAGGAAACTCATTTTTGTACCCAAATTCCATCGTTTACATTACTTAATGAGGGTTTAAAGTTTTTTGTCGCACCATTTTCATTTTAATTATTTTCAATTTTATTCATTAGAGCAATAAAAGATATATTGGTGCCGAAAATGGGTTCTTTATTTATGTTTTATATTAGTCTTTATTCTTCAAAAAAATAAGAGAGGAGAAAAAGAAAGGGAATGTTGTTCACATTTTCAAAAACAACAAAACATTTGATAAAAATAACTTGCAAATTTTAACGGGGATAACTTTTCACTCAAGTATCGTAAGGTCTATTATAATATATCAAATCGTAACTCTGTTCAACTTACACAATATGATTTGGTCTCACAAAGGAAACTCATTTTTGTACCCAAATTCCATCGTTTACATTACTTAATGAGGGTTTAAAGTTTTTTGTCGCACCATTTTCATTTTACTTATTTTCAATTTTATTCATTAGAGCTATAAAAGAGATATTGGTGCCGACAATGGGTTCTTTATTTATGTTTTATATTAGTCTTTATTTTTCAAAAAAATAAGAGAGGAGAAAACGAAATGAAATGTTGTTCACATTCTCAAAAACAACAAAACATTTGATAAAAATAACTTGCAAATTTTAACGGGGATAACTTTTCACTCAAGTATCGAAAGGACTATTATAATATATCAAATCGTAACTCTGTTCAACTTACACAATATGATTTGGTCTCACAAAGGAAACTCATTTTTGTACCCAAATTCCATCGTTTACATTACTTAATGAGGGTTTAAAGTTTTTTGTCGCACCATTTTCATTTTACTTATTTTCAATTTTATTCATTAGAGCTATAAAAGAGATATTGGTGCCGACAATGGGTTCTTTATTTATGTTTTATATTAGTCTTTATTTTTAAAAAAAATAAGAGAGGAGAAAAAGAAATGAAATGTTGTTCACATTCTCAAAAACAACAAAACATTTGATAAAAATAACTTGCAAATTTTAACGGGGATAACTTTTCACTCAAGTATCGTAAGGACTATTATAATATATCAAATCGTAACTCTGTTCAACTTACACAATATGATTTGGTCTCACAAAGGAAACTCATTTTTGTACCCAAATTGCATCGTTTACATTACTTAATGAGGGTTTAAAGTTTTTTGTCGCACCATTTTCATTTTAATTATTTTCAATTTTATTCATTAGAGCCATAAAAGAGATATTGGTGCCGAAAATGGGTTCTTTATTTATGTTTTATATTAGTCTTTATTCTTCAAAAAAATAAGAGAGGAGAAAAAGAAAGGGAATGTTGTTCACATTTTCAAAAACAACAAAACATTTGATAAAAATAACTTGCAAATTTTAACGGGGATAACTTTTCACTCAAGTATCGAAAGGACTATTATAATATATCAAATCGTAACTCTGTTCAACTTACACAATATGATTTGGTCTCACAAAGGAAACTCATTTTTGTACCCAAATTCCATCGTTTACATTACTTAACGAGGGTTTAAAGTTTTTTGTCGCACCATTTTCATTTTACTTATTTTCAATTTTATTCATTAGAGCTATAAAAGAGATATTGGTGCCGACAATGGGTTCTTTATTTATGTTTTATATTAGTCTTTATTTTTCAAAAAAAATAAGAGAGGAGAAAAAGAAATGAAATGTTGTTCACATTCTCAAAAACAACAAAACATTTGATAAAAATAACTTGCAAATTTTAACGGGGATAACTTTTCACTCAAGTATCGAAAGGACTATTATAATATATCAAATCGTAACTCTGTTCAACTTACACAATATGATTTGGTCTCACAAAGGAAACTCATTTTTGTACCCAAATTCCATCGTTTACATTACTTAATGAGGGTTTAAAGTTTTTTGTCGCACCATTTTCATTTTACTTATTTTCAATTTTATTCATTAGAGCTATAAAAGAGATATTGGTGCCGACAATGGGTTCTTTATTTATGTTTTATATTAGTCTTTATTTTTCAAAAAAAATAAGAGAGGAGAAAAAGAAAGGGAATGTTGTTCACATTTTCAAAAACAACAAAACATTTGATAAAAATAACTTGCAAATTTTAACGGGGATAACTTTTCACTCAAGTATCGTAAGGACTATTATAATATATCAAATCGTAACTCTGTTCAACTTACACAATATGATTTGGTCTCACAAAGGAAACTCATTTTTGTACCCAAATTCCATCGTTTACATTACTTAATGAGGGTTTAAAGTTTTTTGTCGCACCATTTTCATTTTAATTATTTTCAATTTTATTCATTAGAGCAATAAAAGATATATTGGTGCCGAAAATGGGTTCTTTATTTATGTTTTATATTAGTCTTTATTCTTCAAAAAAATAAGAGAGGAGAAAAAGAAATGGAATGTTGTTCACATTTTCAAAAACAACAAAACATTTGATAAAAATAACTTGCAAATTTTATCGGGGATAACTTTTCACTCAAGTATCGAAAGGACTATTATAATATATCAAATCGTAACTCTGTTCAACTTACACAATATGATTTGGTCTCACAAAGGAAACTCATTTTTGTACCCAAATTCCATCGTTTACATTACTTAATGAGGGTTTAAAGTTTTTTGTCGCACCATTTTCATTTTACTTATTTTCAATTTTATTCATTAGAGCAATAAAAGAGATATTTCTGCCGAAAATTGGTTCTTTATTTATGTTTTATATTAGTCTTTATTTTTCAAAAAAAATAAGGGAGGAGAAAATGAAATGAAATGTTGTTCAAATTCGCAAAAACAACAAAACATTTGATAAAAATAACTTGCAAATTTTAACGGGGATAACTTTTCACTCAAGTATCATAAGGACTATTATAATATATCAAATCGTAACTCTGTTCAACATACAAAATATGATTTGGTCTCACAAAGGAAACTCATTTTTGTAACCAAATTCTATCGTTTACATCACTTAACAAGGGTTTAAAGTTTTTTGTCGCACCATTTTCATTTTACTTATTTTCAATTTTATTCATTAGAGCTATAAAAGAGATATTGGTGCCGACAATGGGTTCTTTATTTATGTTTTATATTAGTCTTTATTTTTCAAAAAAAAAGAGAGGAGAAAACGAAATGAAATGTTGTTCACATTTTCAAAAACAACAAAACATTTGATAAAAATAACTTGCAAATTTTAACGGGGATAACTTTTCACTCAAGTATCGAAAGGACTATTATAATATATCAAATCGTAACTCTGTTCAACTTACACAATATGATTTGGTCTCACAAAGGAAACTCATTTTTGTACCCAAATTCCATCGTTTACATTACTTAATGAGGGTTTAAAGTTTTTTGTCGCACCATTTTCATTTTAATTATTTTCAATTTTATTCATTAGAGCAATAAAAGATATATTGGTGCCGAAAATGGGTTCTTTATTTATGTTTTATATTAGTCTTTATTCTTAAAAAAAATAAGAGAGGAGAAAAAGAAAGGGAATGTTGTTCACATTTTCAAAAACAACAAAACATTTGATAAAAATAACTTGCAACTTTTAACGGGGATAACTTTTCACTCAAGTATCGAAAGGACTATTATAATATATCAAATCGTAACTCTGTTCAACTTACACAATATGATTTGGTCTCACAAAGGAAACTCATTTTTGTACCCAAATTCCATCGTTTACATTACTTAATGAGGGTTTAAAGTTTTTTGTCGCACCATTTTCATTTTACTTATTTTCAATTTTATTCATTAGAGCAATAAAAGAGATATTGGTGCCGACAATGGGTTCTTTATTTATGTTTTATATTAGTCTTTATTTTTCAAAAAAAAAAGAGAGGAGAAAACGAAATGGAATGTTGTTCACATTCTCAAAAACAACAAAACATTTGATAAAAATAACTTGCAAATTTTAAGGATGATAAATTTTCACTCAAGTATCGAAAGGACTATTATAATATATCAAATCGTAACTCTGTTCAACTTACACAATATGATTTGGTCTCACAAAGGAAACTCATTTTTGTACCCAAATTCCATCGTTTACATCACTTAACGAGGGTTTAAAGTTTTTTGTCGCACCATTTTCATTTTACTTATTTTCAATTTTATTCATTAGAGCTATAAAAGAGATATTGTTGCCGACAATGGGTTCTTTATTTCTGTTTTATATTAGTCTTTATTTTTCAAAAAAATAAGAGAGGTGAAAACGAAATGAAATGTTGTTCACATTTTCAAACACAACAAAACAATTGATAAAAATAACTTGCAAATTTTAACGGGGATAACTTTTCACTCAAGTATCGTAAGGACTATTATAATATATCAAATCGTAACTCTGTTCAACTTACACAATATGATTTGGTCTCACAAAGGAAACTCATTTTTGTACCCAAATTCCATCGTTTACATTACTTAATGAGGGTTTAAAGTTTTTTGTCGCACCATTTTCATTTTAATTATTTTCAATTTTATTCATTAGAGCCATAAAAGAGATATTGGTGCCGAAAATGGGTTCTTTATTTATGTTTTATATTAGTCTTTATTCTTCAAAAAAAATAAGAGAGGAGAAAAAGAAAGGGAATGTTGTTCACATTTTCAAAAACAACAAAACATTTGATAAAAATAACTTGCAAATTTTAACGGGGATAACTTTTCACTCAAGTATCGTAAGGTCTATTATAATATATCAAATCGTAACTCTGTTCAACTTACACAATATGATTTGGTCTCACAAAGGAAACTCATTTTTGTACCCAAATTCCATCGTTTACATTACTTAATGAGGGTTTAAAGTTTTTTGTCGCACCATTTTTTCATTTTACTTATTTTCAATTTTATTCATTAGAGCAATAAAAGAGATATTTGTGCCGACAATGGGTTCTTTATTTATGTTTTATATTAGTCTTTATTTTTCAAAAAAAATAAGAGAGGAGAAAACGAAATGAAATGTTGTTCACATTCTCAAAAACAACAAAACATTTGATAAAAATAACTTGCAAATTTTAACGGGGATAACTTTTCACTCAAGTATCGAAAGGACTATTATAATATATCAAATCGTAACTCTGTTCAACTTACACAATATGATTTGGTCTCACAAAGGAAACTCATTTTTGTACCCAAATTCTATCGTTTACATCACTTAACAAGGGTTTAAAGTTTTTTGTCGCACCATTTTCATTTTACTTATTTTCAATTTTATTCATTGGAGCTATAAAAGAGATATTGGTGCCGACAATGGGTTCTTTATTTATGTTTTATATTAGTCTTTATTTTTCCAAAAAAATAAGAGAGGAGAAAACGAAATGAAATGTTTTTCACATTTTCAAAAACAACAAAACATTTGATAAAAATAACTTGCAAATTTTAACGGGGATAACTTTTCACTCAAGTATCGAAAGGACTATTATAATATATCAAATCGTAACTCTGTTCAACTTACACAATATGATTTGGTCTCACAAAGGAAACTCATTTTTGTACCAAAATTCCATCGTTTACATCACTTAACAAGGGTTTAAAGTTTTTTGTCGCACCATTTTCATTTTAGTTATTTTCAATTTTATTCATTAGAGCTATAAAAGAGATATTGGTGCCGAAAATGGGTTCTTTATTTATGTTTTATATTAGTCTTTATTTTTCAAAAAAAATAAGAGAGGAGAAAACGAAAGGGAATGTTGTTCACATTTTCAAAAACAACAAAACATTTGATAAAAATAACTTGCAAATTTTAACGGGGATAACTTGTCACTAAAGTATCGAAAGGACTATTATAATATATCAAATCGTAACTCTGTTCAACTTACACAATATGATTTGGTTTCACATAGGAAACTCATTTTTGTACCCAAATTCTATCGTTTACATCACTTAAAAAGGGTTTAAAGTTTTTTGTCGCACCATTTTCATTTTAATTAATTTCAATTTTATTCATTAGAGCCATAAAAGAGATATTGGTGCCGAAAATGGGTTCTTTATTTATGTTTTATATTAGTCTTTATTATTCAAAAAAATAAGAGAGGAGAAAAATAAAGGGAATGTTTTTCACATTTTCAAAAACAACAAAACATTTGATAAAAATAACTTGCAACTTTTAACGGGGATAACTTGTCACTCAAGTATCGAAAGGACTATTATAATATATCAAATCGTAACTCTGTTCAACTTACACAATATGATTTGGTCTCACAAAGGAAACTCATTTTTGTACCCAAATTCCATCGTTTACATTACTTAATGAGGGTTTAAAGTTTTTTGTCGCACCATTTTCATTTTACTTATTTTCAATTTTATTCATTAGAGCAATAAAAGAGATATTGGTGCCGACAAAGGGTTCTTTATTTGTGTTTTATATTAGTCTTTATTCTTCAAAAAAATAAAAGAGGAGAAAAAGTAATGGAATGTTGTTCACATTTTCAAAAACAACAAAACATTTGATAAAAATAACTTGCAAATTTGATCGGGGATAACTTTTCACTCAAGTATCGAAAGGACTATTATAATATATCAAATCGTAACTCTACTCAACTTACACAATATTATTTGGTCTCACAAGGGAAACTCATTTTTGAACCCAAATTCCATCGTCTACATCACTTAACGAGGGTTTAAAGGTTTTTGTCGCACCATTTTCATTTTAATTATTTTCAATTTTATTCATTAGAGCTAAAAAAGAGATATTGGTGCCGACAAAGGGTTCTTTATTTGTGTTTTATATTAGTCTTTATTCTTAAAAAAAATTAGAGAGGAGAAAAAGAAATGAAATGTTGTTCACATTTTCAAAAACAACAAAACATTTGATAAAAATAACTTGCAAATTTTATCGGGGATAACTTTTCACTCAAGTATCGAAAGGACTTTTAAAATATATCAAATCGTAACTCTATTCAACTTACACAATATGATTTGGTCTCACATAGGAAACTCATTTTTGTACCCAAATTCCACCGTTTAAATCACTTAACGAGGGTTTAAAGTTTTTTGTCGCACCAGTTTCATTTTACTTATTTACAATTTTATTCATTAGAGCTATAAAAGAGATTTTGGTGCCGACAATGGGTTATTTATTTATGTTTTATATTAGTCTTTATTCTTCAAAAAACAAATAAGAAAGGAGAAAACGAAATGTAATGTTGTTCATATTTTCAAAAACAACAAAACATTTGATAAAAATAACTTGCAACTTTTAACGGGGATACTTTTCACTCAAGTATCGAAAGGACTATTATAATATATCAAATCGTAACTCTATTCAACTTACACAATATGATTTGGTCTCACAAAGGAAACTCATTTTTGTACCCAAATTCCATCGTTTACATCACTTAACGAGGGTTTAAAGTTTTTTGTCGCACCATTTTCATTTTAATTATTTTCAATTTTATTCATTAGAGCTATAAAAGAGATATTGGTGCCGAAAATGGGTTCTTTATTTATGTTTTATATTAGTCTTTATTCTTCAAAAAAATAAGAGAGGAGAAAAAGTAATGGAATGTTGTTCACATTTTCAAAAACAACAAAACATTTGATAAAAATAACTTGCAAATTTTATCGGGGATAACTTTTCAGTCAAGTATCGAAAGGACTATTATAATATATCAAATCGTAACTCTGCTCAACTTACACAATATGATATGGTCTCACAAAGGAAACTCATTTTTGAACCCAAATTCCATCGTTTACATCACTTAACGAGGGTTTAAAGGTTTTTGTCGCACCATTTTCATTTTACTTATTTTCAATTTTATTCATTAGAGCTATAAAAGAGATATTGGTGCCGACAATGGGTTCTTTATTTATGTTTTATATTAGTGTTTATTCTTCAAAAAAAATAAGAGAGGAGAAAAAGAAATGGAATGTTGTTCACATTTTCAAAAACAACAAAACATTTGATAAAAATAACTTGCAAATTTTATCGGGGATAACTTTTCACTCAAGTATCGAAAGGACTATTATAATATATCAAATCGTAACTCTACTCAACTTACACAATATTATTTGGTCTCACAAGGGAAACTCATTTTTGAACCCAAATTCCATCGTCTACATCACTTAACGAGGGTTTAAAGGTTTTTGTCGCACCATTTTCATTTTAATTATTTTCAATTTTATTCATTAGAGCTAAAAAAGAGATATTGGTGCCGACAAAGGGTTCTTTATTTGTGTTTTATATTAGTCTTTATTCTTCAAAAAAATAAAAGAGGAGAAAAAGTAATGGAATGTTGTTCACATTTTCAAAAACAACAAAACATTTGATAAAAATAACTTGCAAATTTGATCGGGGATAACTTTTCACTCAAGTATCGAAAGGACTATTATAATATATCAAATCGTAACTCTGCTCAACTTACACAATATTATTTGGTCTCACAAAGGAAACTCATTTTTGAACCCAAATTCCATCGTTTACATTACTTAATGAGGGTTTAAAGTTTTTTGTCGCACCATTTTCATTTTAATTATTTTCAATTTTATTCATTAGAGCCATAAAAGAGATATTGGTGCCGAAAATGGGTTCTTTATTTATGTTTTATATTAGTCTTTATTCTTCAAAAAAATAAGAGAGGAGAAAAAGAAAGGGAATGTTGTTCACATTTTCAAAAACAACAAAACATTTGATAAAAATAACTTGCAACTTTTAACGGGGATAACTTTTTACTCAAGTATCGAAAGGACTATTATAATATATCAAATCGTAACTCTATTCAACTTACACAATATGATTTGGTCTCACATAGGAAACTCATTTTTGTACCCAAATTCCATCGTTTACATAACTTAATGAGGGTTTAAAGTTTTTTGTCGCACCAGTTTCATTTTACTTATTTACAATTTTATTCATTAGAGCTATAAAAGAGATTTTGGTGCCGACAATGGGTTATTTATTTATGTTTTATATTAGTCTTTATTCTTCAAAAAAAAATAAGAGAGGAGAAAACGAAATGTAATGTTGTTCATATTCTCAAAAACAACAAAACAATTTGATAAAAATAACTTGCAACTTTTAACGGGGATAACTTTTCACTCAAGTATCGAAAGGACTATTATAATATATCAAATCACAACTTTGTTCAATCTACACAATATGATTCGGTATCACAAAGGAAACTCATTTTTGTACCCAAATTCCATCGTTTACATCACTTAACGAGGGTTTAAATTTTTTTGTCGCACCATTTTCATTTTACTTATTTTCAATTTTATTCAATAGAGCTATAAAAGAGATATTGGTGCCGACAATGGGTTCTTTATTTATGTTTTATATTAGTCTTTATTCTTAAAAAAAATAAGAGAGGAGAAAAAGAAATGAAATGTTGTTCACATTTTCAAAAACAACAAAACATTTGATAAAAATAACTTGCAAATTTTAACGGGGATAACTTTTCACTCAAGTATCGTAAGGACTATTATAATATATCAAATCGTAACTCTGTTCAACTTACACAATATGATTTGGTCTCACAAAGGAAACTCATTTTTGTACCCAAATTCCATCGTTTACATTACTTAATGAGGGTTTAAAGTTTTTTGTCGCACCATTTTCATTTTAATTATTTTCAATTTTATTCATTAGAGCAATAAAAGAGATATTTGTGCCGACAATGGGTTCTTTATTTATGTTTTATATTAGTCTTTATTTTTCAAAAAAAATAAGAGAGGAGAAAACGAAATGAAATGTTGTTCACATTCTCAAAAACAACAAAACATTTGATAAAAATAACTTGCAAATTTTAACGGGATAACTTTT
Organism: Hippophae rhamnoides; assembly: GCA_033030585.1. Classification (NCBI taxonomy): domain Eukaryota; kingdom Viridiplantae; phylum Streptophyta; class Magnoliopsida; order Rosales; family Elaeagnaceae; genus Hippophae; species Hippophae rhamnoides. The sequence goes on from JAVHJT010000067.1 coordinate 210,555, forward strand.
CACTCAAGTATCGAAAGGACTATTATAATATATCAAATCGTAACTCTGTTCAACTTACACAATATGATTTGGTCTCACAAAGGAAACTCATTTTTGTACCCAAATTCCATCGTTTACATCACTTAACGAGGGTTTAAAGTTTTTTGTCGCACCATTTTCATTTTACTTATTTTCAATTTTATTCATTAGAGCTATAAAAGAGATATTTGTGCCGACAATGGGTTCTTTATTTATGTTTTATATTAGTCTTTATTTTTCAAAAAAAAAGAGAGGAGAAAAAGAAAGGGAATGTTGTTCACATTTTTAAAAACAACAAAACATTTGATAAAAATAACTTGCAAATTTTAACGGGGATAACTTTTCACTCAAGTATCGAAAGGACTATTATAATATATCAAATCGTAACTCTGTTCAACTTACACAATATGATTTGGTCTCACAAAGGAAACTCATTTTTGTACCCAAATTGCATCGTTTACATTACTTAATGAGGGTTTAAAGTTTTTTGTCGCACCATTTTCATTTTAATTATTTTCAATTTTATTCATTAGAGGCATAAAAGAGATATTGGTGCCGAAAATGGGTTCTTTATTTATGTTTTATATTAGTCTTTATTCTTCAAAAAAAATAAGAGAGGAGAAAAAGAAAGGGAATGTTGTTCACATTTTCAAAAACAACAAAACATTTGATAAAAATAACTTGCAACTTTTAACGGGGATAACTTTTCACTCAAGTATTGGAAGGACTATTATAATATATCAAATCGTAACTCTATTCAACTTACACAATATGATTTGGTCTCACAAAGGAAACTCATTTTTGTACCCAAATTCCATCGTTTACATTACTTAATGAGGGTTTAAAGTTTTTTGTCGCACCATTTTCATTTTACTTATTTTCAATTTTATTCATTAGAGCAATAAAAGATATATTGGTGCCGACAATGGGTTCTTTATTTATGTTTTATATTAGTCTTTATTCTTCAAAAAAAAATAAGAGAGGAGAAAACGAAATGGAATGTTGTTCACATTCTCAAAAACAACAAAACATTTGATAAAAATAACTTGCAACTTTTAACGGTGATAAATTTTCACTAAAGTATCGAAAGGACTATTATAATATATCAAATCGTAACTCTGTTCAATATACAAAATATGATTTGGTCTCACAAAGGTAACTCATTTTTGTACCCAAATTGCATCGTTTACTTTACTTAACGAGGGTTTAAAGTTTTTTGTCGCACCATTTTCATTTTACTTATTTTCAATTTTATTCATTAGAGCTATAAAAGAGATATTGGTGCCGACAATGGGTTCTTTATTTATGTTTTATATTAGTATTTATTTATCTTCAAAAAAATAAGAGAGGAGAAAAAGAAAGGGAATGTTGTTCACATTCTCAAAAACAACAAAACATTTGATAAAAATAACTTGCAACTTTTAACGGGGATAACTTGTCACTCAAGTATCGAAAGGACTATTATAATATATCAAATCGTAACTCTGTTCAACTTACACAATATGATTTGGTCTCACAAAGGAAACTCATTTTTGTACCCAAATTGCATCGTTTACATTACTTAATGAGGGTTTAAAGTTTTTTGTCGCACCATTTTCATTTTAATTATTTTCAATTTTATTCATTAGAGCCATAAAAGAGATATTGGTGCCGAAAATGGGTTCTTTATTTATGTTTTATATTAGTCTTTATTCTTCAAAAAAATAAGAGAGGAGAAAAAGAAAGGGAATGTTGTTCACATTTTCAAAAACAACAAAACATTTGATAAAAATAACTTGCAATTTTTAACGGGGATAACTTTTCACTCAAGTATCGAAAGGACTATTATAATATATCAAATCGTAACTCTGTTCAACTTACACAATATGATATGGTCTCACAAAGGAAACTCATTTTTGTACCAAAATTCCATCGTTTACATCACTTAACGAGGGTTTAAATATTTTTGTCGCACTAGTTTCATTTTACTTATTTTCAATTTTATTCAATAGAACTATAAAAGTGATATGGGTGCCGACAATGGGTTCTTTATTTATGTTTTATATTAGTCTTTATTCTTCAAAAAAAGTAAGAGAGGATAAAAGTAAATGAAATGTTGTTCACAATTTCAAAAACAACAAAACATTTGATAAAAATAACTTGCAAATTTTATCGGGGATAACTTTTCAGTCAAGTATCGAAAGGACTATTATAATATATCAAATCGTAACTCTGCTCAACTTACACAATATGATATGGTCTCACAAAAGAAACTCATTTTTGTACCCAAATTCCATCGTTTACATCACTTAATGAGGGTTTAAAGTTTTTTGTCGCACCATTTTCATTTTACTTATTTTCAATTTTATTCAATAGAGCTATAAAAGAGATATTGGTGCCGACAATGGGTTCTTTATTTATGTTTTATATTAGTCTTTATTCTTCAAAAATAATAAGAGAGGAGAAAAAGAAATGGAATGTTGTTCATATTATCAAAAACAACAAAACATTTGATAAAAATAACTTGCAACTTTTAACGGGGATAACTTTTCACTCAAGTATCGAAAGGAATATTATAATATATCAAATCGTAACTCTGTTCAACTTACACAATATGATTTGGTCTCACAAAGGAAACTCATTTTTGTACCCAAATTCCATCGTTTACATTACTTAATGAGGGTTTAAAGTTTTTTGTCGCACCATTTTCATTTTACTTATTTTCAATTTTATTCATTAGAGCAATAAAAGATATATTGGTGCCGACAATGGGGTCTTTATTTATGTTTTATATTAGTCTTTATTTCATCAAAAATAATAAGAGAGGAGAAAAAGAAATGGAATTTTGTTCACATTATCAAAAACAACAAAACATTTGATAAAAATAACTTGCAACTTTTAACGGGGATAACTTTTCACTCAAGTATCGAAAGGAATATTATAATATATCAAATCGTAACTCTGTTCAACTTACACAATATGATTTGGTCTCACAAAGGAAACTCATTTTTGTACCCAAATTCCATCGTTTACATCATTTAACGAGGGTTTAAACGTTTTTGTCGCACCATTTTCATTTTACGTATTTTCAATTTTATTCATTAGAGCTATAAAAGAGATATTGGTGCCGACAATGGATTCTTTATTTATGTTTTATATTAGTCTTTATTCTTCAAAAATAATAAGAGAGGAGAAAAAGAAATGGAATTTTGTTCACATTATCAAAAACAACAAAACATTTGATAAAAATAACTTGCAACTTTTAACGGGGATAACTTTTCACTCAAGTATCGAAAGGAATATTATAATATATCAAATCGTAACTCTGTTCAACTTACACAATATGATTTGGTCTCACAAAGGAAACTCATTTTTGCACCAAAATTCCATCGTTTACATTACTTAATGAGGGTTTAAAGTTTTTTGTCGCACCATTTTCATTTTACTTATTTTCAATTTTATTCATTAGAGCAATAAAAGAGATATTGGTGCCGACAATGGGTTCTTTATTTATGTTTTATATTAGTCTTTATTCTTCAAAAAAATAAGAGAGGAGAAAAAGTAATGGAATGTTGTTCACATTTTCAAAAACAACAAAACATTTGATAAAAATAACTTGCAAATTTTATCGGGGATAACTTTTCACTCAAGTATCGAAAGGACTTTTATAATATATCAAATCGTAACTCTATTAAACTTACACAATATGATTTGGTCTCACAAAGGAAACTCATTTTTGTACCCAAATTCCACCGTTTACATCACTTAACAAGGGTTTAAAGTTTTTTGTCGCACCATTTTCATTTTAATTATTTTCAATTTTATTCATTAGAGCCATAAAAGAGATATTGGTGACGACAATGTGTTCTTTATTTATGTTTTATATTAGTATTTATTCTTCAAAAAAATAAGAGAGGAGAAAAGAAAGGGAATGTTGTTCACATTTTCATAAACAACAAAACATTTGATAAAAATAACTTGCAACTTTTAACGGGGATAACTTGTCACTCAAGTATCGAAAGGATTATTATAATATATCAAATCGTAACTCTGTTCAACTTACACAATATGATTTGGTCTCACAAAGGAAACTCATTTTTGTACCAAAATTCCATCGTTTACATCACTTAACGAGGGTTTAAAGTTTTTTGTCGCACCATTTTCATTTTACTTATTTTCAATTTTATTCATTAGAGCAATAAAAGATATATTGGTGCCGAAAATGGGTTCTTTATTTATGTTTTATATTAGTCTTTATTCTTCAAAAAAATAAGAGAGGAGAAAAAGAAATGGAATGTTGTTCACATTTTCAAAAACAACAAAACATTTGATAAAAATAACTTGCAACTTTTAACGGGGATAACTTTTCACTCAAGTATCGAAAGGAATATTATAATATATCAAATCGTAACTCTTTCAACTTATACAATAAGATTTGGATTCACAAAGGAAACTCATTTTTGTACCCAAATTCCATCGTTTACATCATTTAACGAGGGTTTAAACGTTTTTGTCGCACCATTTTCATTTTACGTATTTTCAATTTTATTCATTAGAGCTATAAAAGAGATATTGGTGCCGACAATGGATTCTTTATTTATGTTTTATATTAGTCTTTATTCTTCAAAAATAATAAGAGAGGAGAAAAAGAAATGGAATTTTGTTCACATTATCAAAAACAACAAAACATTTGATAAAAATAACTTGCAACTTTTAACGGGAATAACTTTTCACTCATGTGTCGAAAGGACTATTATAATATATCAAATCATAACTCTGTTGAACTTACACAATATGATTTGGTCTCACAAAGGAAACTCATTTTTGTACAAAAATTCCATCGTTTACATCACTTAACGAGGGTTTAAAGTTTTTTGTCGCACCATTTTCATTTTACTTATTTTCAATTTTATTCATTAGAGCTATAAAAGAGATATTGGTGCCGACAATGGGTTCTTTATTTATGTTTTATATTAGTCTTTATTTTTCAAAAAAAATAAGAGAGGAGAAAAAGAAAGGGAATGTTGTTCACATTTTCAAAAACAACAAAACATTTGATAAAAATAACTTGCAAATTTTAACGGGGATAACTTTTCACTCAAGTATCGAAAGAACTATTATAATATATCAAATCGTAACTCTGTTCAACTTACACAATATGATATGGTCTCACAAAGGAAACTCATTTTTGTACCCAAATTCCATCGTTTACATTACTTAATGAGGGTTTAAAGTTTTTTGTCGCACCATTTTCATTTTAATTATTTTCAATTTTATTCATTAGGGCCATAAAAGAAATATTGGTGCCGAAAATGGGTTCTTTATTTATGTTTTATATTAGTATTTATTCTTCAAAAAAAATAAGAGAGGAGAAAAAGAAAGGGAATGTTGTTCACATTTTCAAAAACAACAAAACATTTGATAAAAATAACTTGCAACTTTTAACGGGGATAACTTTTCACTCAAGTATCGAAAGGACTATTATAATATATCAAATCGTAACTCTGTTCAACTTACACAATATTATTTTGTCTCGAAAGGAAACTCATTATTGTCCCCAAATTCCATCGTTTACATTACTTAATGAGGGTTTAAAGTTTTTTGTCGCACCATTTTCATTTTACTTATTTTCAATTTTATTCATTAGAACAATAAAAGATATATTGGTGCCGACAATGGGTTCTTTATTTACGTTTTATATTAGTCTTTATTTTTCAAAAAAAATAAGAGAGGAGAAAATGAATGAAATGTTGTTCACATTCTCAAAAACAACAAAACATTTGATAAATATAACTTGCAACTTTTAACCGGGATAACTTATCACTCAAGTATCGAAAGAAGTATTATAATATATCAAATCGTATCTCTGTTCAACTTACACAATATGATATGGTCTCACAAAGGAAACTCATTTTTGTACCAAAATTCCATCGTTTACATCACTTAACCAGGGTTTAATGTTTTCTGTCGCACTATTTTCATTTTACTTATTTTCAATTTTATTCATTAGAGCTATAAAAGAGATATTGGTGCCGGCAATGGGTTCTTTATTTATGTTTTATATTAGTATTTATTTATCTTCAAAAAAATAAGAGAGGAGAAAAAGAAAGGGAATGTTGTTCACATTCTCAAAAACAACAAAACATTTGATAAAAATAACTTGCAACTTTTAACGGGGATAACTTTTCACTCAAGTATCGAAAGAACTATTATAATATATCAAATCGTAACTCTGTTCAACTTACACAATATGATTTGGTATCACAAAGGAAACTCATTTTTGTACCCAAATTCTATCGTTTACATTACTTAATGAGGGTTTAAAGTTTTTTGTCGCACCTTTTTAATTTTAATTATTTTCAATTTTTTTCATTAGGGCCATAAAAGAAATATTGGTGCCGAAAATGGGTTCTTTATTTATATTTTATATTAGTATTTATTCTTCAAAAAAAATAAGAGAGGAGAAAAAGAAAGGGAATGTTGTTCACATTTTCAAAAACAACAAAACATTTAATAAAAATAACTTGCAATTTTTAACGGGGATAACTTTTCACTCAAGTATCGAAAGAACTATTATAATATTTAAAATCGTATCTCTGTTCAACTGCACAATATAATATGGTCTCACAAAGGAAACTCCTTTTTGTACCAAAATTCCATCGTTTACATCATTTAACGAGGGTTTAATGTTTTTTGTCGCACCATTTTCATTTTAATTATTTTCAATTTTATTCATTAGAGCTATAAAAGAGATATTGGTGCCGACAATGGGTTCTTTATTTATGTTATATATTAGTATTTATTTTTAAAAAAAAATAAGAGAGGAGAAAAAGAAAAGGAATGTTGTTCACATTTTCAAAAACAACAAAACATTTGATAAAAATAACTTGCAAATTTATCGGGGATAAATTTTCAATCAATTACCGGAAGGAATTTTATAATATATCAAATCGTAACTCCATTCAACTTACACAATATGATTTGGTCTCACATAGAAACTCATTTTGGTACCCAAATTCCACTGTTTATATCTCTTAACGAGGGTTTAAAGTTTTTTGTCGCACAACTTTCATTTTACTTATTTTCAATTTTATTCAAAAGAGCTATAAAATAGATATTGGTTCCGACAATGGGTTCTTTATTTATGTTTTATATTAGTCTTTATTCTTCAAAAAAAATAAGACAGGAGATAAAGAAATGGAATGTTCTTCACATTTTCAAAAACAAGAAAACTTTTGAAAAAAATAACTTGAACTTTTAATGGGGTTAACTTTTCAGTCAAGTATCGAAAGGACTATTATAATATATCAAATCGTAACTCTGCTCAACATACACTATATGATTTGGTCTCACAAAGAAAACTCATTTTTGAACCAAAATTCCATCGTTTACATCACTTAACAAGGGTTTAAAGTTTTTTGTCGCACCATTTTCATTTTAATTATTTTCAATTTTATTCATTAGAGCAATAAAAGATATATTGGTGCCGAAAATGGGTTCTTTATTTATGTTTTATATTAGTCTTTATTCTTCAAAAAAATAAGAGAGGAGAAAAAGAAAGGGAATGTTGTTCACATTTTCAAAAACAACAAAACATTTGATAAAAATAACTTGCAACTTTTAACGGGGATAACTTTTCACTCAAGTATCGAAAGGACTATTATAATATATCAAATCGTAACTCTGTTCAACTTACACAATATGATTTGGTCTCACAAAGGAAACTCATTTTTGTGCCAAAATTCCATCGTTTACATCACTTAACGAGGGTTTAAAGTTTTTTGTCGCACCATTTTCATTTTATTTATTTTCAATTTTATTCATTAGAGCAATAAAAGATATATTGGTGCCGAAAATGGGTTCTTTATTTATGTTTTATATTAGTCTTTATTCTTCAAAAAAATAAGAGAGGAGAAAAAGAAAGGGAATGTTGTTCACATTTTCAAAAACAACAAAACATTTGATAAAAATAACTTGCAACTTTTAACGGGGATAACTTGTCACTCAAGTATCGAAAGGACTATTATAATATATCAAATCGTAACTCTGTTCAACCTACACAATATGATTTGGTCTCACAAAGGAAACTCATTTTTGTACCCAAATTCTATCGTTTACATCACTTAACAAGGGTTTAAAGTTTTTTGTCGCACCATTTTCATTTTAATTATTTTCAATTTTATTCATTAGAGCTATAAAAGAGATATTGGTGCCGACAATGGGTTCTTTATTTATGTTTTATATTAGTCTTTATTCTTCAAAAAAATAAGAGAGGAGAAAAAGAAAGGGAATGTTGTTCACATTTTCAAAAACAACAAAACATTTGATAAAAATAACTTGCAATTTTTAACGGGGATAACTTTTCACTCAAGTATCGAAAGAACTATTATAATATATCAAATCGTAACTCTGTTCAACTTACACAATATGATATGGTCTCACAAAGGAAACTCATTTTTGTACCAAAATTCCATCGTTTACATCACTTAACGAGGGTTTAAAGTTTTTTGTCGCACCATTTTCATTTTAATTATTTTCAATTTTATTCATTAGAGCCATAAAAGAGATATTGGTGCCGACAATGGGTTCTTTATTTATGTTTTATATTAGTATTTATTCTTCAAAAAAATAAGAGAGGAGAAAAAGAAAGGGAATGTTGTTCACATTTTCAAAAACAACAAAACATTTGATAAAAATAACATGCAATTTTTAACCCGAATAACTTTTTACTCAAGTGTTGAAAGAACTATTATAATATATCAAATCGTAACTCTGTTCAACTTACACAATATGATATGGACTCACAAAGGAAACTCATTTTTGTACCAAATCTCCATCGTTTACATCACTTAACGAGGGTTTAAAGTTTTTTGTCGCACCATTTTCATTTTACTTATTTTCAATTTTATTCATTAGAGCAATAAAAGATATATTGGTGCCGACAATGGGTTCTTTATTTATGTTTTATATTAGTCTTTATTCTTCAAAAAAAATAAGAGAGGAGAAAAAGAAATGAAATGTTGTTCACATTTTCAAAAACAACAAAACATTTGATAAAAATAACTTGCAACTTTTAACGGGGATAACTTTTCACTCAAGTATCGAAAGGACTATTATAATATATCAAATCATAACTCTGTTCAACTTACACAATATTATTTAGTCTCGAAAGGAAACTCATTATTGTCCCCAAATTCCATCGTTTACATTACTTAATGAGGGTTTAAAGTTTTTTGTCGCACCATTTTCATTTTACTTATTTTCAATTTTATTCATTAGAGCAATAAAAGATATATTGGTGCCGACAATGGGTTCTTTATTTAGGTTTTATATTAATCTTTATTTTTCAAAAAAAATAAGAGAGGAGAAAACAAATGAAATGTTGTTCACATTCTCAAAAACAACAAAACATTTGATAAATATAACTTGCAACTTTTAACGGGGATAACTTGTCACTCAAGGATCGAAAGGACTATTATAATATATCAAATCGTAACTCTGTTCAACCTACACTATGATTTGGTGTCACAAAGGAAACTCATTTTTGTACCAAAATTCCATCGTCTACATCACTTAACGAGGGTTTAAAGTTTTTTGTCGCACCATTTTCATTTTACTTATTTTCAATTTTATTCATTAGAGCTATAAAAGAGATATTGGTGCCAACAATGGGTTCTTTATTTATGTTTTATATTAGTCTTTATTTTTCAAAAAAAATAAGAGAGGAGAAAACGAAATGAAATGTTGTTCACATTTTCAAAAACAACAAAACATTTGATAAAAATAACTTGCAACTTTTAACGGGGATAACTTTTCACTCAAGTATCGAAAGAACTATTATAATATATCAAATCATAACTCTGTTCAACTTACACAATATGATTTGGTCTCACAAAGGAAACTCATTTTTGTACCCAAATTCCATCGTTTACATTACTTAATGAGGGTTTAAAGTTTTTTGTCGCACCATTTTCATTTTAATTATTTTCAATTTTATTCATTAGGGCCATAAAAGAAATATTGGTGCCGAAAATGGGTTCTTTATTTATGTTTTATATTAGTATTTATTCTTCAAAAAAAATAAGAGAGGAGAAAAAGAAAGGGAATGTTGTTCACATTTTCAAAAACAACAAAACATTTGATAAAAATAACTTGCAACTTTTAACGGGGATAACTTTTCACTCAAGTATCGAAAGGACTATTATAATATATCAAATCGTAACTCTGTTCAACTTACACAATATGATTTGGTCTCGAAAGGAAACTCATTATTGTCCCCAAATTCCATCGTTTACATTACTTAATGAGGGTTTAAAGTTTTTTGTCGCACCATTTTCATTTTACTTATTTTCAATTTTATTCATTAGAGCAATAAAAGATATATTGGTGCCGAAAATGGGTTCTTTATTTATGTTTTATATTAGTCTTTATTTTTCAAAAAAAATAAGGGAGGAGAAAAAGAATGAAATGTTGTTCACATTCTCAAAAACAACAAAACATTTGATAAATATAACTTGCAACTTTTAACCGGGATAACTTATCACTCAAGTATCGAAAGAAGTATTATAATATATCAAATCGTATCTCTGTTCAACTTACACAATATGATATGGTCTCACAAAGGAAACTCATTTTTGTACCAAAATTCCATCGTTTACATCACTTAACGAGGGTTTAATGTTTTTTGTCGCACCATTTTCATTTTACTTATTTTCAATTTTATTCATTAGAGCTATAAAAGAGATATTGGTGCCGACAATGGGTTCTTTATTTATGTTTTATATTAGTATTTATTTATCTTCAAAAAAATAAGAGAGGAGAAAAAGAAAGGGAATGTTGTTCACATTCTCAAAAACAACAAAACATTTGATAAAAATAACTTGCAACTTTTAACGGGGATAACTTTTCACTCAAGTATCGAAAGAACTATTATAATATATCAAATCGTAACTCTGTTCAACTTACACAATATGATTTGGTCTCACAAAGGAAACTCATTTTTGTACCAAAATTCCATCGTTTACATCACTTAACGAGGGTTTAAAGTTTTTTGTCGCACCATTTTCATTTTAATTATTTTCAATTTTATTCATTAGGGCCATAAAAGAAATATTGGTGCCCAAAATGGGTTCTTTATTTATGTTTTATATTAGTCTTTATTCTTCCAAAAAAATAAGAGAGGAGAAAAAGAAAGGGAATGTTGTTCACATTTTCAAAAACAACAAAACATTTGATAAAAATAACTTGCAACTTTTAACGGGGATAACTTTTCACTCAAGTATCGAAAGGACTATTATAATATATCAAATCGTAACTCTGTTCAACTTACACAATATGATATGGTCTCACAAAGGAAACTCATTTTTGTACCAAAATTCCATCGTTTACATCACTTAACGAGGGTTTAAAGTTTTTTGTCGCACCATTTTCATTTTAATTATTTTCAATTTTATTCATTAGAGCTATAAAAGAGATATTGGTGCCGAAAATGGGTTCTTTATTTATGTTTTATATTAGTCTTTATTCTTCAAAAAAAAAGAGAGGAGAAAAAGAAAGGGAATGTTGTTCACATTTTCATAAACAACAAAACATTTGATAAAAATAACTTGCAACTTTTAACGGGGATAACTTTTCACTCAAGTATCGAAAGGAATATTATAATATATCAAATCGTAACTCTGTTCAACTTACACAATATGATTTGGTCTCACATAGGAAACTCATTTTTGTACCCAAATTCCATCGTTTACATTATTTAATGAGGGTTTAAAGTTTTTTGTCGCACCATTTTCATTTTACTTATTTTCAATTTTATTCATTAGAGCAATAAAAGATATATTGGTGCCGACAATGGGTTCTTTATTTATGTTTTATATTAGTATTTATTCTTCAAAAAAAATAAGAGAGGAGAAAAAGAAAGGGAATGTTGTTCACATTTTCAAAAACAACAAAACATTTGATAAAAATAACTTGCAATTTTTAACGGGGATAACTTTTCACTCAAGTATCGAAAGAACTATTATAATATATCAAATCGTAACTCTGTTCAACCTACACAATATGATTTGGTCTCACAAAGGAAACTCATTTTTGTACCCAAATTCCATCGTTTACATCACTTAACGAGGGTTTAAAGTTTTTTGTCGCACAAGTTTCATTTTACTTATTTTCAATTTTATTCAATAGAGCTATAAAAGAGATATTGGTGCCAACAATGGGTTCTTTATTTATGTTTTATATTAGTCTTTATTCTTCAAAACAAATAAGAGAGGAGAAAAAGAAATGGAATGTTGTTCACATTTTCAAAAACAACAAAACATTTGATAAAAATAACTTGCAAATTTTAACGGGGATAACTTTTTACTCAAGTATCGAAAGGACTATTATAATATATCAAATCGTAACTCTATTCAACTTACACAATATGATTTGGTCTCACATAGGAAACTCATTTTTGTACCCAAATTCCATCGTTTACAAAACTTAATGAGGGTTTAAAGTTTTTTGTCGCACAAGTTTCATTTTACTTATTTACAATTTTATTCCATAGAGCTATAAAAGAGATATTGGTGCCGACAATGGGTTCTTTATTTATGTTTTATATTATTCTTTATTCTTCAAAAAAAAATAAGACAGGAGAAAAAGAAATGGAATGTTGTTCACATTTTCAAAAACAACAAAACATTTGATAAAAATAACTTGCAACTTTTAACGGGGATAACTTTTCACTCAAGTATCGAAAGAACTATTATAATATATCAAATCGTAACTCTGTTCAACTTACACAATATGATATGGTCTCACATAGGAAACTCATTTTTGTACCAAAATTCCATCGTTTACATCACTTAACGAGGGTTTAAAGTTTTTTGTCGCACCATTTTCATTTTAATTATTTTCAATTTTATTCATTAGAGCCATAAAAGAGATATTGGTGCCGACAATGGGTTCTTTATTTATGTTTTATATTAGTATTTATTCTTCAAAAAAAATAAGAGAGGAGAAAAAGAAAGGGAATGTTGTTCACATTTTCAAAAACAACAAAACATTTGATAAAAATAACTTGCAATTTTTAACGGGGATAACTTTTCACTCAAGTATCGAAAGAACTATTATAATATATCAAATAGTAACTCTGTTCAACTTACACATTATCATATGGTCTCACAAAGGAAACTCATTTTTGTACCAAAATTCCATCGTTTACATCACTTAACGAGGGTTTAAAGTTTTTTGTCGCACCATTTTCATTTTAATTATTTTCAATTTTATTCATTAGAGCCATAAAAGAGATATTGGTGCCGACAATGGGTTCTTTATTTATGTTTTATATTAGTATTTATTCTTCAAAAAAAAAATAAGAGAGGAGAAAAAGAAAGGGAATGTTGTTCACATTTTCAAAAACAACAAAACTTTTGATAAAAATAACTTGCAACTTTTAACGGGGATAACTTTTCACTCAAGTATCGAAAGGACTATTATAATATATCAAATCACAACTTTGTTCAATCTACACAATATGATTCGGTATCACAAAGGAAACTCATTTTTGTACCCAAATTCCATCGTTTACATCACTTAACGAGGGTTTAAATTTTTTTGTCGCACCATTTTCATTTTACTTATTTTCAATTTTATTCAATAGAGCTATAAAAGAGATATTGGTGCCGACAATGGGTTCTTTATTTATGTTTTATATTAGTCTTTATTCTTCAAAAAAAAAATAAGAGAGGAGAAAAAGAAATGGAATGTTGTTCACATTTTCAAAAACAACAAAACTTTTGATAAAAATAACTTGCAACTTTTAATGGGGATAACTTTTCAGTCAAGTATCGAAAGGACTATTATAATATATCAAATCGTAACTCTATTCAACTTACACAATATGATTTGGTCTCACATAGGAAACTCATTTTTGTACCCAAATTCCACCGTTTAAATCACTTAACGAGGGTTTAATGTTTTTTGTCGCACCATTTTCATTTTACTTATTTTCAATTTTATTCATTAGAGCTATAAAAGAGATATTGGTGCCGACAAAGGGTTCTTTATTTATGTTTTATATTAGTCTTTATTCTTCAAAAAAAATAAGAGAGGAGAAAAAGAAATGGAATGTTGTTCACATTTTCAAAAACAAGAAAACTTTTGAAAAAAATAACTTGAACTTTTAATGGGGTTAACTTTTCAGTCAAGTATCGAAAGGACTATTATAATATATCAAATCGTAACTCTGCTCAACATACACTATATGATTTGGTCTCACAAAGAAAACTCATTTTTGAACCAAAATTCCATCGTTTACATCACTTAACGAGGGTTTAAAGTTTTTTGTCGCATCATTTTCATTTTATTTATTTTTAATTTATTCATTATAGCAATAAAAGATATATTGGTGCCGAAAATGGGTTCTTTATTTATGTTTTATATTAGCCTTTATTCTTCAAAAAAATAAGAGAGGAGAAAAAGAAATGGAATGTTGTTCACATTTTCAAAAACAACAAAACTTTTGATAAAAATAACTTGCAACTTTTAACGGGGATAACTTTTCACTCAAGTATCGAAAGGACTATTATAATATATCAAATCACAACTTTGTTCAATCTACACAATATGATTCGGTATCACAAAGGAAACTCATTTTTGTACCCAAATTCCATCGTTTACATCACTTAACGAGGGTTTAAATTTTTTTGTCGCACCATTTTCATTTTACTTATTTTCAATTTTATTCATTAGAGCTATAAAAGAGATATTGGTGCTGACAAAGTGTTCTTTATTTATGTTTTATATTAGTGTTTATTCTTCAAAAAAATAAGAGAGGAGAAAAAGAAATGGAATGTTGTTCACATTTTCAAAAACAACAAAACTTTTGATAAAAATTACTTGCAACTTTTAATGGGGATAACTTTTCAGTCAAGTATCGAAAGGACTATTATAATATATCAAATCGTAACTCTGTTCAACTTACACAATATGATATGGTCTCACAAAGGAAACTCATTTTTGTACCAAAATTCCATCGTTTACATCAATTAACGAGGGTTTAAAGTTTTTTGTCGCACCATTTTCATTTTAATTATTTTCAATTTTATTCATTAGAGCCATAAAAGAGATATTGGTGCCGACAATGGGTTCTTTATTTATGTTTTATATTAGTATTTATTCTTCAAAAAAAATAAGAGAGGAGAAAAAGAAAGGGAATGTTGTTCACATTTTCAAAAACAACAAAACATTTGATAAAAATAACTTGTAACTTTTAACGGGGATAACTTTTCACTCAAGTATCGAAAGAACTATTATAATATATCAAATCGTAACTCTGTTCAACCTACACAATATGATATGGTCTCAAAAAGGAAACTCATTTTTGTACTAAAATTCTATCGTTTACATCACTTAACGAGGGTTTAAAGTTTTTTGTCGCACCATTTTCATTTTAATTATTTTCAATTTTATTCATTAGAGCTATAAAAGAGATATTTGTGCCGACAATGGGTTCTTTATTTATGTTTTATATTAGTCTTTATTTTTCAAAAAAAATAAGAGAGGAGAAAAAGAAAGGGAATGTTGTTCACATTTTCAAAAACAACAAAACATTTGATAAAAATAACTTGCAACTTTTAATGGGGATAACTTTTCAGTCAAGTATCGAAAGGACTATTATAATATATCAAATCGTAACTCTGCTCAACTTACACAATATGATATGGTCTCACAAAGGAAACTCATTTTTGAACCCAAATTCCATCGTTTACATCACTTAACGAGGGTTTAAAGTTTTTTGTCGCACCATTTTCATTTTAATTATTTTCAATTTTATTCATTAGAGCAATAAAAGAGATATTGGTGCCGAAAATGGGTTCTTTATTTATGTTTTATATTAGTCTTTATTCTTCAAAAAAATAAGAGAGGAGAAAAAGAAAGGGAATGTTGTTCACATTTTCAAAAACAACAAAACATTTGATAAAAATAACTTGCAACTTTTAACGGGGATAACTTGTCATTCAAGGATCGAAAGGACTATTATAATATATCAAATCGTAACTATGTTCAACCTACACAATATGATTTGGTTTCACAAAGGAAATTCATTTTTGTAACCAAATTCTATCGTTTACATCACTTAACAAGGGTTTAAAGTTTTTTGTCGCACCATTTTCATTTTACTTATTTTCAATTTTATTCATTAGAGCTATAAAAGAGATATTGGTGCCGACAATGGGTTCTTTATTTATGTTTTATATTAGTCTTTATTTTTCAAAAAAAATAAGAGAGGAGAAAAAGAAATGGAATGTTGTTCACATTTTCAAAAACAACAAAACATTTGATAAAAATAACTTGCAAATTTTAACGGGGATAACTTTTCACTCAAGTATCGAAAGAACTATTATAATATATCAAATCGTAACTCTGTTCAACTTACACAATATGATTTGGTCTCGCTATGGAAAATCATTTTTGTACCCAAATTCCATCGTTTACATCACTTAACGAGGGTTTAAAGTTTTTTGTCGCACCATTTTCATTTTAATTATTTTCAATTTTATTCATTAGAGCCATAAAAGATATATTGGTGCCGAAAATGGGTTCTTTATTTATGTTTTATATTAGTCTTTATTCTTCAAAAAAAATAAGAGAGGAGAAAAAGAAAGGGAATGTTGTTCACATTTTCAAAAACAACAAAACATTTGATAAAAATAACTTGCAACTTTTAACGGGGATAACTTTTCACTCAAGTATCGAAAGGACTATTATAATATATCAAATCGTAACTCTGTTCAACTTACACAATATGATTTGGTCTCGAAATGAAACTCATTATTGTCCCCAAATTCCATCGTTTACATTACTTAACGAGGGTTTAAAGTTTTTTGTCGCACCATTTTCATTTTACTTATTTTCAATTTTATTCATTAGAGCAATAAAAGATATATTGGTGCCGACAATGGGTTCTTTATTTATGTTTTATATTAGTATTTATTCTTCAAAAAAAATAAGAGAGGAGAAAAAGAAAGGGAATGTTGTTCACATTTTCAAAAACAACAAAACATTTGATAAAAATAACTTGCAACTTTTAACGGGGATAACTTTTCACTCAAGTATCGAAAGGACTATTATAATATATCAAATCACAACTTTGTTCAATCTACACAATATGATTCGGTATCACAAAGGAAACTCATTTTTGTACCCAAATTCCATCGTTTACATCACTTAACGAGGGTTTAAATTTTTTTGTCGCACCATTTTCATTTTACTTATTTTCAATTTTATTCAATAGAGCTATAAAAGAGATATTGGTGCCGACAATGGGTTCTTTATTTATGTTTTATATTAGTCTTTATTCTTCAAAAAAAATAAGAGAGGAGAAAAAGAAATGGAATGTTGTTCACATTTTCAAAAACAACAAAACATTTGATAAAAATAACTTGCAAATTTTATCGGGGATAACTTTTCAGTCAAGTATCGAAAGGACTATTATAATATATCAAATCGTAACTCTATTCAACTTACACAATATGATTTGGTCTCACATAGGAAACTCATTTTTGTACCCAAATTCCATCGTTTACATCACTTAACGAGGGTTTAAAGTTTTTTGTCGCACCATTTTCATTTTACTTATTTTCAATTTTATTCATTAGAGCTATAAAAGAGAGATTGGTGCTGACAAAGGGTTCTTTATTTATGTTTTATATTAGTCTTTATTCTTCAAAAAAAATAAGAGAGGAGAAAAAGAAATGAAATGTTGTTCACATTTTCAAAAACAACAAAACATTTGATAAAAATAACTTGCAACTTTTAACGGGGATAACTTTTCACTCAAGTATCGAAAGAACTATTATAATATATCAAATCGTAACTCTGTTCAACTTACACAATATGATATGGTCTCACATAGGAAACTCATTTTTGTACCAAAATTCCATCGTTTACATCACTTAACGAGGGTTTAAAGTTTTTTGTCGCACCATTTTCATTTTAATTATTTTCAATTTTATTCATTATAGCCATAAAAGAGATATTGGTGCCGACAATGGGTTCTTTATTTATGTTTTATATTAGTATTTATTCTTCAAAAAAATAAGAGAGGAGAAAAAGAAAGGGAATGTTGTTCACATTCTCAAAAACAACAAAACATTTGATAAAAATAACTTGCAACTTTTAACGGGGATAACTTATCACTCAAGTATCGTAAGAATTATTATAATATATCAAATTGTAACTCTATTCAACTTACACAATATGATATGGTCTCAAAAAGGAAACTCCTTTTTGTACCAAAATTCCATCGTTTACATCACTTAACGAGGGTTTAAATTTTTTTGTCGCACCATTTTCATTTTATTTATTTTCAATTTTAGTCATTAGAGCCATAAAAGAGATATTGGTGCCGACAATGGGTTCTTTATTTATTTTTTATATTAGTATTTATTCTTCAAAAAAAATAAGAGAGGAGAAAAAGAAAGGGAATGTTGTTCAAATTTTCAAAAACAACAAAACATTTGATAAAAATAACTTGCAATTTTTAATGGGGATAACTTTTCACTCAAGTATCGAAAGGACTATTATAATATATCAAATCGTAACTCTGTTCAACTTACACAATATGATATGGTCTCACAAAGGAAACTCATTTTTGTACCCAAATTCCATCGTTTACATCACTTAACGAGGGTTTAAATTGTTTTGTCGCACCATTTTCATTTTACTTATTTTCAATTTTATTCAATAGAGCTATAAAAGAGATATTGGTGCCGACAATGGGTTCTTTATTTATGTTTTATATTAGTCTATATTCTTCAAAAAAAAATAAGAGAGGAGAAAAAGAAATGGAATGTTGTTCACATTTTCAAAAACAACAAAACTTTTGATAAAAATTACTTGCAAATT
This sequence comes from Hippophae rhamnoides, assembly GCA_033030585.1. NCBI lineage: Eukaryota > Viridiplantae > Streptophyta > Magnoliopsida > Rosales > Elaeagnaceae > Hippophae > Hippophae rhamnoides. Next base: position 229,446 of record JAVHJT010000067.1, read on the forward strand.
CTATCGGGGATAACTTTTCAGTCAAGTATCGAAAGGACTATTATAATATATCAAATCGTAACTCTATTCAACTTACACAATATGATTTGGTCTCACATAGGAAACTCATTTTTGTACCCAAATTCCACCGTTTAAATCACTTAACGAGGGTTTAATGTTTTTTGTCGCACCATTTTTATTTTACTTATTTTCAATTTTGTTCAGTAGAGCTATAAAAGAGAGATTGGTGCTGACAAAGGGTTCTTTATTTATGTTTTATATTAGTCTTTATTCTTCAAAAAAAATAAGAGAGGAGAAAAAGAAATGAAATGTTGTTCACATTTTCAAAAACAACAAAACTTTTGAAAAAAATAACTTGAACTTTTAATGGGGTTAACTTTTCAGTCAAGTATCGAAAGGACTATTATAATATATCAAATCGTAACTCTGCTCAACTTACACAATATGATTTGGTCTCACATAGGAAACTCATTTTTGTACCAAAATTCCATCGTTTACATCACTTAACGAGGGTTTAAAGTTTTTTGTCGCACCATTTTCATTTTATTTATTTTCAATTTTATTCATTAGAGCAATAAAAGATATATTGGTGCCGAAAATGGGTTCTTTATTTATGTTTTATATTAGTCTTTATTCTTCAAAAAAATAAGAGAGGAGAAAAAGAAAGGGAATGTTGTTCACATTTTCAAAAACAACAAAACATTTGATAAAAATAACTTGCAACTTTTAACGGGGATAACTTGTCACTCAAGTATCGAAAGGACTATTATAATATATCAAATCGTAACTCTGTTCAACCTACACAATATGATATGGTCTCACAAAGGAAACTCATTTTTGTACCAAAATTCCATCGTTTACATCACTTAACGGGGGTTTAAAGTTTTTTGTCGCACCATTTTCATTTTAATTATTTTCAATTTTATTCATTAGAGCCATAAAAGAGATATTGGTGCCGACAATGGGTTCTTTATTTATTTTTTATATTAGTATTTATTCTTCAAAAAAAATAAGAGAGGAGAAAAAGAAAGGGAATGTTGTTCACATTTTCAAAAACAACAAAACATTTGATAAAAATAACTTGCAATTTTTAACGGGGATAACTTTTCACTCAAGTATCGAAAGAACTATTATAATATATCAAATAGTAACTCTGTTCAACTTACACATTATGATATGGTCTCACAAAGGAAACTCATTTTTGTACCAAAATTCCATCGTTTACATCACTTAACGAGGGTTTAAAGTTTTTTGTCGCACCATTTTCATTTTAATTATTTTCAATTTTATTCATTAGAGCCATAAAAGAGATATTGGTGCCGACAATGGGTTCTTTATTTATGTTTTATATTAGTATTTATTCTTCAAAAAAAATAAGAGAGGAGAAAAAGAAAGGGAATGTTGTTCACATTTTCAAAAACAACAAAACATTTGATAAAAATAACTTGCAATTTTTAACGGGGATAACTTTTCACTCAAGTATCGAAAGAACTATTATAATATATCAAATCGTAACTCTGTTCAACCTACACAATATGATTTGGTCTCACAAAGGAAACTCATTTTTGTACCCAAATTCCATCGTTTACATCACTTAACGAGGGTTTAAACTTTTTCTCGCACCATTTTCATTTTACTTATTTTCAATTTTATTCAATAGAGCTATAAAAGAGATATTGGTGCCGACAATGGGTTCTTTATTTATGTTTTATATTAGTCTTTATTCTTCAAAAAAAATAAGAGAGGAGAAAAAGAAATGGAATGTTGTTCACATTTTCAAAAACAACAAAACATTTGATAAAAATAACTTGCAAATTTTATCGGGGATAACTTTTCAGTCAAGTATCGAAAGGACTATTATAATATATCAAATCGTAACTCTATTCAACTTACACAATATGATTTGGTCTCACATAAAAAACTCATTTTTGTACCCAAATTCCATCGTTTACATCACTTAACGAAGGTTTAAATGTTTTTGTCGCACCATTTTCATTTTACTTATTTTCAATTTTATTCATTAGAGCTATAAAAGAGAGATTGGTGCCGACAAAGGTTTCTTTATTTATGTTTTATATTAGTCTTTATTCTTCAAAGAAATAAGAGAGGAGAAAAAGTAATGGAATGTTGTTCACATTTTCAAAAACAACAAAACTTTTGATAAAAATAACTTGCAAATTTTAATGGGGATAACTTTTCACTCAAGTATCGAAAGGACGATTATAATATATCAAATCGTAACTCTGTTCAACCTACACAATATGATATGGTCTCACCAAAGAAACTCATTTTTGTACCAAAATTCCATCGTTTACATCACTTAACGGGGGTTTAAAGTTTTTTGTCGCACCATTTTCATTTTATTTATTTTCAATTTTATTCATTAGAGAAATAAAAGATATATTGGTGCCGAAAATGGGTTCTTTATTTATGTTTTATATTAGTCTTTATTTTTCAAAAAAAAATAAGAGAGGAGAAAAAGAAAGGGAATGTTGTTCACATTTTCAAAAACAACAAAACATTTGATAAAAATAACTTGCAATTTTTAACGGGGATAACTTTTCACTCAAGTATCGAAAGAACTATTATAATATATCAAATCGTAACTCTGTTCAACTTACACAATATGATATGGTCTCACCAAGGAAACTCATTTTTGTACCAAAATTCCATCGTTTACATCACTTAACGAGGGTTTAAAGTTTTTTGTCGCACCATTTTCATTTTATTTATTTTCAATTTTATTCATTAGAGCAATAAAAGATATATTGGTGCCGAAAATGGGTTCTTTATTTATGTTTTATATTAGTCTTTATTCTTCAAAAAAAAATAAGAGAGGAGAAAAAGAAAGGGAATGTTGTTCACATTTTCAAAAACAACAAAACATTTGATAAAAATAACTTGCAACTTTTAACGGGGATAACTTGTCACTCAAGTATCGAAAGGACTATTATAATATATCAAATCGAAACTCTGTTCAACCTACACAATATGATTTGGTTTCATATGGGAAACTCATTTTTGTACCAAAATTCCATCGTTTACATCACTTAACGTGGGTTTAAAGTTTTTTGTCGCACCATTTTCATTTTAATTATTTTCAATTTTATTCATTAGAGCCATAAAAGAGATATTGGTGCCGAAAATGGGTTCTTTATTTATGTTTTATATTAGTCTTTATTCTTCAAAAAAATAAGAGAGGAGAAAAAGAAAGGGAATGTTGTTCACATTTTCAAAAACAACAAAACATTTGATAAAAATAACTTGCAACTTTTAACGGGGATAACTTTTCACTCAAGTATCGAAAGGACTATTATAAGATATCAAATCGTAACTCTGTTCAACTTACACAATATGATTTGGTCTCGAAATGAAACTCATTATTGTCACCAAATTCCATCGTTTACATTACTTAATGAGGGTTTAAAGTTTTTTGTCGCACCATTTTCATTTTACTTATTTTCAATTTTATTCATTAGAGCAATAAAAGATATATTGGTGCCGAAAATGGGTTCTTTATTTATGTTTTATATTAGTCTTTATTCTTCAAAAAAATAAGAGAGGAGAAAAAGAAATGCAATGTTGTTCATATTTTCAAAAACAACAAAACAATTTGATAAAAAAAACTTGCAACTTTTAACGGGGATAACTTTTCACTCAAGTATCGAAAGACCTATTATAATATATCAAATCACAACTTTGTTCAATCTACACAATTTGATTCGGTATCACATAGGAAACTCATTTTTGTACCCAAATTCCATCGTTTACATCACTTAACGAGGGTTTAAATTTTTTTGTCGCACCATTTTCATTTTACTTATTTTCAATTTTATTCAATAGAGCTATAAAAGAGATATTGGTGCCGACAATGGGTTCTTTATTTATGTTTTATATTAGTCTTTATTCTTCAAAAAAATAAGAGAGGAGAAAAAGAAATGGAATGTTGTTCACATTTTCAAAAACAACAAAACATTTGATAAAAATAACTTGCAAATTTTATCGGGGATAACTTTTCAGTCAAGTATCGAAAGGACTATTATAATATATCAAATCGTAACTCTATTCAACTTACCTAGTATGATTTGGTCTCACATAGGAAACTCATTTTTGTACCCAAATTCCATCGTTTATATCACTTAACGAGGGTTTAAAGTTTTTTGTCGCACCATTTTCATTTTACATATTTTCAATTTTATTCATTAGAGCTATAAAAGAGATATTGGTGCAGACAAAGGGTTCTTTATTTATGTTTTATATTAGTCTTTATTCTTCAAAAAAATAAGAGAGGAGAAAACGTATTGTAATGTTGTTCACATTTTCAAAAACAACAAAACATTTGATAAAAATAACTTGCAGTTTTTAACGGGGATAACTTTTCACTCAAGTATCGAAAGAACTATTATAATATATCAAAATGTAAGTCTGTTCAACTTACACATTATGATATGGTCTCACATAGGAAAATCATTTTTGTACCAAAATTCCATCGTTTATATCACTTAACGAGGGTTTAAAGTTTTTTGTCGCACCATTTTCATTTTAATTATTTTCAATTTTATTCATTAGAGCCATAAAAGAGATATTGGTGCCGACAATGGGTTATTTATTTATTTTTTATATTAGTATTTATTCTTCAAAAAAAATAAGAGAGGAGAAAAAGAAAGGGAATGTTGTTCACATTTTCAAAAACAACAAAACATTTGATAAAAATAAATTGCAATTTTTAACGGGGATAACTTTTCACTCAAGTATCGAAAGAACTATTATAATATATCAAATAGTAACTCTGTTCAACTTACACATTATGATATGGTCTCATAAAGGAAAATCATTTTTGTACTAAAATTCCATCGTTTACATCACTTAACGAGGGTTTAAAGTTTTTTGTCGCACCATTTTCATTTTAATTATTTTCAATTTTATTCATTAGAGCCATAAAAGAGATATTGGTGCCGACAATGGGTTCTTTATTTATGTTTTATATTAGTATTTATTCTTCAAAAAAAAATAAGAGAGGAGAAAAAGAAAGGGAATGTTGTTCACATTTTCAAAAACAACAAAACATTTGATAAAAATAACTTGCAATTTTTAACGGGGATAACTTTTCACTCAAGTATCGAAAGAACTATTATAATATATCAAATCGTAACTCTGTTCAAACTACACAATATGATTTGGTTTCACAAAGGAAACTCATTTTTGTACCGAAATTCCATCGTTTACATCACTTAACGAGGGTTTAAATTTTTTTGTCGCACCATTTTCATTTTACTTATTTTCAATTTTATTCAAAAGAGTTATAAAATAGATATTGGTTCCGACAATGGGTTCTTTATTTATGTTTTATATTAGTCTTTATTCTTCAAAAAAAAAATAAGAGAGGAGAAAAAGAAATGGAATGTTGTTCACATTTTCAAAAACAACAAAACATTTGATAAAAATAACTTGCAAATTTTATCGGGTATAACTTTTCAATCAATTATCGAAAGGACTTCTATAATATATCAAATCGTAACTCTATTCAACTTACCTAGTATGATTTGGTCTCACATAGGAAACTCATTTTTGTACCCAAATTCCATCGTTTATATCACTTAACGATGGTTTAAAGTTTTTTGTCGCACCATTTTCATTTTACTTATTTTCAATTTTATTCAGTAGAGCTATAAAAGAGAGAATGGTGCTGACAAAGGGTTCTTTATTTATGTTTTATATTAGTCTTTATTCTTCAAAAAAAATAAGAGAGGAGAAAAAGAAATGGAATGTTGTTCACATTTTCAAAAACAAGAAAACTTTTGAAAAAAATAACTTGAACTTTTAATGGGGTTAACTTTTCAGTCAAGTATCGAAAGGACTATTATAATATATCAAATCGTAACTCTGTTCAACCTACACAATATGATATGGTCTCACCAAAGAAACTCATTTTTGTACCAAAATTCCATCGTTTACATCACTTAATGAGGGTTTAAAGTTTTTTGTCGCACCATTTTCATTTTATTTATTTTCAATTTTATTCATTATAGAAATAAAAGATATATTGGTGCCGAAAATGGGTTTTTTATTTATGTTTTATATTAGTCTTCATTTTTCAAAAAAATAAGAGAGGAGAAAAAGAAAGGGAATGTTGTTCACATTTTCAAAAACAACAAAACATTTGATAAAAATAACTTGCAATTTTTAACGGGGATAACTTTTCACTCAAGTATCGAAAGAACTATTATAATATATCAAATCGTAACTTTGTTCAACCTACACAATATGATTTGGTTTCATATTGGAAACTCATTTTTGTACCCAAATTCCATCGTTTACATCACTTAACGAGGGTTTAAATTTTTTTGTCGCACCATTTTCATTTTAGTTATTTTCAATTTTATTCAAAAGAGCTATAAAAGAGAGAATGGTGCTGAAAAATTGTTCTTTATTTATGTTTTATATTAGTCTTTATTCTTCAAAAAAAATAAGAGAGGAGAAAAAGAAATGGAATGTTGTTCACATTTTCAAAAACAAGAAAACTTTTGAAAAAAAATAACTTGAACTTTTAATAGGGTTAACTTTTCATTCAAGTATACAAAGGACTATTATAATATATCAAATAGTAACTCTGTTCAACTTACACATTATGATATGATCTCATAAAGGAAACTCATTTTTGTATCAAAATTCCATCGTTTACATCACTTAACAAGGGTTTAAAGTTTTTTGTCGCACCATTTTCATTTTAATTATTTTCAATTTTATTTATTAGAGAAATAAAAGATATATTGGAGCCGAAAATGGGTTCTTTATTTATGTTTTATATTAGTATTTATTCTTCAAAAAAAATAAGATAGGAGAAAAAGAAAGGGAATGTTTTTCACATTTTCAAAAACAACAAAACATTTGATAAAAATAACTTGCAATTTTTAAAGGGGATAACTTTTCACTCAAGTATCGAAAGGACTATTATAATATATCAAATAGTAACTCTGTTCAACTTACACATTATGATATGATCTCATAAAGGAAACTCATTTTTGTACCAAAATTCCATCGTTTACATCACTTAACAAGGGTTTAAAGTTTTTTGTCGCACCATTTTCATTTTAATTATTTTCAATTTTATTCATTAGAGCTATAAAAGAGATATTTGTGCCGACAATGGGTTCTTTATTTATGTTTTTTATTAGTCTTTATTTTTCAAAAAAAATTAGAGAGGAGAAAAAAAAGGGAATGTTGTTCACATTTTCAAAAACACGAAAACTTTTGAAAACAATAACTTGAACTTTTAATGGGGTTAACTTTTCAGTCAATTATCGAAAGGACTATTATAATATATCAAATCGTAACTCTGCTCAACTTACACAACATGATTTGGTCTCACAAGGGAAACTCATTTTTGAACCCAAATTCCATCGTTTACATCACTTAACGAGGGTTTAAAGTTTTTTGTCGCACCATTTTCATTTTATTTATTTTCAATTTTATTCAGTAGAGCAATAAAAGATATATTGGTGCCGAAAATGGGTTTTTTATTTATGTTTTATATTAGTCTTTATTCTTCAAAAAAAATAAGAGAGGAGAAAAAGAAAGGGAATGTTGTTCACATTTTCAAAAACAACAAAACATTTGATAAAAATAACTTGCAACTTTTAACGGGGATAACTTGTCACTCAAGGATCGAAAGAACTATTATAATATATCAAATCGTAACTCTGTTCAAACTACACAATATGATTTGGTTTCACAAAGGAAACTCATTTTTGTACCCAAATTCCATCGTTTACATCACTTAACGAGGGTTTAAATTTTTTTGTCGCACCATTTTCATTTTACTTATTTTCAATTTTATTCAAAAGAGCTATAAAATAGATATTGGTTCCGACAATAGGTTCTTTATTTATGTTTTATATTAGTCTTTATTCTTCAAAAAAATAAGAGAGGAGAAAAATAAATGGAATGTTCACATTTTCAAAAACAACAAAACATTTGATAAAAATAACTTCCAGTTTTTAACGGGGATAATTTTTCACTCAAGTATCGAAAGAACTATTATAATATATAAAATTCTAAGTCTGTTCAACTTACACATTATGATATGGTCTCACTTAGGAAAATCATTTTTGTACAAAAATTCCATCGTTTACATCACTTAACGAGGGTTTAAAGTTTTTTGTCGCACCATTTTCATTTTAATTAATTTCAATTTTATTCAGTAGAGCAATAAAAGATATATTGGTGCCGAAAATGGGTTCTTTATTTATGTTTTATATTAGTCTTTATTCTTCAAAAAAAATAAGAGAGGAGAAAAATAAAGGGAATGTTGTTCACATTTTCAAAAACAACAAAACATTTGATAAAAATAACTTGCAACTTTTAACGGGGATAACTTTTCACTCAAGTATCGAAAGGACTATTATAATATATCAAATCGTAACTCTGTTCAACTTACACAATATTATTTGGTCTCGAAAGGAAACTCATTATTGTCCCCAAATTCCATCGTTTACATTACTTAATGAGGGTTTAAAGTTTTTTGTCGCACCATTTTCATTTTACTTATTTTCAATTTTATTCATTAGAGCAATAAAAGATATATTGGTGCCGACAATGGTTTCTTTATTTATGTTTTATATTAGTATTTATTCTTCAAAAAAAATAAGACAGGAGAAAAAGAAAGGGAATGTTGTTCACATTTTCAAAAACAACAAAACATTTAATAAAAATAACTTGCAATTTTTAACGGGGATAACTTTTCACTCAAGTATCGAAAGAACTATTATAATATATCAAATCGTAACTCTGTTCAAACTACACAATATGATTTGGTTTCACAAAGGAAAGTCATTTTTGTACCCAAATTCCATCGTTTACATCACTTAACGAGGGTTTAAATTTTTTTGTCGCACCATTTTCATTTTACTTATTTTCAATTTTATTCAAAAGAGCTATAAAATAGATATTGGTTCCGACAATGGGTTCTTTATTTATGTTTTATATTAGTCTTTATTCTTCAAAAAAAAAATAAGAGAGGAGAAAAAGAAATGGAATGTTCACATTTTCAAAAACAACAAAACATTTGATAAAAATAACTTGCAAATTTTATCGGGGATAACTTTTCAATCAATTATCGAAAGGACTTCTATAATATATCAAATCGTAACTCTATTCAACTTACCTAGTATGATTTGGTCTCACATAGGAAACTCATTTTTGTACCCAAATTCCATCGTTTATATCACTTAACGATGGTTTAAAGTTTTTTGTCGCACCATTTTCATTTTACTTATTTTCAATTTTATTCCGTAGAGCTATAAAAGAGAGAATGGTGCAGACAAAGGGTTCTTTATTTATGTTTTATATTATTCTTTATTCTTCAAAAAAAATAAGAGAGGAGAAAAAGAAATGGAATGTTGTTCACATTTTCAAAAACAACAAAACATTTGATAAAAATAACTTCCAGTTTTTAACGGGGATAACTTTACACTCAATTACGAAAGAACTATTATAATATATCAAATTGTAAGTCTGTTCAACTTACACATTATGATATGATCTCACATAGGAAAATCATTTTTGTACCAAAATTCCATCGTTTACATCACTTAACGAGGGTTTAAAGTTTTTTGTCGCACCATTTTCATTTTAATTATTTTCAATTTTATTCATTAGAGCCATAAAAGAGATATTGGTGCCGACAATGGGTTCTTTATTTATTTTTTATATTAGTATTTATTCTTCAAAAAAAATAAGAGAGGAGAAAAAGAAAGGGAATGTTGTTCACATTTTCAAAAACAACAAAACATTTGATAAAAATAACTTGCAATTTTTAACGGGGATAACTTTTCACTCAAGTATCGAAAGAACTATTATAATATATCAAATCGTAACTCTATTCAACTTACACAATATGATATGGTCTCAAAAAGGAAACTCATATTTTAACCAAAATTCCATCGTTTACATCACTTAACGGGGGTTTAAAGTTTTTTGTCGCACCATTTTCATTTTAATTATTTTCAATTTTATTCATTAGAGCCATAAAAGATATATTGGTGCCGACAATGGGTTCTTTATTTATTTTTTATATTAGTATTTATTCTTCAAAAAAAATAAGAGAGGAGAAAAAGAAAGGGAATGTTGTTCACATTTTCAAAAACAACAAAACATTTGATAAAAATAACTTGTAACTTTTAACGGGGATAACTTTTCACTCAAGTATCGAAAGGACTATTATAATATATCAAATCATAACTTTGTTCAATCTACACAATATGATTCGGTATCACAAAGGAAACTCATTTTTGTACCCAAATTCCATCGTTTACATCACTTAACGAGGGTTTAAATTTTTTTGTCGCACCATTTTCATTTTACTTATTTTCAATTTTATTCAAAAGAGCTATAAAATAGATATTGGTTCCGACAATGGGTTCTTTATTTATGTTTTATATTAGTCTTTATTCTTCAAAAAAAAAATAAGAGAGGAGAAAAAGAAATGGAATGTTCACATTTTCAAAAACAACAAAACATTTGATAAAAATAACTTGGAAATTTTATCGGGTATAACTTTTCAATCAATTATCGAAAGGACTTCTATAATATATCAAATCGTAACTCTATTCAACTTACCTAGTATGATTTGGTCTCACATAGGAAACTCATTTTTGTACCCAAATTCCATCGTTTACATCACTTAACGAGGGTTTAAATTGTTTTGTCGCAGCATTTTCATTTTACTTATTTTCAATTTTATTCATTAGAGCTATAAAAGAGACATTGGTGCCGACAAAGGGTTCTTTATTTATATTTTATATTAGTCTTTATTCTTCAAAAAAATAAGAGAGGAGAAAAAGAAATGGAATGTTGTTCACATTTTCAAAAACAACAAAACTTTTGATAAAAATAACTTGCAACTTTTAATGGGGATAACTTTTCAGTCAAGTATGGAAAGGACTATTATAATATATCAAATCGTAACTCTGCTCAACTTACACAATATGATATGGTCTCACATAGGAAACTCATTTTTGAACCCAAATTCCATCGTTTACATCACTTAACGAGGGTTTAAACGTTTTTGTCGCACCATTTTCATTTTACTTATTTTCAATTTTAATCATTAGAGCTATAAAAGAGATATGGGTGCCGAAAATGGGTTCTTTATTTATGTTTTATATTAGTCTTTATTCTTCAAAAAAATAAGAGAGGAGAAAAAGAAAGGGAATGTTGTTCACATTTTCAAAAACAACAAAACATTTGATAAAAACAACTTGCAATTTTTAACGGGGATAACTTTTCACTCAAGTATCGAAAGGACTTCTATAATATATCAAATTGTAAGTCTGTTCAACTTACACATTATGATATGGTCTCAAAAAGGAAAATCATTTTTGTACCAAAATTCCATCGTTTACATCACTTAACGAGGGTTTAAAGTTTTTTGTCGCACCCTTTTCATTTTAATTATTTTCAATTTTATTCAATAGAGAAATAAAAGAGATATTGGTGCCGACAATGGGTTCTTTATTTATGTTTTATATTAGTGTTTATTCTTCAAAAAAAAATAAGACAGGAGAAAAAGAAAGGGAATGTTGTTCACATTTTCAAAAACATCAAAACTTTTGATAAAAATAACTTGCAAATTTCATCGGGGATAACTTTTCACTCAAGTATCGAAAGGACTATTATAATATATCAAATCACAACTTTGTTCAATCTACACAATATGATTCGGTATCACAAAGGAAACTCATTTTTGTACCCGAATTCCATCGTTTACATCACTTAACGAGGGTTTAAATTTTTTTGTCGCACCATTTTCATTTTACTTATTTTCAATTTTATTCAATAGAGCTATAAAAGAGATATTGGTGCCGACAATGGGTTCTTTATTTATGTTTTATATTAGTGTTTATTCTTCAAAAAAAAAATAAGAGAGGAGAAAAAGAAATGGAATGTTGTTCACATTTTCAAAAACAACAAAACATTTGATAAAAATAACTTGGAAATTTTATCGGGTATAACTTTTCAATCAATTATCGAAAGGACTTCTATAATATATCAAATCGTAACTCTATTCAACTTACCTAGTATGATTTGGTCTCACATAGGAAACTCATTTTTGTACCCAAATTCCATCGTTTATATCACTTAACGATGGTTTAAAGTTTTTTGTCACACCATTTTCATTTTGCTTATTTTCAATTTTATTCAGTAGAGCTATAAAAGAGAGAATGGTGCTGACAAAGGGTTCTTTATTTATGTTTTATATTAGTCTTTATTCTTCAAAAAAAATAAGGGAGGAGAAAAAGAAATGGAATGTTGTTCACATTTTCAAAAACAAGAAAACTTTTGAAAAAAATAACTTGAACTTTTAATGGGGTTAACTTTTCAGTCAAGTATCGAAAGGACTATTATAATATATCAAATCGTAACTCTGCTCAACTTACACAATATGATTTGGTCTCACATAGGAAACTCATTTTTTAACCCAAATTCCATCGTTTACATCACTTAACGAGGGTTTAAAGTTTTTTGTCGCACCATTTTCATTTTATTTATTTTCAATTTTATTCATTATAGCAATAAAAGATATATTGGTGCCGAAAATGGGTTGTTTATTTATGTTTTAAATTAGTCTTTATTCTTCAAAAAAAAAGAGAGGAGAAAAAGAAAGGGAATGTTGTTCACATTTTCAAAAACAACAAAACATTTGATAAAAATAACTTGCAGTTTTTAACGGGGATAACTTTTCACTCAAGTATCGAAAGAACTATTATAATATATCAAAATGTAAGTCTGTTCAACTTACACATTATGATATGGTCTCACATAGGAAAATCATTTTTGTACCAAAATTCCATCGTTTATATCACTTAACGAGGGTTTAAAGTTTTTTGTCGCACCATTTTCATTTTAATTATTTTCAATTTTATTCATTAGAGCCATAAAAGAGATATTGGTGCCGACAATGGGTTCTTTATTTATTTTTTATATTAGTATTTATTCTTCAAAAAAAATAAGAGAGGAGAAAAAGAAAGGGAATGTTGTTCACATTTTCAAAAACAACAAAACATTTGATAAAAATAACTTGCAATTTTTAACGGGGATAACTTTTCACTCAAGTATCGAAAGAACTATTATAATATATCAAATAGTAACTCTGTTCAACTTACACATTATGATATGGTCTCATAAAGGAAAATCATTTTTGTACCAAAATTCCATCGTTTACATCACTTAACGAGGGTTTAAAGTTTTTTGTCGCACCATTTTCATTTTAATTATTTTCAATTTTATTCATTAGAGCCATAAAAGAGATATTGGTGCCGACAATGGGTTCTTTATTTATGTTTTATATTATTATTTATTCTTCAAAAAAAATAAAAGAGGAGAAAAAGAAAGGGAATGTTGTTCACATTTTCAAAAACAACAAAACATTTGATTAAAATAACTTGGAATTTTTAACGGGGATAACTTTGCGCTCAATTATCGAAAGAACTATTATAATATATCAAATCGTAACCCTGTTCAACTTACACAATATGATATGGTCTCACAAAGGAAACTCATTTTTGTACCCAAATTCCATCGTTTACATCACTTAACGAGGGTTTAAATTTTTTTGTCGCACCATTTTCATTTTACTTATTTTCAATTTTATTCAAAAGAGCTATAAAATAGATATTGGTTCCGACAATGGGTTCTTTATTTATGTTTTATATTAGTCTTTATTTTTCAAAAAAATAAGAGAGGAGAAAAAGAAAGGGAATGTTGTTCACATTTTCAAAAACAACAAAACATTTGATAAAAATAACTTGCAATTTTTAACGGGGATAACTTTTCACTCAAGTATCGAAAGGACTTCTATAATATATCAAATTGTAAGTCTGTTCAACTTACACATTATGATATGATCTCACATAGGAAAATCATTTTTGTACCAAAATTCCATCGTTTACATCACTTAACGAGGGTTTAAAGTTTTTTGTCGCACCATTTTCATTTTAATTATTTTCAATTTTATTCATTAGAGCCATAAAAGAGATATTGGTGCCGACAATGGGTTCTTTATTTATTTTTTATATTAGTATTTATTCTTCAAAAAAAAATAAGAGAGGAGAAAAAGAAAGGGAATGTTGTTCACATTTTCAAAAACAACAAAACATTTGATAAAAATAACTTGCAATTTTTAACCCGGATAACTTTTTACTCAAGTGTTGAAAGAACTATTATAATATATCAAATCGTAACTCTGTTCAACTTACACATTATGATATGGTCTCATAAAGGAAAATCATTTTTGTACCAAAATTCCATCGTTTACATCACTTAACGAGGGTTTAAAGTTTTTTGTCGCACCATTTTCATTTTAATTATTTTCAATTTTATTCATTAGAGCCATAAAAGAGATATTGGTGCCGACAATGGGTTCTTTATTTATGTTTTATATTATTATTTATTCTTCAAAAAAAATAAGAGAGGAGAAAAAGAAAGGGAATGTTGTTCACATTTTCAAAAACAACAAAACATTTAATAAAAATAACTTGCAATTTTTAACGGGGATAACTTTTCACTCAAGTATCGAAAGAACTATTATAATATATCAAATCGTAACTCTGTTCAAACTACACAATATGATTTGGTTTCACAAAGGAAACTCATTTTTGTACCCAAATTCCATCGTTTACATCACTTAACGAGGGTTTAAATTTTTTTGTCGCACCATTTTCATTTTACTTATTTTCAATTTTATTCAAAAGAGCTATAAAATAGATATTGGTTCCGACAATGGGTTCTTTATTTATGTTTTATATTAGTCTTTATTCTTCAAAAAAAAAATAAGAGAGGAGAAAAAGAAATGGAATGTTCACATTTTCAAAAACAACAAAACATTTGATAAAAATAACTTGCAAATTTTATCGGGTATAACTTTTCAATCAATTATCGAAAGGACTTCTATAATATATCAAATCGTAACTCTATTCAACTTACCTAGTATGATTTGGTCTCACATAGGAAACTCATTTTTGTACCCAAATTCCATCGTTTATATCACTTAACGATGGTTTAAAGTTTTTTGTCGCACCATTTTCATTTTACTTATTTTCAACTTTATTCAGTAGAGCTATAAAAGAGAGAATGGTGCTGACAAAGGGTTCTTTATTTATGTTTTATATTAGTCTTTATTGTTCAAAAAAAATAAGAGAGGAGAAAACGAAATGAAATGTTGTTCACATTTTCAAAAACAACAAAACATTTGATAAAAATAACTTGCAACTTTTAACGGGGATAACTTGTCACTCAAGGATCGGAAGGACTATTCTAATATATCAAATCGTAACTCTGTTCAACCTACACAATATGATTTGGTCTCACAAAGGAAACTCATTTTTGTACCCAAATTCTATCGTTTACATCACTTAACAAGGGTTTAAAGTTTTTTGTCGCACCATTTTCATTTTACTTATTTTTCAATTTTATTCATTGGAGCTATAAAAGAGATATTTGTGCCGACAATGGGTTCTTTATTTATGTTTTTTATTAGTCTTTATTTTTCAAAAAAAAATAAAAGAGGAGAAAAAGAAAGGGAATGTTGTTCACATTTTCAAAAACAACAAAACATTTGATTAAAATAACTTGAACTTTTAATGGGGTTAACTTTTCAGTCAATTATCGAAAGGACTATTATAATATATCAAATCGTAACTCTGCTCAACTTACACAATATGATTTGGTCTCACAAGGGAAACTCATTTTTGAACCCAAATTCCATCGTTTACATCACTTAACGAGGGTTTAAAGTTTTTTGTCGCACCATTTTCATTTTATTTATTTTCAATTTTATTCAGTAGAGCAATAAAAGATATATTGGTGCCGAAAATGGGTTCTTTATTTATGTTTTATATTAGTCTTTATTCTTCAAAAAAAATAAGAGAGGAGAAAAAGAAAGGGAATGTTGTTCACATTTTCAAAAACAACAAAACATTTGATAAAAATAACTTGCAACTTTTAACGGGGATAACTTGTCACTCAAGGATCGAATGGACTACTCTAATATATCAAATTGTAACTCTGTTCAACCTACACAATATGATTTGGTTTCACAAAGGAAACTCATTTTTGTACCCAAATTCTATCGTTTACATCACTTAACAAGGGTTTAAAGTTTTTTGTCGCACCATTTTCATTTTAATTATTTTCAATTTTATTCATTAGAGGCATAAAAGAGATATTGGTGCCAACAATGGGTTCTTTATTTATGTTTTATATTAGTATTTATTCTTCAAAAAAATAAGAGAGGAGAAAAAGAAAGGGAATGTTGTTCACATTTTCAAAAAGAACAAAATATTTGATAAAAATAACTAGGAATTTTTAACGGGGATAACTTTTCACTCAAGTATCGAAAGGACTTCTATAATATATCAAATTGTAAGTCTGTTCAACTTACACATTATGATATGATCTCACATAGGAAAATCATTTTTGTACCAAAATTCCATCGTTTACATCACTTAACGAGGGTTTAAAGTTTTTTGTCGCACCATTTTCATTTTAATTATTTTCAATTTTATTCATTAGAGCCATAAAAGAGATATTGGTGCCGACAATGGGTTCTTTATTTATTTTTTATATTAGTATTTATTCTTCAAAAAAAAATAAGAGAGGAGAAAAAGAAAGGGAATGTTGTTCACATTTTCAAAAACAACAAAACATTTGATAAAAATAACTTGCAATTTTTAACGGGGATAACTTTTCACTCAAGTATCGAAAGGACTATTATAATATATCAAATCGTAACTCTGTTCAACTTACACATTATGATATGGTCTCATATAGGAAACTCATTTTTGTACCAATATTCCATCGTTTATATCACTCAACGAGGGTTTAAAGTTTTTTGTCGCACCATTTTCATTTTAATTATTTTCAATTTTATTCATTAGAGCAATAAAAGAGATATTGGTGCCGACAATGGGTTCTTTATTTATGTTTTATATTATTATTTATTCTTCAAAAAAAAAATAAGAGAGGAGAAAAAGAAAGGGAATGTTGTTCACATTTTCAAAAACAACAAAACATTTAATAAAAATAACTTGCAACTTTTAACGGGGATAACTTTTCACTCAAGTATCGAAAGGACTATTATAATATATCAAATCGTAACTTTGTTCAATCTACACAATATGATTCGGTATCACAAAGGAAACTCATTTTTGTACCCAAATTCCATCGTCTACATCACTTAACGAGGGATTAAATATTTTTGTCGCACCATTTTCATTTTACTTATTTTCAATTTTATTCAAAAGAGCTATAAAATAGATATTGGTGCCGACAATGGGTTCTTTATTTATGTTTTATATTAGTCTTTATTCTTCAAAAAAAATAAGAGAGGAGAAAAAGAAATGGAATGTTCACATTTTCAAAAACAACAAAACATTTGATAAAAATAACTTGCAAATTTTATCGGGGATAACTTTTCAGTCAATTATCGAAAGGACTTTTATAATATATCAAATCGTAACTCTATTCAACTTACCTAGTATGATTTGGTCTCACATAGGAAACTCATTTTTGTACCCAAATTCCATCGTTTATATCACTTAACGATGGTTTAAAGTTTTTTGTCGCACCATTTTCATTTTACTTATTTTCAATTTTATTCAGTAGAGCTATAAAAGAGAGAATGGTGCTGACAAAGGGTTCTTTATTTATGTTTTATATTAGCCTTTATTCTTCAAAAAAATAAGAGAGGAGAAAAAGAAATGGAATGTTGTTCACATTTTCAAAAACAACAAAACATTTGATAAAAATAATTTGCAACTTTTAACGGGGATAACTTGTCACTCAA
Source organism: Hippophae rhamnoides (assembly GCA_033030585.1). NCBI lineage: Eukaryota > Viridiplantae > Streptophyta > Magnoliopsida > Rosales > Elaeagnaceae > Hippophae > Hippophae rhamnoides. The sequence goes on from JAVHJT010000067.1 coordinate 247,288, forward strand.
GGATCGAAAGGACTATTCTAATATATCAAATCGTAACTCTGTTCAACCTACACAATATGATTTGGTCTCACAAAGCAAACTCATTTTTGTACCCAAATTCTATCGTTTACATCACTTAACAAGGGTTTAAAGTTTTTTGTCGCACCATTTTCATTTTACTTATTTTTCAATTTTATTCATTGGAGCTATAAAAGAGATATTTGTGCCGACAATGGGTTCTTTATTTATGTTTTTTATTAGTCTTTATTTTTCAAAAAAAATTAGAGAGGAGAAAAAAAAGGGAATGTTGTTCACATTTTCAAAAACACGAAAACTTTTGAAAACAATAACTTGAACTTTTAATGGGGTTAACTTTTCAGTCAATTATCGAAAGGACTATTATAATATATCAAATCGTAACTCTGCTCAACTTACACAATATGATATGGTCTCACAAAGGAAACTCATTTTTGAACCCAAATTCCATCGTTTACATCACTTAACGAGGGTTTAAAGGTTTTTGTCGCACCATTTTCATTTTAATTATTTTCAATTTTATTCAGTAGAGCAATAAAAGATATATTGGTGCCGAAAATGGGTTCTTTATTTATGTTTTATATTAGTCTTTATTCTTCAAAAAATATAAGAGAGGAGAAAAAGAAAGGGAATGTTGTTCACATTTTCAAAAACAACAAAACATTTGATAAAAATAACTTGCAACTTTTAACGGGGATAACTTGTCACTCAAGGATCGAATGGACTACTCTAATATATCAAATTGTAACTCTGTTCAACCTACACAATATGATTTGGTTTCACAAAGGAAACTCATTTTTGTACCCAAATTCTATCGTTTACATCACTTAACAAGGGCTTAAAGTTTTTTGTCGCACCATTTTCATTTTAATTATTTTCAATTTTATTCATTAGAGGCATAAAAGAGATATTGGTGCCAACAATGGGTTCTTTATTTATGTTTTATATTAGTATTTATTCTTCAAAAAAATAAGAGAGGAGAAAAAGAAAGGGAATGTTGTTCACATTTTCAAAAAGAACAAAATATTTGATAAAAATAACTAGGAATTTTTAACGGGGATAACTTTTCAATCAATTATCGAAAGGCCTTTTATAATATATAAAATCGTAACTCTATTCAACTTACACAATATGATTTGGTCTCACATAGGAAACTCATTTTGGTACCCAAATTCCATCGTTTATATCACTTAACGAGCGTGTAAAGTTTTTTGTCGCACCATTTTCATTTTTGCTATTTTCAATTTTATTCAGTAGAGCTATAAAAGAGAGATTGGTGTTGACAAAGGGTTCTTTATTTATGTTTTATATTAGTCTTTATTCTTCAAAAAAAATAAGAGAGGAGAAAAAGAAATGGAATGTTGTTCACAAACATTGCACTAAATGTAAAAACAAAAGAAACAATAAAAACAAACAACTTAAAAATTAAATTTACAACAAAATCACAAATTATCAACATCTCACAAAAATGTCTCATACTTTTTAATCTCCTTTAAGATCATAATTAAAATCTCAAGCATAAGTTATTTTAATCTCTTCAAACAATCATGATTTATTATAATAATTAGTCGAAAATCATTTTCATATTTCATATCAAAAATGTATCAATTTAATTTCACCCAATTTCAGTGTCATGAATCAGAATTCGCTTCGACTCTATTCCTCACAAGTCAATACTCTCAAAACACTGAATCCTATGGGTTCAAACACTCATACTAATTTATATGCGAAAGAGTTGATGTATAGAAATGAACTAATATGTTCGCATATGTATAAAGAATAAAGGCTCAAAGTGTTATTTTAACATTGATCTCATGAAAGGAATCAAATGTATAAATTATAAAGATATCATATATAAAAATTATTTTCATGCGTAAATCAAACTCATTAAGAAAGAATTTCAAGATATATGCCTTTTACAAATGAAGAAATTGCAATGACTTTTTAGGGAATTACTTCTTATATCTTTCTTTTGTAATTAGCCTTTACTCACAACTTTGTAGGCAATGCGGGTTATAGTATGTAGATGATACTATTTTTATCTCTCTTTTTTTTCTGTAGATATTTTTCAATATGTGTATTTTTTAGAGAGTCAACCCATGTACAGATTGTACATTTCTTTGGATTTTGGTGAGTGGTTAATTTTGTGGCTTTTCTGTTTGATCTTGGTTTAGGTAACCCCAGATATGTCTTTTTGTTTTTGTAGTAGTCATGCATAAATGAGATATAAGCATATACTATCAATTTCTACTCAAATCATTTAATCTAAGCAAAAATAATAATCAAAAATATATGATACTCTATTAAGATGAAAAAAATTCATACATTCAATGCTAATACCTATAGAGATCATCTAAACATTTGAAGAAATAAGAAATGTGTTTGGAGTAGAAAAAATATATATTTCACTCTGAATAAAGGAAATTAGGCTCAAATTATATCTCACAAAGGTAGTCTCCACTAAAAAAAACTCATAAACACCGATTTTGGGTTTGATATAATTTCTACATCTTATCAAGAAATACTAATTATGACAAAAACTAACTAATTATCAAAAATAATTACAAAATATTTCATGATATGTTTTCAAAAATTAATCTAACAGTACAAAAGACTTAACTATTTACTTAAATTTGATTTAAAGAAATGATAAATTTTTGTGAGAAAAGTTTTTTTTTTTATTATTATTTTTTTTAATTAAGTATGGTAACTTTTCACCACCCCCAACCTAGAACTTACATTGTCCTCAATGTAACAACTGTAAATTAAAGATAAAGAGAGAAGAGAAGAAAGATTACCTATTTCCTGAGAATGTGCAAGTAGTAATGGAAAATGCAGGTGCATCCATCATATTCATCATTAAAGTGTATACAGACAGATCGCTGTTGATGAGTGCTCAAAAAGCACTAAAATAACCATGATTTTATGCACATTAATTGATTAAAAATATATATATTTATATGTTTTATCATATATTTATGTAAATTTGTCTTTTTCGGAATCACGGGTATTTTTATTGTTTTTCAGTTATTTTGGCTTCAAAACGTAATTTAAAGACTCAAAGAGGAATACTTGAAGCAATACATCACAAAAATATCAATAAATAAATGGGGAAAGGTCAACAAATATGGAAAAACTGGACAAAATGGGTCAAAAAGGTCAAAAATGTCAAAAAGGAGAAAAACGCCGCTTCAGCACGGCCAGACTCAAGACTCACCTCCGCCCAAATCTGCGGTATCGTTCATGCGCGCAGCAAGATCGCGCGGGGTACTGTTCATGCGCGCGCATCGCGCCGGGTATCTGTTCATGCGCGCAGCGCGCGGGGTATTGTTCATGCGCGCAAGACCGCGCGCGGGGTACTGTGCGCGCAGCAGCGCGCGCGGGTTACTGTTCATGCGCGGATCGCGCGGGTTATCTGTTCATGCGCGCAGATCGCGCGCGGGTTACTATTCATGCGCGCAGAATCGCGCGGGTTATCTGTTCACGCGCGCGCGGCCGCCGCCAGCGCGCGCGCCCAACGCGTTTTGACCCATTTTTCACGTGCAGCCGCCCCACGACGTCATCTTGACGTCATTGATGACCTCAACAGGTCCAAAACACGTTTTTATTTTTTTAATATTTTTTTAACATTTTTTTACTCATTTTTTCTCTCCATCCTCACCTATAAATACCCCACTTCCATTCACTTCAAAACACACCTCAAAACCACACTTTTCTCTTCTTTCTTTCTCTCATTTCTTAGTTTTTAAGTTTTTCTTAGTTTCTTTCTTAGTTTCTAAGCTTTTCTTAGTTTTTCTCTTAGTTTTTTGTTCAATTGTCTTAGGTTTAGAGTTCTTCTCTTTTTGAGAGGAACTTGTAATGTTTTTGTAATAATTTAGATTTTTGATTCAATAAATGGAAGTGCAAATTCCGCTTGGAGGTTTTCTAGCAACTGAATAGCGTCAAGCAATCGTAAGGATTTTATTTTCTTCTACGATTATTTTTGTGCTTTATTCTTACATGTTATATTTAATTTGTCTGTGATTAAATTTAACTGTGCTAGTCATTTATAATCATGATATAATAATAACGTTGTTATGCTTGCAAAATATTAAATAGGTGAAAATTTCTAAAATGAATTGATTTTATTTTTATTCAAGATTTTATATTAAGGATGTTAGAGAGAAATATATTATTTTTCATTACAAACTTAAATCTGAAAGTTAGACTTTAAGGTTTAGTTATCCTGCCTAATTTAGAGTAGTGCTCTTTTATTTGTTGGTACAATCGCCTCTAGTTAGAGTGAAGCTCTATTTCAAAAGTTTTTATAAGAATTATTATGTGGAAATGTATTGACAACATGTTTTCAATAGTGGTTTTAAAACTTGAAAGTTAGTACTCGGATAACTAAATTCTTGGGTTTAATTTGGACACCTTGGATAAAGTTTAAATCGCTCTAACCCCACCAAAGGTGGCATTTAAATGGTTCATTTTCAATCTCTTAGAAAAAGGAATTAATTTAATTAACCAAATTAGTTATCAACCCCACCCATAGGTGTTAATTGATTTGTTTAGTTAACAAAGAGTATCTAACCAAAGGTGGTATTCATATAAAAAAGAGAGAATCAATAAAATATCAATTTATATCTTTAATAGCCTAGATAATATGAGCAAGCATAATTAACTTAGTTATTATATCCATAAATACTCCACTAATTTAAATGATAAAATTTGCATGAATATTTATTGAATCAGCAATTATATTTATTTGTAGATAAATATTTATTGAATTTGTATCTATGTTTATTTTTTTATTTAATTAATCTGTATATATGTTTATTTTAATGTTATTAGATTAGGAACACAAAAACCAAAATATCGTGACAGGATGTTTAGGATTTAATTTCGCTTTTAAAAGTTTGAATAATAAATTAAGAACCACACACATTCCTTCCTTAGATCGACCTTGCGGGTATACTTACCACTTTCTACGAAATGATTAGGTGCACTTGAGAGTTTTACAAATATTAAAACCAAAGTATTTGCGAGAATTGGCGATGCTTGGCCATCAAGTTTTTTAGCGTTCTTGCGGAAGGAATAGCGTTTTTAATTTATTTATCAAAATTTTAAAAATATTTATGTGCTGTAAATAATTGTGATTTTTTTTTGTAAACAAATAAAAAAATAAATAAAACGTTTAATCAAATTTCAAATTTCATAAGAAATAAAGAAAAATTAAAAATAAATAAAAAAAACTAAAAAAAAATTAAAAAAAATTAAAAAAAAATTAAAAAAAATATTAAAAAATATTAAAAAAATATTAAAAAAATATTAAAAAAAATAATAATAAAAAAAATTAAAAAAATTTAAAAAAAATTAAAAATAATAATAATAAAAAAATTTGTAGCGTAAATAGTACAATAATTTAGAAATTTGAAATTTGAAGTAAAAAGTTTTTACCGTAAATGAATTGTAAAAATAAAAAAATTTTGTAGCGTAAATAATAAAATAATTTAGAAATTTAAAATTTTAATTAAAAAAAAAAGAGTTTTACCGTTCATAAATAGTAAAAAAAAAATAAGAAAAAAAACATTTCAAAAATTTTAAGTTAAAAAAGAAAACAAATAAATAAATAAATAAATAAATAAATAAAAAAATTAAAAAAATTAAAAAAATTAAAAAAAATTAAAAATTAAAAAAAAATTAAAAATTAAAAAAATTAAAAAAAATAAAAAAAAAACCAAAATTTTAATTTTTTGAGTTTAATTTTTACTATTTTTTTTATTTATTTTAAATCATAATTTTATTTTTTTTATTTTCTTTTACCTTTTTCAATTTTATTTTATTTTATTATTTTTTTTTCTTTCTTTAGCTATTTTTTTTTTCTTCTTGATTTTTATTTAATTACTTAACTTAGTTTCTTTTTACTAACTTAATTAACTTAAATTTTTTTAACATTAACTTAGGTTTTTACTTAAATTTTCATTAACTTAATTAACTTAGATTTTTTTTACTTCACTTAACTTAATTAACTTTTTTTTTTCACTTAACTTAATTAACTTAGATTTTTTTTAGCTTAATTAACTTTTTACTAACTTAATTAACTTAGATTTTTTTAACTTAACTTAATTAACTTAGATTTTTTTTAATTCACTTAACTTAATTAACCTTTTCTTTAAACTTAATTAACTTAGATTTTCATTAACTTAAAGTTTTATTTAACTTAACTTAATAACATGAAAAGTAAAGATCTAAGGGAGTTCTGTCTAGGAGACTAGTTCTTGGAAGCCTTTGTGCCACTAGTCTTTCCTGGGAACGTTGTTCTGTCTAGGAGGATGGTTTTTAAGGAGCCTTTGCACCACCATTCTTTCCTGGGAGCACTCTTGGTTAATACTGATTATGTTATTTTAAAAAAAAAAAAAAAATCTGAACTATCTCCAAAATTTTAATGTTTTAATTACAATCTAAGGAGTTAGTTGCTTTGTTTGATCTAGGTACAACTGTGTTTTAATGACTTAATTATTTGATGTGCACCTAGATGTGGGTTATCTAAAACCGTCAAAGTATGCCTCTAGTTTTAAGTACAGAAAGAAATCTGAAAATCAATAGGGCATGACTGAAAAAGTATAGGAAGACAACCTTGTCTTACCTGCAGGTTTGATTGACTCAATGATGAGGGGACATTGAGTTTACTTAAAATGCAATCCCCAAGTTACGTCTTGCTAAGACGTTAAACTAAGCGCTGGATGGGAGGCAACCCATCATTTTAGGTAATTTTCTTTTATTTGTTTCATTTATTTAATTACATGTGAATAATTTTTAAATTGTTAAAACTAAAAATATTTGTTGAGATGTTAGAAGTTCACAGCGATCTGTCTGTATACACTTTAATGATGAATATGATGGATGCATCTGCATTTTCCATTACTACTTGCACTTTCTCAAGAAATAGGTAATCTTTCTTCTCTTTTCTCTTTATCTTTAATTTACAGTTGTTACATTGAGGACAATGTAAGTTCTAGGTTGGGGGTGGTGAAAAGTTACCATGCTTAAAAAAAAAAAAAAGTTTTAACAATTTAAAAAAATAAAAAATAAAAAAATAAAAAAATAAAAAAAAAATTTAAAAATAGAAAAAAAAAATATACTTTTTCATTTTTTTTGTGTGTTTGGTTTTATTTCTATTTTGTGTGATTTAGTAATTTAAAAAAAAAAATTTCACAAAAATTTATCATTTCTTTAAATCAAATTTAAGTAAATAGTTAAGTCTTTTGTACTGTTAGATTAATTTTTGAAAACATATCATGAAATATTTTGTAATTATTTTTGATAATTAGTTAGTTTTTGTCATAATTAGTATTTCTTGATAAGATGTAGAAATTATATTAAACCCAAAATCGGTGTTTATGAGTTTTTTTTAGTGGAGACTACCTTTGTGAGATATAATTTGAGCCTAATTTCCTTTATTCAGAGTGAAATATATATTTTTTCTACTCCAAACACATTTCTTATTTCTTCAAATTTTTAGATGATCTCTATAGGTATTAGCATTGAATGTATGAATTTTTTTCATCTTAATAGAGTATCATATATTTTTGATTATTATTTTTGCTTAGATTAAATGATTTGAGTAGAAATTGATAGTATATGCTTATATCTCATTTATGCATGACTACTACAAAAACAAAAAGACATATCTGGGGTTACCTAAACCAAGATCAAACAGAAAAGCCACAAAATTAACCACTCACCAAAATCCAAAGAAATGTACAATCTGTACATGGGTTGACTCTCTAAAAAATACACATATTGAAAAATATCTACAGAAAAAAAAGAGAGAGATAAAAATAGTATCATCTACATACTATAACCCACATTGCCTACAAAGTTGTGAGTAAAGGCTAATTACAAAAGAAAGATATAAGAAGTAATTCCCTAAAAAGTCATTGCAATTTCTTCATTCGTAAAAGGCATATATCTTGAAATTCTTTCTTAATGAGTTTGATTTATGCATGAAAATAATTTTTATATATGATGTCTTTATAATTTATACATTTGATTCCTTTCATGAGATCAATGTTAAAATAACACTTTGAGCCTTTATTCTTTATACATATGCGAACATATTAGTTCATTTCTATACATCAACTCTTTCGCATATAAATTCGTATGAGTGTTTGAACCCATAGGATTCAGTGTTTTGAGAGTATTGACTTGTGAGGAATAGAGTCGAAGCGAATTCTGATTCATGACACTGAAATTGGGTGAAATTAAATTGATACATTTTTGACATGAAATATGAAAATGATTTTCGACTAATTATTATAATAAATCATGATTGTTTAAAGAGATTAAAATAACTTATGCTTGAGATTTTAATTATGATCTTAAAGGAGATTAAAAAGTATGAGACATTTTTGTGATATGTTGTTTTCTCTTATTCAAAAAAAAAAAAAAAAAAAAAAAAAATTAATTTGTGATTTTGTTGTAAATTTAATTTTTAAGTTGTTTGTTTTTATTGTTTCTTTTGTTTTTACATTTAGTACAATGTTTGTGGGTATCATTACTGAAAACCCTCACGAGACTCAAACTCGTCCACTAGGGCAACCTAGGGGTTTAAAGGCTTGTTGCATAGGCTAAATGCAACCGTGTCAATCCACCAAGTGATTTAGGATAGTTTAATTTTTATTTTTTATCGCTTCTCTTGCTAAGGGACTAGCAAGAAGTTGGTCGGAGTTGTGATGAGTGCTCAAAAAGCACTAAAATAACCATGATTTTATGCACATTAATTGATTAAAAATATATATATTTATATGTTTTATCATATATTTATGTAAATTTGTCTTTTTCGAATCACGGGTATTTTTATTGTTTTTCGGGTATTTTGGCTTAAAAACGTAATTTAAAGACTCAAAGAGGAATACTTGAAGCAATACATCACAAAAATATCAATAAATAAATGGGGAAAGGTCAACAAATATGGAAAAAGCTGGACAAAATGGGTCAAAAACGTCAAAAATGTCAAAAAGGAGAAAAACGCGCGCGCCATGCACCTCCCGGCTCCGCCCAATCAGCGCGGTATTGCTGCGCGCAGCGCGCGCGGGGTACTGTTCATGCGCGCAAGCGCGCGCTGGTATTGTTCATGCGCGCAGCAAGATCGCGCGGGGTCTGTTCATGCGCGCGGCCGCGCGCGGGTTATCTGTTCATGCGCGCGACAAGCGCGCGGGTTCCTGTTCATGCGCGCTGCACCGCGCGGGTTACTGTTCATGCGCGCGGCGCTACGCGCGCGGGTTCTGTTCACGCGCGCGCGGCATCGGCCAGCCGGCCGCGCGCCCAACGCGTTTTTGACCCATTTTTCACGTGCAGCCGCCCCCATGACGTCATTGATGACCTCAGCAGGTCCAAAACACGTTTTTTATTTTTTTAATATTTTTTTTAACATTTTTTTACTCATTTTTTCTCTCCATCCTCACCTATAAATACCCCCCTTCCATTCACTTCAAAACACACCTCAAAACCTCACTTCTCTCTTCTTTCTTTCTCTCATTTCTTAGTTTTTAAGTTTTTCTTAGTTTCTTTCTTAGTTTCTAAGCTTTTCTTAGTTTTTCTCTTAGTTTTTAGTTCAATTGTCTTAGGTTTAGAGTTCTTCTCTTTTTGAGAGGAACTTGTAATGTTTTTGTAATAATTTAGATTTTTGATTCAATAAATGGAAGTGCAAATTCCGCTTGGAGGTTTTCTAGCAACGTGAATAGCGTCAATCTTGTAAGGATTTTATTTTCTTTCTGATTATTTTTGTGCTTTATTCTTACATGTTATATTTAATTTGTCTGTGATTAAATTTAACTGTGCTAGCTGTTTATAATCATGATATAATAATAACGTTGTTATGCTTGCAAAATATTAAATAGGTGAAAATTTCTAAAATGAATTGATTTTATTTTTATTCAAGATTTTATATTAAGGATGTTAGAGAGAAATATATTATTTTTCATTACAAACTTAAATCTGAAAGTTAGACTTTAAGGTTTAGTTATCCGGTCTAATTTAGAGTAGTGCTCTTTTATTTGTTGGTACAATCGCCCGGTAGTTAGAGTGAAGCTCTATTTCAAAAGTTTTTATAAGAATTATTATGTGGAAATGTATTGACAACATGTTTTCAATAGTGGTTTTAAAACTTGAAAGTTAGTACTCGGATAACTAAATTCTTGGGTTTAATTTGGACACCTTGGATAAAGTTTAAATCGGTCTAACCCACCAAAGGTGGCATTTAAATGGTTCATTTTCAATCTCTTAGAAAAAGGAATTAATTTAATTAACCAAATTAGTTATCAACCCCACCCATAGGTGTTAATTGATTTGTTTAGTTAACAAAGAGTATCTAACCCCACCAAAGGTGGTATTCATATAAAAGAGAGAATCAATAAAATATCAATTTATATCTTTAATAGCCTAGATAATATGAGCAAGCATAATTAACTTAGTTATTATATCCATAAATACTCCACTAATTTAAATGATAAAATTTGCATGAATATTTATTGAATCTGTAATTATATTTATTTGTAGATAAATATTTATTGAATTTGTATCTATGTTTATTTTTTTATTTAATTAATCTGTATATATGTTTATTTTAATGTTATTAGATTAGGAACACAAAAACCAAAATATCGTGACAGGATGTTTAGGATTTAATTTCGTTTTTAAAAGTTTGAATAATAAATTAAGAACCACATACATTCCTTCCTTAGATCGACCTTGGGAGTATACTTATCATTTTCTACGAAATGATTCGTGCACTTGCAAGAGTTTTACAAATATTAAAACCAAAGTATTTGCGAGAATTGGCGATGCCGGTTTTCGCTCATCAGCTGTAAACTTCTAACATCTCAACAAATATTTTTAGTTTTAACAATTTAAAAATTATTCACATGTAATTAAAATGAAATAAACAATAAAATTAAGTAAATAAAACAAATAACAAACAAAATTTTTTTATTTTTTTATTTATTTTTTTATTTATTTTTTATTTATTGTTTTTTTTACCTAAAATGATGGGTTGCCTCCCATCCAGCGCTTAGTTTAACGTCTTAGCAAGACGTATCTTTTTGGTGCTAAGGGTTACTCAGCCAAATGCAATCCATTTCAGCAATGTTGTTTGGTTCTTCTAAATAAGGCTTGACACGATGGCCATTGACTTTGAACGTTTTTTGTGTCTTGGAGTCCAATAGTTCCACTACTCCATGTTCAAATACTTGAACTATTTTGAATGGTCCATCCCATCTTGATCTCAGCTTTCCTGGAAACAATCTCAAACGAGAGTTAAATAAAAGAACTTTCATTCCAGGGTGAAGAGTCTTAGGAACTAGCCTCTTGTCATGATAGCGCTTAGTACGCTCCTTGTATAATTTGGCATTCTCATAGGCTTCATTCCTAATTTCTTCCAACTCATGGAAGCCGAGTAATCGTTTTTCACCTGCTTTATCTAAATCCATGTTTAACTCTTTAATTGCCCAATAAGCTTTGTGTTCAAGTTCAATCGAAGGTGGCACGCTTTCCCAGAAATTACCCGGTAAGGGCTCATCCCAATAGGTGTTTTGTAGGCGGTGCGGTATGCCCATAAGGCATCATTTAGCTTAAATGCCCAATCCTTCCTTGACGGACGCACGCGGTGCGTTCCAAAGATTCCCTTAATTTGCCTATCGCTTCACTTCCACTAAACCGGAAGTTCGAGGATGATATGGAGTAGCTACTTTATGTGTGATGTTGTACTTGTTTAGTACTCCATCAAAGAGTTTGTTACAAAAATGGCTACCTCCATCACTTATTATAGCTCTAGGCGTTCGAACCTACCGAATATGAAATCTTTCAAGAATTTCACAACAACATTAGCATCATTGGTTTTGGTGGGGATAGCTTCTACCCACTTGGACACATAATCCACAAAGAACCAAAATGTATTGAAAACCATTAGATGGGGAAAAGGACCCATGAAATCAATCCCCATACATCAAAGAGTTCAACAACTAAATTAGATGTCAAAGGCATTTCATCTCTTTTGCTTATGTTTCCTGTTCTTTGACATCTATCACATTGTGCACAAAACATATGAGCATCTTTAAAAAGAGTGGGCCAAAAGAATCCAGATCAGTAATATATTACGGGCTGTCTTTTCACCTCCAAAATGACCCCATAATGAAGTTCATGACAAAAAGTCGAATGCTCTTATGTTCTTCTTCTCGTACACATCTCAGGATGACTTGATCTTGACCAATCTTGTATAAATAAGGGTCATCCCTGAAATAGTCCTTAATAGTTTTAAAAACCTTTTCTTGTCCTCGATATGAAGTGTTAGGTCGCAAAACACCGATGTGGCAAGATAGTTTACAATATCAAGATACCATGGGTTCGGACCTATGAAAAATAAGCATTCATCGGAAAGGTTTCAACTATATCGTCATTACTCTCATCTTTAAGAGAATTGAAGTCAGAAATCAACCTAGACAAATGGTCAGCTACTAAGTTTTCACTGCCTTTCTTATCCTTGATTTCTAGGTCAAATTCTTGTAAGAGTAAGACACACCTGATTAATCTTGGCTTGGCATTTGGTTTACTTAAGAGGTATCTTAAAGCGGCGTGATCAGAATGTACAATCACTTAAGCTCCTACTAAATAAGACCGAAATTTGTCTAAAGTGAATACTATAGCCAAGACTTCCTTTTCCGTGGTGGTGTAATTCATTTGGGCATCATTGAGTGTTTTGCTAGCATAGTAGATGACATGTAAACGCTTATCCACTCTTTGTCCCAGGATTTGCTCCTATTGCATAATCGAAGCGTCTACATTATCTCAAAAGGTAAAGACCAGTTTGGTGCCATTATAACAGGGGTAGATGTTAGTTTCTCTTTCAAGGTATTAAAGGAAATAAGGCTGTCATTGTTGAAGTCAAATTCAGCATCTTTGGATAGTAAGTTACATAAAGGACGACTTATTTTAGAGAAATCTTTAATAAATCGTCTGTAAAATCCTGCATGTCCCAAGAAGCTTCTTATCCCCTTTACAGATGTAGGGGGAGGTAGTTTGGATATCAATTCAACTTTTGCCTTATCAACTTCAATACCCTTGTTTGAAATTATATGTCCTAAAACTATCCCTTGTTGAACCATAAAATGACTTTTCTCCCAACTAAGGGTTAGATTGCATTCAATGCATCTTTCTAAAACCAAAGTCAATTTATGTAAGCAATCATCAAATGAGTTCCCAAAGACAGAGAAATCGTCCATGAAAATTTCAATGAATTTCTCCACCATGTCCGAGAAAATAGATATCATGCATCTCTGGAAAGTGGCGGGGCATTGCATAACCCAAATGGCATTCTGCGAAAAGCAAATGTCCCAAAAGGACATGTAAATGTGGTCTTTTCTGATCTTACGGTGCTATGGGTACTTGATAATATCCAGACAGTCCATCCAAAAACAAGAAAATTCGTACTTGACTAATCTTTCCAACATTTGATCAATGAATGGAAGAGGAAAGTGATCCTTTTTCGTATATAAAGTTAGTTTCCTAAAATCTATACACATTCTCCATCCAGGGATTATTCTAGTGGGCACTAATTCACTTTTATCATTTTTAACAACTGTTATCCCGCATTTCTTTGGTACCACGTACCTTTGGACTAACCCACTTACTATCCATGATAGGATAGATAATCCCTTCTTCTAATAATTTAAGGATTTCCTTTTTAACTACCTCTTGCATGTTTGGGTTTAGTCTTCTTTGGGCCTCTCGTACAGGTTTAGCACCATCCTCCAAGTTGATCTTGTGCATACACATTGTTGGACTAATGCCTCTTATATCCCCTATACTCCAACCTATATTTTTCTTAAACTGTTTAAGCACTTTGATGAGTTCTTTTTCTTGTGATTTGGTCAAGGTTGAAGAAATTATCACTGGATATGTTTCTCCTTCTCCCAAAAACACATATTTTAAGTGCTCAGGTAAGTCTTTGAGTTCAAGTTCAGGTGGATTGGCCTCTTTAACAGATGAAGGACTGGGTAGATTTAAAAGTGTACTAGATTTTGTCATCACTTCATTATTGTCTAGTTGTTCAAGGTACCCCTTAATTTCTTCATCTAAATCTTCTTCAACCTTTTCAAGTGTAAGAACGGTTTCAAGCTTGTCTTCTATTCTGGTTTGGAAAAAGGTGTTTTGGACAAGATTATCCAAAGGATCAACTTCGAATATTTCATCGATGGCAGAAATAGAAGGGAAAGGTGAAGAATCAAAAACTTTGAAATGAACAGTCTCTCCTAAGACTGTCATTGTCAAATTTCCATCTTGGACATCAATAATAGTTTTAGTAGTTGCCATAAATGGTCTACCAAGCAATATTGTATGCTCTCTGTCCAATGCCGGATTTTCTTGCATATCCAGAACCACAAAGTCAACAGGTATTATCAGTTTGTCTACCTGTACCAAAACATCCTCAACTATTCCCTCTGGATATTTAAGAGATCTATCTGCAAGTTGCAGGGACATAGTTGTGGGTTTTAAATCCCCTAGATTGAGCTGTGAGAATATAGAGTAGGGCATCAAATTTATACTAGCACCTAAATCAAGCATTGCTTTAGCAACCTTCCTATCCCCCATAGTTATATTTATAATAAAACTTCCAGGGTCTTTCAACTTAGGGGGTAGTTTGTCTTTGAAATCTGCTTAGAAATTTCTGATACTACTACTCGTTCATTCAGTTCATACCTCCTTTTCTTAGTGTTCAACTCTTTGAAAAACTTGGCATATGAGGGCACATTCATGATCACTTCTAATAATGGTAAATTGATATTTACTTTAGAGAGAATATTAAAAAGATCATTGAATTGCTTATCTTGTTTGGATTCTTTCAAACGGTGGGGAAAAGGTATTTGCATCTGGTGTGGTTACATTTGTCTTTTGAATTTTGGGAGTGTCGGATGACCCCCAATGAGTTTTTCGTAAAGCTTGTGAAGTTTAACACTTGTTTCTCCTTTTTGTGAGATTAGAATGTCGCCTTCTTTGTTAAATGAACTACAAGGTAGTTTAGAGATTTCAGTACAATCGGTATTGACTACCTTACCACTTGAAGGGTTCTAACATCTTTTGCTTGTTACGGTTGGTAGGCAACTTTCCTGGTTCTTTCTTTTGCATTTGTTCACCCAGGTTGCCCAACTTTAGATTCAATTCTTTTAACCGAAGCCTCCATGGTGTTCAACCTTTGATTAGTCATCAGTTGGTTGTCACGACTAACTTGAATAAAAGCATTCAAGCTATCTTCTAAGGTTGGTTTAAAAGATTGGCTTGGTGGGTAAGGGTGGTTGTAGGTTGGGTGATCATAGGTGTTTGGATGATACTTTTGAAAATATTGGACTTCCTCTATGGCATCGACACTAGAATCACAAGTATTTGAATAATTATGAGTACCATGCCCAATTGAACAACACACTCCACATACCTCTTGATTTGAAATTTGGTGAGGCGTGAGGAATTTCACTTGTTTAGTCAATTCAAGAAGTTGCAAGGTTATCTCATTATCAAAGCCGACTTCATTGACCTTTGCTTTCCTTCTACCACCTCTTTGTTGGGAATTAGAACCCAATAGCTCATAGAGATTATAGGTTTCCTCTGCGGTCTTTTCTCCTACAAAGACCTCCAAAGAAGATTATCAACCATGTATTGACTCTGCGGTGTCAATCCATCGTAAAAGAATTGGTTTTGTAGGCTGTAGTGGAAAGCTATGATTTTGACATTGAATGAAAAGGAGTTTGAATCGTTCCCAAGCTTCATGAAAGGGCTCTTCATTCATTTGAGAAAATGTTGCTATCTTTGTTCTTAGATCAATGATCTTTTGATGGGAATAGAACCTACCCATAAAAATTTCATAGATCGCCTCCCAAGTTTTAAGAGAACTCCGACTGTAGAGTAATGAACCATGACCAAGCTTTATCTTTGAGAGTGTAAGGAAAACACCTCATCCTAAGTTGATCTTCATTAATTGCATGTAGTGGAAAGGTTTGGACAATAGCATAGAATTCTCGAATGAAATGCAAAGGGTCTTCATTAGGGATACCGTAAAAGGAAGGTAACAAAGAATAATGAATCTTTTTCAATTCATAATTCCTTGCAGCCTCTTGTAATTGGATGCCGGAAATTACATTGCCAATGATTGGCATTGTATAGTCTTTCATCTTTTTCCGCCTATCTTCAGCATCTCCCATGGTTGTTTGTAGTTGAAAATGATCCTCCTCCTATTGTGAATCAACATTTTGCTCTTAAAAACAATAGTAGATATCTCTAAAAATGCAAGGAACCTAAATTTTTTTTTTTTTTAATTTAAACGAAGGGACACAATTTTTGAACACAAGCAAATTTATTTCATTTGAATTTTTTTTTTTTACACGCAAACTAAAACAAAGGAAAATACAATAATGGGTGACCTCCCATGTAGGACTAAAATTTATCGTCTTCTAGTAAGACGTTGCTCGGAGATTGCGTAATGAAAAACTCAATGTCTCCTCTTCATTGAATTCATTTAAGTTTCAATTTAGTCTTTGCCTTTTTGCAAATGTTCAACTAACTGTTCAACTTGAACTTCCACCTTTTGATTGAAGCTTCCACGAGTCCAACCGTTGATTGGTTTTAGATCGATTATCCCTACAAACTTGAATAAAAAGAATTCAAGTTGTCCTCCAGGGTTGGTTTATTTCGAATGCTTCTTGGAATAGGTGGGTGGAATTCTTTGGCCCGCCTTTGGTTTGAGCTTTGAGGAAATGAGGGTTGTTTTGCCTCCAAGAGAAATTTGGATGACTTCTCCACCCAGGATTATAGGTATTTGAATTGGGATCAAACCTTGGTCTCTGTTGATATGCTCCCAACACATTAACCTCGCTCAGTCCGGTTGTATCTCCTTGATATGGACGAGCGAAGACCTTGTCCCACGTTGCTATACAAACCATATTGTTCAATATTTGTGTTTGTTTGTGTAGCGAGAAGGGCAACTTGCTTAGTCGATTGAACAAGTTGTTGTTGAACTTCATTACCGGAGTCGATTTCATGAACACCGACTTTTCTCACTCGGGAGCTTTTCTGTGGGAATTAGCACCCAACATCTCAAAGAGATTATACGTTTCGATGCAGTTTTTCTCCTATTGCTCCTCCCGCAGCGTTGTCGACAATGAACCGACATTGTTGTGTAAGTCCATCGTAAAAGAATTGGTTCTGCAACCGTAGGGAAAGCTATGATGAGGACATTGAGTGAGAAACATTTTGAACCTATCCCAAGCTTCATGGAATGGTTCTCCTTCCATCCGAGAGAAAGTAGCAATCTTTCCTCTCACTACGATGTTTTGATGGGAATAGAATTTTCCCATGAATTTATTGTAAATTTGACCCCATGTCATCGTAGAACACTGGGGAAGTGACATCAACCAAGCTTTGGCCTTATCCTTTAAGGTGTAGGGAAAACATCTCATTCTAAGCTGATCCTCGTTTAGAATACCGAGGGGGAATGTTTGGACCGTAGCATAGAAATCTCTCATAATGGAAAGATAATCTTCATTAGGTAGGCCATAGAAGGAAGGAAGCATAGAAAAATGAATATTTTTAAGGTCATAATTCCGAGCGACCTCTCCCAATCGGATAGCGGCGATTCTTGTGCCAATCACCGGTCTTGCAAACTCCTTCATCGTGGTTTCCCTGACATGTTGGTTTTCTTCCATTTCTTTTGGTTCAAGTAAAGGATTAAGACTTGATTCTATGTTTGGCTCAAAATCAGGTTGATGGGTAGAATCCAGTGTTGTTGACACTTGTTTAAATTTATGAATATTATTTACATATGGTGTAAGGGGGTTTCCTAAGGATCTCCTACCACGCATAGACTATTTTTAAACGTAAATTTAAAACTCCTGTCAACAAAAATAAAAGAAAATTAGAGAAATTTTCCATGGCATTTAATACAAAACACTGGACAAAATTTTTTTTTATATTTTTTTAATTTTTTTTTTTTTATTTTTAAAATTTTTTTATTTTTAAATTAATTTTTTTTTTTAAATAACATAATCAGTATTAACCAAGAGTGTTCCCAGGAAAGAATGGTGGTGCTATGGCTCCTTAAAAACCACTCTCCTAGCCAGAACAACGTTCCCAGGAAAGACTAGTGGCACAAAGGCTTCAAAGAACTAGTCTCCTAGACAGAACTCCCTTAGATTTTTACTTTTCATGCCTTTTAGTTTTTTTTTTTTTTTTTTTTTTTTTTACGAACGGTAATTTTATTTTACTATTCACGCTATCTTATTTCTTATTAACTTAAAATTTTAAATTTTTTTTTTTTTTTAAATTTTTTTTTTTACGAACGGTAATTTTATTTTACTATTCACGCTATCTTATTTCTTATTAACTTAAAATTTTAAATTTTTTTTTTAAATTTTTTTTTTTTTACGAACGGTAATTTTATTTTACTATTCACGCTAACTTATTTCTTATTAACTTAAAATTTTTTTTTTTTTTTTTTTTTTACGAACGGTAATTTTATTTTACTTCAAATTTCAAATTTCTAAATTATTTACTTTTTATGCTATAATTTTTTTTTATTTTATTTTTTATTATTTATTTATTTATTTTTTTTTTATTTTTTTTTTATGAAATTTGAAATTTGATTAAAAATTTTTTATTTGAAAAAAAAAAATCACAATTATTTACAACACAAAAATATTTTTAAAATTTTGATAAATAAATTAAAAACGTTATTCCTTCCCCGGCAACGGCGCCAAAAACTTGATGAGCGAAAACCGGCATCGCCAATTCTCGCAAATACTTTGATTTTAATATTTGTAAAACTCTCGCAAGTGCACGAATCATTTCGTAGAAAATGATAAGTATACTCCCAAGGTCGATCTAAGGAAGGAATGTATGTGGTTCTTAATTTATTATTCAAACTTTTAAAAACGAAATTAAATCCTAAACATCCTGTCACGATAGTTTGGTTTTTGTGTTCCTAATCTAATAACATAAAATAAACATATATACAGATTAATTAAATATAATAAAAAAAAAATAAACATAGATACAAATTCAATAAATAAATATAAATACAGATTCAATAAATATTCATGCAAATTTTATCATTTATATTAGTGGAGTATTTATGGATATAATAACTAAATTAATTATCTTTTCATATTATCTAGGTTATTAAAGGTATAAATTGATATTTTATTGATTCTCTTTTTTGTATGAATACCACCTTGGTGGGTTAGATATTCTTTGTTAACTAAACAAATCAATTAACACCTATAAAGGTGGGGTTGATAACTAATTTGGTTAATTAAATTAATTCCTTTTTCTAAGAGATTGAAAATGAACCATTTAAATCTGCCACCTTTGGTGGGGTTAGACAGATTTAAACTTTATTCAAGGTGTCCAAATTAAACCTAAGAATTTAGTTATCCGAGTACTAACTTTCAAGTTTTAAAACCACTACTGAAAACATGTTGTCAATACATTTTCACATAATAATTCTTATAAAAACTTTTGAAACAGAGCTTCACTCTAACTACCCGGCGATTGCACCAACAAATAAAAACGCACTACTCTAAATTAGACAGGATAACTAAGCCTTAAAGTCTAATCTTCAGATTTAAGTTTGTAATGAAAAATAATATATTTCTCTCTAACATCCTTAATGTAAAATCTTGAATAAAAGTAAGATCAATTCATTTTAGGAATTTTCACCTATTTAATATTTCGCAAAGCATAACAACGTTATTATTATATCATGATTATGAGCAATAGCACGCTTAAATTTAATCACGGACAAATTAAATATAACATGTAAGAATGAAGCATAAAAATAATCAGAAGAAAATAAAATCCTTACGAGAACTTCGACGCTATTCCGTTGCTAGAAAACCTCCAAGCGGAATTTGCACTTCCATTTATTGAATCAAAAATCTAAATTATTACAAAACATTACAAGTTCCTCTCAAAAAGAGAAGAACTCTAAACCTAAGAGAATTGAACTAAAAACTAAGAGAAAAACTAAGAAAAGCTTAGAAACTAAGAAAGAAACTAAGAAAAACTCAAAAACTAAGAAATGAGAGAAAGAAAGAAAGAGAGAAGTGTGGTTTTGAGGTGTGTTTTGAAGTGAATGGAAGGGGGTATTTATAGGTGAGGATGGAGAGAAAAAATGAGTAAAAAATGTTAAAAAAATATTAAAAAATAAAAACGTGTTTTGGACCTGCTAAGGTCATCAATGACGTCGGCGTAGCGTCGTAGAAGCGGCACGTGAAAAATGGGTCAAAAACGCGTTGGGCGCCATGCCGGCATTCTTGTGTATGGCTTGTAATCAGCCAGCGTGAAACGATGCCAGCCTTGTGCCGCAGCGAGCGCATCGGCCTTGTATGTGCGACTCTGCGCGGGCCGTGTAGCCGGCCAAATTTCTTGTGCGCGATTTTCCGTCTTTTGACATTTTTGACCTTTTCGACCCATTTAGTCCAATTTTTCCATGTTTGTTGACCTTTTTCCACTTATTTATTAATTTATTTGTGATGTATTGCTTCAAGTATTCTTCTTTGAGTCTTTACATTGCGTTTTTAGGCCAAAATTCCTGAAAAACAATAAAAATACCCGTGATTCCGAAAAAGACAAATTTATATAAATATATGATAAAACATATAAATATATATATTTTTAATCAATTAATGTGCATAAAATCATGGTTATTTTAGTGCTTTTTGAGCACTCATCAGATAACTTTTCACTCAAGTATCGTAAGGTCTATTATAATATATCAAATCGTAACTCTGTTCAACCTACACAATATGATTTGGTTTCACAAAGGAAACTCATTTTTGTACCCAAATTCTATCGTTTACATCACTTAACAAGGGTTTAAAGTTTTTTGTCGCACCATTTTCATTTTAATTATTTTCAATTTTATTCATTAGAGGCATAAAAGAGATATTGGTGCCAACAATGGGTTCTTTATTTATGTTTTATATTAGTATTTATTCTTCAAAAAAATAAGAGAGGAGAAAAAGAAAGGGAATGTTGTTCACATTTTCAAAAAGAACAAAATATTTGATAAAAATAACTAGGAATTTTTAACGGGGATAACTTTTCCCTCAAGTATCGAAAGAACTTTTATAATATATCAAATCGTAACTCTGTTCAACCTACACAATATGATTTGAACCCAAATTCCACCGTTTAAATCACTTAACGAGGGTTTAATGTTTTTTGTCGCACCATTTTTATTTTACTTATTTTCAATTTTATTCAGTAGAGCTATAAAAGAGAGATTGGTGCTGACAAAGGATTCTTTATTTATGATTTATATTAGTATTTATTCTTCAAAAAAAATAAGAGAGGAGAAAAAGAAATGAAATGTTGTTCACAATTTCAAAAACAACAAAACATTTGATAAAAATAACTTGCAAATTTTATCGGGGATAACTTTTCAATCAATTATCGAAAGGCCTTTTATAATATATAAAATCGTAACTCTATTCAACTTACACAATATGATTTGGTCTCACATAGGAAACTCATTTTGGTACCCAAATTCCATCGTTTATATCACTTAACGAGCGTGTAAAGTTTTTTGTCGCACCATTTTCATTTTTGCTATTTTCAATTTTATTCAGTAGAGCTATAAAAGAGAGATTGGTGCTGACAAAGGGTTCTTTATTTATGTTTTATATTAGTCTTTATTCTTCAAAAAAAATAAGAGAGGGGAAAAAGAAATGGAATGTTGTTCACATTTTCAAAAACAAGAAAACTTTTGAAAAAAATAACTTGAACTTTTAATGGGGTTAACTTTTCAGTCAAGTAACGAAAGGACTATTATAATATATCCAATCGTAACTCTCCTCAACTTACACAATATGATTTGGTCTCAAAAAGGAAACTCATTTTTGAACCCAAATTCCATCGTTTACATCACTTAATGGGGGTTGAAAGTTTTTTGTCGCACCATTTTCATTTTATTTATTTTCAATTTTATTCAGTGGAGCAATAAAAGATATATTGGTACCGAAAATGGGTTCTTTATTTATGTTTTATATTAGTCTTTATTCTTCAAAAAAATAAGAGAGGAGAAAAAGAAATGGAATGTTGTTCACATTTTCAAAAACAACAAAACATTTGATAAAAATAACTTGCAACTTTTAACAGGGATAACTTTGCACTCAAGTATCGAAAGAACTATTATAATATATCAAATCGGAACTCTGTTCAACTTACACATTATGATATGGTCTCATAAAGGAAAATCATTTTTGTACCAAAATTCCATCGTTTACATCACTTAACGAGGGTTAAAAGTTTTTTGTCGCACCATTTTCATTTTAATTATTTTCAATTTTATTCATTACAGCCATAAAAGAGATATTGGTGCCGACAATGGGTTCTTTATTTATGTTTTATATTAGTATTTATTCTTCAAAAAAAAATAAGAGAGGAGAAAAAGAAAGGGAATGTTGTTCACATTTTCAAAAACAACAAAACATTTGATAAAAATAACTTGCAACTTTTAACGGGGATAACTTTTCACTCAAGTATCGAAAGGACTATTATAATATATCAAATCGTAACTCTGTTCAACTTACACAATATGATTTGGTCTCGAAAGGAAACTCATTATTGTCCCCAAATTCCATCGTTTACATTACTTAATGAGGGTTTAAAGTTTTTTGTCGCACCATTTTCATTTTACTTATTTTCAATTTTATTCATTAGAGCAATAAAAGATATATTGGTGCCGACAATGGGTTCTTTATTTATGTTTTATATTAGTCTTTATTTTTCAAAAAAAATAAGAGAGGAGAAAACGAATGAAATGTTGTTCACATTCTCAAAAACAACAAAACATTTGATAAATATAACTTGCAACTTTTAACCGGGATAACTTATCACTCAAGTATCGAAAGAAGTATTATAATATATCAAATCGTATCTCTGTTCAACTTACACAATATGATATGGTCTCACAAAGGAAACTCATTTTTGTACCAAAATTCCATCGTTTACATCACTTAACGAGGGTTTAAAGTTTTTTGTCGCACCATTTTCATTTTATTTATTTTCAATTTTATTCAGTAGAGCAATAAAAGATATATTGGTGCCGAAAATGGGTTCTTTATTTATGTTTTATATTAGTCTTTATTCTTCAAAAAAATAAGAGAGGAGAAAAAGAAATGGAATGTTGTTCACATTTTCAAAAACAACAAAACATTTGATAAAAATAACTTGCAACTTTTAACAGGGATAACTTTGCACTCAAGTATCGAAAGAAGTAATATAATATATCAAATCGTATCTCTGTTCAACTTACACAATATGATATGGTCTCACAAAGGAAACTCATTTTTGTACCAAAATTCCATCGTTTACATCACTTAACGAGGGTTTAATGTTTTTTGTCGCACCATTTTCATTTTACTTATTTTCAATTTTATTCATTAGAGCTATAAAAGAGATATTGGTGCCGACAATGGGTTCTTTATTTATGTTTTATATTAGTCTTTATTCTTCCAAAAAATAAGAGAGGAGAAAAAGAAAGGGAATGTTGTTCACATTTTCAAAAACAACAAAACATTTGATAAAAATAACTTGCAACTTTTAACGGGGATAACTTTTCACTCAAGTATCGAAAGGACTATTATAATATAGCAAATCGTAACTCTGTTCAACTTACAGAATATTATTTGGTCTCGAAAGGAAACTCATTATTGTCCCCAAATTCCATCGTTTACATTACTTAATGAGGGTTTAAAGTTTTTTGTCGCACCATTTTCATTTTACTTATTTTCAATTTTATTCATTAGAGCAATAAAAGATATATTGGTGCCGACAATGGGTTCTTTATTTATGTTTTAGATTAGTCTTTATTTTTCAAAAAAAATAAGAGAGGAGAAAACGAATGAAATGTTGTTCACATTCTCAAAAACAACAAAACATTTGATAAATATAACTTGCAACTTTTAACCGGGATAACTTATCACTCAAGTATCGAAAGAAGTATTATAATATATCAAATCGTATCTCTGTTCAACTTACACAATATGATATGGTCTCACACAGGAAACTCATTTTTGTACCAAAATTCCATCGTTTACATCACTTAACGAGGGTTTAATGTTTTTTGTCGCACCATTTTCATTTTACTTATTTTCAATTTTATTCATTAGAGCTATAAAAGAGATATTGGTGCCGACAATGGGTTCTTTATTTATGTTTTATATTAGTATTTATTTATCTTCAAAAAAATAAGAGAAGAGAAAAAGAAAGGGAATGTTGTTCACATTCTCAAAAACAACAAAAGATTTGATAAAAATAACTTGCAATTTTTAACGGGGATAACTTTTCACTCAAGTATCGAAAGAACTATTATAATATATCAAATCGTAACTCTGTTCAACTTACACAATATGATATGGTCTCACTAAGGAAACTCATTTTTGTACCAATATTCCATCGTTTACATCACTTAACGAGGGTTTAAAGTTTTTTGTCGCACCATTTTCATTTTATTTATTTTCAATTTTATTCAGTAGAGCAATAAAAGTTATATTGGTGCCGAAAATGGGTTCTTTATTTATGTTTTATATTAGTCTTTATTCTTCAAAAAAAATAAGAGAGGAGAAAAAGAAAGGGAATGTTGTTCACATTTTCAAAAACAACAAAACATTTGATAAAAATAACTTGCAAGTTTTAACGGGGATAACTTGTCACTCCAGTATCGAAAGGACTATTATAATATATCAAATCGAAACTCTGTTCAACCTACACAATATGATTTGGTTTCATATGGGAAACTCATTTTTGTACCAAAATTCCATCGTTTACATCACTTAACGTGGGTTTAAAGTTTTTTGTCGCACCATTTTCATTTTACTTATTTTCAATTTTATTCATTAGAGCTATAAAAGAGATATTGGTGCCGACAATGGGTTCTTTATTTATGTTTTATATTAGTCTTTATTTTTTCAAAAAAAATAAGAGAGGAGAAAAAGAAAGGGAATGTTGTTCACATTTTCAAAAACAACAAAACATTTGATAAAAATAACTTCCAGTTTTTAACGGGGATAACTTTACACTCAATTACGAAAGAACTATTATAATATATCAAATTGTAAGTCTGTTCAACTTACACATTATGATATGATCTCACATAGGAAAATCATTTTTGTAGCAAAATTCCATCGTTTACATCACTTAACGAGGGTTTAAAGTTTTTTGTCGCACAATTTTCATTTTAATTATTTTCAATTTATTCCTTAGAGCCATAAAAGAGATATTGGTGCCGACAATGGGTTCTTTATTTATTTTTTATATTAGTATTTATTCTTCAAAAAAAAAATAAGAGAGGAGAAAAAGAAAGGGAATGTTGTTCACATTTTCAAAAACAACAAAACATTTGATAAAAATAACTTGCAATTTTTAACGGGGATAACTTTTCACTCAAGTATCGAAAGAACTATTATAATATATCAAATAGTAACTCTGTTCAACTTACACATTATGATATGGTCTCAAAAAGGAAAATCATTTTTGTACCAAAATTCCATCGTTTACATCACTTAACGAGGGTTTAAATTTTTTTGTCGCACCATTTTCATTTTATTTATTTTCAATTTTAGTCATTAGAGCCATAAAAGAGATATTGGTGCCAACAATGGGTTCTTTATTTATTTTTTATATTAGTATTTATTCTTCAAAAAAAAATAAGACAGGAGAAAAAGAAATGGAATGTTGTTCACATTTTCAAAAACAAAAAAACTTTTGATAAAAATTACTTGCAACTTTTAAAGAGGATAACTTTTTACTCAAGTATCGAAAGGACTATTATAATATATCAAATCACAAATTTGTTCAATCTACACAATTTGATTCGGTATCATATAGGAAACTCATTTTTGTACCCAAATTCCATCGTTTACATCACTTAACGAGGGTTTAAATTTTTTTGTCGCACCATTTTCATTTTACTTATTTTCAATTTTATTCAATAGAGCTATAAAAGAGATATTGGTGCTGACAATGGGTTCTTTATTTATGTTTTATATTAGTCTTTATTCTTCAAAAAAAAATAAGAGAGGAGAAAAAGAAATGGAATGTTCACATTTTCAAAAACAACAAAACATTTGATAAAAATAACTTGCAAATTTTATCGGGTATAACTTTTCAATCAATTATCGAAAGGACTTCTATAATATATCAAATCGTAACTCTCTTCAACTTACCTAGTATGATTTGGTCTCACATAGGAAACTCATTTTTGTACCCAAATTCCATCGTTTATATCACTTAACGATGGTTTAAAGTTTTTTGTCGCACAACTTTCATTTTACTTATTTTCAATTTTATTCAGTAGAACTATAAAAGATAGATTGGTGCTGACAAAGGGTTCTTTATTTATGTTTTATATTAGTCTTTATTCTTCAAAAAAAGAAGAGAGGAGAAAAATAAATGGAATGTTGTTCACATTTTCAAAAACAAGAAAACTTTTGAAAAAAATAACTTGAACTTTTAATGGGGTTAACTTTTCAGTCAAGTATCGAAAGGACTATTATAATATATCAAATCGTAACCCTGCTCAACTTACACAATATGATTTGGTCTCACATAGGAAACTCATTTTTGAACCCAAATTCCATCGTTTACATCACTTAACGAGGGTTTAAAGTTTTTTGTCGCACCATTTTTATTTTATTTATTTTCAATTTTATTCATTATAGCAATAAAAGATATATTGGTGCCGAAAATGGGTTCTTTATTTATGTTTTATATTAGTCTTTATTTTTCAAAAAAATAAGAGAGGAGAAAAAGAAAGGGAATGTTGTTCACATTTTCAAAAACAACAAAACATTTGATAAAAATAACTTGCAATTTTTAACGGGGATAACTTTTCACTCAAGTATCGAAAGAACTATTATAATATATCAAATCGTAACTTTGTTCAACCTACACAATATGATTTGGTTTCATATTGGAAACTCATTTTTGTACCCAAATTCCATCGTTTACATCACTTAACGAGGGTTTAAATTGTTTTGTCGCACCATTTTCATTTTAGTTATTTTCAATTTTATTCAAAAGAGCTATAAAAGAGAGAATGGTGCTGAAAAAGGGTTCTTTATTTATGTTTTATATTATTCTTTATTCTTCAAAAAAAATAAGAGAGGAGAAAAAAAAATGGAATGTTGTTCACATTTTCAAAAACAAGAAAACTTTTGAAAAAAAATAACTTGAACTTTTAATAGGGTTAACTTTTCAGTCAAGTATCGAAAGGACTATTATAATATATCAAATAGTAACTCTGTTCAACTTACACATTATGATATGATCTCATAAAGGAAACTCATTTTTGTACCAAAATTCCATAGTCTACATCACTTAACGGGGGTTTAAAGTTTTTTGTCGCACCATTTTCATTTTAATTATTTTCAATTTTATTCATTAGAGAAATAAAAGATATATTGGTGCCAACAATGGGTTCTTTATTTATTTTTTATATTAGTATTTATTCTTGAAAAAAAATAAGAGAGGAGAAAAAGAAAGGGAATGTTGTTCACATTTTCAAAAACAACAAAATATTTGATAAAAATAACTTGTAATTTTTAACGGGGATAACTTTTCACTCAAGTATCGAAAGAACTATTATAATATATCAAATCGTAACTCTGTTCAACCTACACAATATGATTTGGTTTCACATTGGAAACTCATTTTTGTACCCAAATTCCATCGTTTACATCACTTAACGAGGGTTTAAATTTTTTTGTCGCACCATTTTCATTTTAGTTATTTTCAATTTTATTCAAAAGAGCTATAAAATAGATATTTGTTCCGACAATGGGTTCTTTATTTATGTTTTATATTAGTCTTTATTCTTCAAGAAAAATAAGAGAGGAGAAAATGAAATTAAATTTTGTTCACATTTTCAAAAACAACAAAACATTTGATAAAATAACTTGCAACTTTTAACGGGGATAACTTGTTACTCAAGTATCGAAAGGACTATTCTAATATATCAAATCATAACTCTGTTCAACCTACACAATATGATTTGGTCTCACAATGGAAACTCATTTTTGTACCCAAATTCTATCGTTTACATCACTTAACAAGGGTTTAAAGTTTTTTGTCGCACCATTTTCGTTTTAGTTATTTTCAATTTTATTCATTAGAGCTATAAAAGAGATATTAGTGCCGACAATGGGTTCTTTATTTATGTTTTATATTAGTCTTTATTTTTCAAAAAAAAATAAGAGTGGATAAAACAAAATGAAATGTTGTTCACATTCTCAAAAACAACAAATCATTTGATAAAAATAACTTGCAACTTTTAAAGGATATAACTTTTCACTCAAGTAACGAAAGAACTATTATAATATATCAAATAGTAACTCTGTTCAACTTACACATTATGCTATGGTCTCACAAAGGAAACTCATTTTTGTACCAAAATTCCATCATTTATATCACTTAACGAGGGTTTAAAGATTTTTGTCGCACCATTTTCATTTTACTTATTTTCAATTTTATTCATTTAAGCTATAAAAGAGATATTTGTGCCGACAATGGGTTCTTTATTTATGTTTTATATTAGTCTTTATTTTTCAAAACAAATAAGAGAGGACACAACGAAATTAAATGTTGTTCACATTCTCAAAAACAACAAAACATTTGATAAAATAACTTGCAACTTTTAACGGGGATAACTTGTCACTCAAGTATCAAAAGGACTATTCTAATATATCAAATCGTAACTCTGTTCAACCTACACAATATGATTTGGTTTCACAAAGGAAACTCATTTTTGTACCCAAATTCTATCGTTTACATCACTTAACAAGGGTTTAATGTTTTTTGTCGCACCATTTTCATTTTACTTATTTTCAATTTTATTCATTAGAGCTATGAAAGAGATATTTGTGCCGACAATGGGTTGTTTATTTTTGTTTTATATTATTCTTTATTTTTCAAGAAAAATAAGAGAGGAGAAAACGAAATGAAATGTTGTTCACATTTTCAAAAACAACAAAACATTTTATAAAATAACTTGCAACTTTTAATGGGGATAACTTGTCACTCAAGTATCGAAAGGACTATTCTAATATATCAAATCGTAACTCTGTTCAACCTACACAATATGATTTGGTCTCACAATGGAAACTCATTTTTGTACCCAAATTCTATCGTTTACATCACTTAACAAGGGTTTAAAGTTTTTTGTCGCACCATTTTCATTTTACTTATTTTCAATTTTATTCATTAGAGCTATAAAAGAGATATTTGTGCTGACAATGGGTTCTTTATTTATGTTTTATATTAGTCTTTATTTTTCAAAAAAAATAAGAGAGGAGAAAACGAAATGAAATGCTTTTCACATTCTCAAAAACAACAAAACATTTGATAAAAATAACTTACAACTTTTAACGGGGATAACTTATAACTCAAGTATCGAAAGAACTATTATAATATATCAAATCGTAACTCTATTCAACTTACACATTATGATATGATCTCACATAGGAAACTCATTTTTGTACCAAAATTCCATCGTTTACATCACTTAACGAGGGTTTAAAGTTTTTTGGCGCACCATTTTCATTTTACTTATTTTCAATTTTATTCATTTGAGCTATAAAAGAGATATTTGTGCCGACAAAGGGTTCTTTATTTATGTTTTATATTAGTCTTTATTTTTCAAAACAAATACGAGAGGAGACAACGAAATTAAATGTTGTTCACATTCTCAAAAACAACAAAACATTTGATAAAAATAACTTGCAATTTTTAATGGGGATAACTTATCACTCAAGTATCGAAAGAACTATTATAATTTATCAAATCTTAACTCTATTCAACTTACACAATATGGTATGGTCTCACAAAGGAAACTCATTTTTGTACGAAAATTCCATCGTTTACATCACTTAACGGGGGTTTAAAGTTTTTTGTCGCACCATTTTCATTTTAATAATTTTCAATTATATTCATTAGAGCCATAAAAGAGATTTTGGTGCCAACAATGGGTTCTTTATTTATTTTTTATATTAGTATTTATTCTTCAAAAAAAATAAGAGAGGAGAAAAAGAAATTAAATGTTGTTCACATTCTCAAAAACAACAAAACATTTGATAAAAATAACTTGCAATTTTTAACGGGGATAACTTTTCACTCAAGTATCGAAAGAACTATTATAATTTATCAAATCTTAACTCTATTCAACTTACACAATATGATATGGTCTCACCAAGGAAACTCATTTTTGTACCAAAATTACATCGTTTTCATCACTTAACGAGGGTTTAAAGTTTTTTGTTGCACAATTTTCATTTTATTTATTTTCAATTTTATTCATTAGAGCAATAAAAGATATATTGGTGCCGAAAATGGGTTCTTTATTTATGTTTTATATTAGTCTTTATTCTTCAAAAAAATAAGAGAGGAGAAAAAGAAAGGGAATGTTGTTCACATTTTCAAAAACAACAAAACATTTGATAAAAATAACTTGCAACTTTTAACGGGGATAACTTGTCACTCAAGGATCGGAAGGACTATTCTAATATATCAAATCGTAACTCTGTTCAACCTACACAATATGATTTGGTCTCACAAAGGAAACTCATTTTTGTACCCAAATTCTATCGTTTACATCACTTAACAAGGGTTTAAAGTTTTTTGTCGCACCATTTTCATTTTACTTATTTTCAATTTTATTCATTAGAGCTATAAAAGAGATATTGGTGCCGACAATGGGTTCTTTATTTATGTTTTATATTAGTCTTTATTTTTCAAAAAAAATAAGAGAGGAGAAAACGAAATGAAATGTTTTTCACATTTTCAAAAACAACAAAACATTTGATAAAAATAACTTGCAACTTTTAACGAGGATAACTTGTCAGTCAAGTATCGAAAGGACTATTATAATATATCAAATCGTAACTCTGTTCAACCTACACAATATGATTTGGTCTCACAAAGGAAACTCATTTTTGTACCCAAATTCCATCGTCTACGTCACTTAACGGGGGTTTAAAGTTTTTTGCCACACCATTTTCATTTTACTTATTTTCAATTTTTTTCATTAGAGATATAAAAGAGATATTGGTGCCGACAATGGGTTCTTTATTTATGTTTTATATTAATCTTTATTTTTCAAAAAAAATAAGAGAGGAGAAAACGAAATGAAATATTGTTCACATTTTCAAACACAACAAAACAATTGATAAAAATAACTTGCAAACTTTAACGTGATATCTTTTCACTCAAGTATCGTAAGGACTATTATAATATATCAAATCGTAACTCTGTTCAACTTACACAATATGATTTGGTCTCACAAAGGAAACTCATTTTTGTACCCAAATTGCATCGTTTACATTACTTAATGAGGGTTTAAAGTTTTTTGTCGCACCATTTTCATTTTAATTATTTTCAATTTTATTCATTAGAGCCATAAAAGAGATATTGGGGCCGACAATGGGTTCTTTATTTATGTTTTATATTAGTATTTATTTTTCAAAAAAAAAATAAGAGAGGAGAAAAAGAAAGGGAATGTTGTTCACATTTTCAAAAACAACAAAACAATTCATAAAAATAACTTGCAACTTTTTACGGGGATAACTTTTCACTCAAGTATCGAAAGGACTATTATAATATATCAAATCGTAACACTGTTCAACTTACACAATATGATTTGGTCTCACAAAGGAAACTCATTTTTGTACCCAAATTCCATCGTTTACATTACTTAATGAGGGTTTAAAGTTTTTTGTCGCACCATTTTCATTTTAATTATTTTCAATTTTATTCATTAGAGCCATAAAAGAGATATTGGTACCAACAATGAGTTCTTTATTTATTTTTGATATTAGTATTTATTCTTCAAAAAAAATAAGAGAGGAGAAAACGAAATTAAATGTTGTTCACATTCTCAAAAACAACAAAACATTTGATAAAAATAACTTGCAACTTTTAACGGGGATAACTTATCACTCAAGTATCGAAAGAACTATTATAATATATCAAATCGTAACTCTGTTCAAATTACACAATATGATATGGTCTCACCAAGGAAACTCATTTTTGTACCAAAATTCCATCGTTTACATCACTTAACGAGGGTTTAAAGTTTTTTGTCGCACCATTTTCATTTTATTTATTTTCAATTTTATTCATTAGAGCAATAAAAGATGTATTGGTGCCGAAAATGGTTTCTTTATTTATGTTTTATTTTAGTCTTTATTCTTCAAAAAAAATAAGAGAGGAGAAAAAGAAAGGGAATGTTGTTCACATTTTCAAAAACAACAAAACATTTGATAAAATAACTTGCAACTTTTAACGGGGATAACTTGTCACTCAAGTATCGAAAGGACTATTCTAATATATCAAATCGTAACTCTGTTCAACCTACACAATATGATTTGGTCTCAAAATGGAAACTTATTTTTGTACCCAAATTCTATCGTTTACATCACTTAACAAGGGTTTAAAGTTTTTTGTCGCACCATTTTCATTTTACTTATTTTCAATTTTATTCATTAGAGCTATAAAAGAGATATTTTTGCAGACAATGGGTTCTTTATTTATGTTTTATATTAGTCTTTATTTTTCAAATAAAATAAGAGAGGAGAAAACGAAATGAAATGTTTTTCAAATTTTCAAAAACAACAAAACATTTGATAAAAATAACTTACAACTTTTAACGGGGATAACTTGTCACTCAAGTATCGAAAGGACTATTATAATATATCAAATCGTAACTCTGTTCAACCTACACAATATGATTTGGTGTCACAATGGAAACTCATTTTTTTACCAAAATTCCATCGTCTACATCACTTAATGGGGGTTTAAAGTTTTTTGTCACACCATTTTCATTTTACTTATTTTCAATTTTTTTCATTAGAGTTATAAAAGAGATATTGGTGCCGACAATGGGTTCTTTATTTATGTTTTATATTAATCTTCATTTTTCAAAAAAAAATAAGAGAGGAGAAAACGAAATGAAATGTTGTTCACATTTTCAAAAACAACAAAACAATTGATAAAAATAACTTGCAAACTTTAACGTGATAACTTTTCACTCAAGTATCGTAAGGACTATTATAATATATCAAATCGTAACTCTCTTCAACTTACACAATATGATTTGGTCTCACCGAGGAAACTCATTTTTGTACCCAAATTGCATCGTTTACATTACTTAATGAGTGTTTAAAGTTTTTTGTCACACTATTTTCATTTTAATTTTTCAATTTTATTCATTAGAGTCATAAAAGAGATATTGGGGCCGACAATGGGTTCTTTATTAATGTTTTCTGTTAGTATTTATTCTTCAAAAAAATAAGAGAGGAGAAAAAGAAAGGGAATGTTGTTGACATTTTCAAAAACAAAAAAACAATTCATAAAAATAACTTGCAACTTTTAACGGGGATAACTTTTCACTCAAGTATCGAAAGGACTAATATAATATATCAAATCGTAACTCTGTTCAACTTACACAATATGATTTGGTCTCACAAAGGAAACTCATTTTTGTACCCAAATTCCATAGTTTACATTACTTAATGAGGGTTTAAAGTTTTTTGTCGCACCATTTTCATTTTACTTATTTTCAATTTTATTCATTAGAGCTATAAAAGAGATATTGGTGCCAACAATGGGTTCTTTATTTATTTTTTATATTAGTATTTATTCTTCAAAAAAAATAAGAGAGGAGAAAAAGAAAGGGAATGTTGTTCACATTTTCAAAAACAACAAAACATTTGATAAAAATAACTTGTAATTTTTAACGGGGATAACTTTTCACTCAAGTATCGAAAGAACTATTATAATATATGAAATTGTAACTCTGTTCAACTTACACAATATGATATGGTCTCACCAAGGAAACTCATTTTTGTACCAAAATTCCATAGTCTACATCACTTAACGGGGGTTTAAAGTTTTTTGTCGCACCATTTTCATTTTAATTATTTTCAATTTTATTCATTAGAGAAATAAAAGATATATTGGTGCGGAAAATGGGTTCTTTATTTATGTTTTATATTATTCTTTATTTTTCAAAAAAAATAAGAGAGGAGAAAACGAAATGAAATGTTGTTCACATTTTCAAACACAACAAAACAATTGTTAAAAATAACTTGGAAATTTTAACGGGGATAACTTTTCACTCAAGTATCATAAGGACTAATATAATATATCAAATCGTAACTCTATTTAACTTACACAATATGATTTGGTCTCACAAAGGAAACTCATTTTTGTACCCAAATTGCATCGTTTACATTACTTAATGAGGGTTTAAAGTTTTTTGTCGCACCATTTTCATTTTAATTATTTTCAATTTTATTCATTAGAGCCATAAAAGAGATATTGGTGCCGAAAATGGGTTCTTTATTTATGTTTTATATTAGTCTTTATTCTTCAAAAAAAATAAGAGAGGAGAAAAAGAAAGGGAATGTTGTTCACATTTTCAAAAACAACAAAACAATTGATAAAAAAAACATGCAACTTTTAACGGTGATAAATTTTTACTCAAGTATTGAAAGGACTATTATAATATATCCAATCATAACTCGGTTCAACTTACACAATATGATTTGGTCTCGAAAGGAAATTCATTATTGTCCCCAAATTCCATCGTTTACATTACTTAATGAGGGTTTAAAGTTTTTTGTCGCACCATTTTCATTTTACTTATTTTCAATTTTATTCATTAGAGCTATAAAAGAGATATTGGGGCCGACAATGGGTTCTTTATTTATGTTTTATATTAGTCTTTATTTTTCAAAAAAAATAAGAGAGGAGAAAACGAATGAAATGTTGTTCACATTCTCAAAAACAACAAAACATTTGAAAAAAATAACTTGCAACTTTTAACGGGGATAACTTGTCACTCAAGTATCGAAAGGACTATTATAATATATCAAATCGTAACTCTGTTCAACCTACACAATATGATTTGGTTTCACAAAGGAAACTCATTTTTGTACCCAAATTCTATCGTTTACATCACTTAACAAGGGTTTAAAGTTTTTTGTCGCACCATTTTCATTTTACTTATTTTCATTTTTATTCATTAGAGCTATAAAAGAGATATTTGTGCTGAGAATGGGTTCTTTATTTATGTTTTATATTAGTCTTTATTTTTCAAAAAAAATAAGAGAGGAGAAAACGAAATTAAATGTTGTTCACATTCTCAAAAACAACAAAACATTTGATAAAAATAACTTGCAAATTTTAACGGGGATAACTTTTCACTCAAGTATCGAAAGAACTATTATAATATATCAAATCGTAACTCTGTTCAACCTACACAATATGATATGGTCTCACAAAGGAAACTCATTTTTGTACCAAAATTCCATCGTTTACATCACTTAACGGGGGTTTAAAGTTTTTTGTCGCACCATTTTAATTTTAATTATTTTCAATTTTATTCATTAGAGAAATAAAAGAGATATTGGTGCCAACAATGGGTTCTTTATTTATTTTTTATATTAGTATTTATTCTTCAAAAAAATAAGAGAGGAGAAAAATAAAGGGAATGTTGTTCACATTTTCAAAAACAACAAAACATTTGATAAAAATAACTTGTACCTTTTAACGGGGATAACTTGTCACTCAAGTATCGAAAGGACTATTGTAATATATCCAATCGTAACTCGGTTCAACTTATACAATATGATTTGGTCTCGAAAGGAAACTCATTATTGTCCCCAAATTCCATAGTTTACATTACTTAATGAGGGTTTAAAGTTTTTTGTCGCACCATTTTCATTTTACTTATTTTCAATTTTATTCTTTAGAGCTATAAAAGAGATATTGGTGCCGACAATGGGTTCTTTGTTTATGTTTTATATTAGTCTTTATTCTTCAAAAAAAATAAGAGAGGAGAAAAAGAAAGGGAATGTTGCTCACATTTTCAAAAACAACAAAACATTTGATAAAAATAACTTGCAACTTTTAACGGGGATAACTTGTCACTCAAGTATCGAAAGGACTATTATAATATATCAAATCGTAACTCTATTCAACCTACACAATATGATTTGGTTTCACATAGGAAACTCATTTTTGTACCCAAATTCTATCGTTTACATCACTTAACAAGGGTTTAAAGTTTTTTGTCGCACCATTTTCATTTTACTTATTTTCAATTTTATTCATTAGAGCTATAAAAGAGATATTTGTGCCGACAATGGGTTCTTTATTTATGTTTTATATTAGTCTTTATTTTTCAAAAAAAATAAGAGAGGAGAAAACGAAATTAAATGTTGTTCACATTCTCAAAAACAACAAAACATTTGATAAAAATAACTTGCAACTTTTAACGGGGATAACTTATCACTCAAGTATCGAAAGAACTATTATAATATATCAAATCGTAACTCTATTCAACTTACACAATATGATATGGTCTCACAAAGGAAACTCATTTTTGTACCAAAATTCCATCGTTTACATCACTTAACGGGGGTTTAAAGTTTTTTGTCGCACCATTTTCATTTTAATTATTTTCAATTTTATTCATTAGAGCCATAAAAGAGATATTGGTGCCAACAATGGGTTCTTTATTTATTTTTTATATTAGTATTTATTCTTCAAAAAAAATAAGAGAGGAGAAAAAGAAAGGGAATGTTGTTCAAATTTTCAAAAACAACAAAACATTTGATAAAAATAACTTGCAATTTTTAATGGGGATAACTTTTCACTCAAGTATCGAAAGGACTATTATAATATATCAAATAGTAACTCTGTTCAACTTACACATTATCATATGGTCTCACAAAGGAAACTCATTTTTGTACCAAAATTCCATCGTTTACATCACTTAACGAGGGTTTAAAGTTTTTTGTCGCACCATTTATATTTTACTTATTTTCAATTTTATTCATTAGAGCTATAAAAGAGATATTTGTGCCGACAATGGGTTCTTTATTTATGTTTTATATTAGTCTTTATTTTTCAATAAAAATAAGAGAGGAGAAAACGAAATTAAATGTTGTTCACATTCTCAAAAACAACAAAACATTTGATAAAAATAACTTGCAACTTTTAACGGGGATAACTTATCACTCAAGTATCGAAAGAACTATTATAATATATAAAATCGTAACTCTATTCAACTTACACAATATGATATGGTCTCACAAAGGAAACTCATTTTTGTACCAAAATTCCATCGTTTACATCACTTAACGAGGGTTTAAAGTTTTTTGTCGCACCATTTTCATTTTATTTATTTTCAATTTTATTCAGTAGAGCAATAAAAGATATATTGGTGCCGAAAATGGGTTCTTTATTTATATTTTATATTAGTATTTATTCTTCAAAAAAAATAAGAGAGGAGAAAAAGAAAGGGAATGTTGTTCACATTTTCAAAAACAACAAAACATTTGATAAAAATAACTTGCAACTTTTAACGGGGATAACTTGTCACTCAAGGATGGAAAGGACTATTATAATATATCAAATCGTAATTCTGTTCAACCTACACAATATGATTTGGTGTCACAAAGGAAACTCATTTTTGTACCAAAATTCCATCGTCTACATCACTTAACGAGGGTTTAAAGTTTTTTGTCGCACCATTTTCATTTTAATTATTTTCAATTTTATTCATTAGAGGCATAAAAGAGATATTGGTGCCGAAAATGGGTTCTTTATTTATGTTTTATATTAGTCTTTATTTTTCAAAAAAAATAAGAGAGGAGAAAATGAAATGAAATGTTGTTCACATTTTCAAACACAACAAAACAATTGATAAAAATAACTTGCAAATTTTAACGGGGATAACTTTTCTCTCAAGTATCATAAGGACTATTATAATATATCAAATCGTAACTCTGTTCAACTTACACAATATGATTTGGTCTCACAAAGCAAACTCATTTTTGTACCAAAATTGCATCGTTTACATTACTTAATGAGGGTTTAAAGTTTTTTGTCGCACCATTTTCATTTTAATTAATTTCAATTTTATTCATTAGAGCCATAAAAGAGATATTGGGGCCGACAATGGGTTCTTTATTTATGTTTTATATTAGTCTTTATTTTTCAAAAAAAATAAGAGAGGAGAAAACGAAATGAAATGTTGTTCACATTTTCAAACACAACAAAACAATTGATAAAAATAACTTGCAAATTTTAACGGGGATAACTTTTCACTCAAGTTTAGAAAGGACTATTATAATATATCCAATCGTAACTCGGTTCAACTTACACAATATGATTTGGTCTCGAAAGGAAACTCATTATTGTCCCCAAATTCCATAGTTTACATTACTTAATGAGGGTTTAAAGTTTTTTGTCGCACCATTTTCATTTTACTTATTTTAAATTTTATTCTTTAGAGCTATAAAAGAGATATTGGTGCCGACAATGGGTTCTTTGTTTATGTTTTATATTAGTCTTTATTTTTCAAAAAAAAATAAGAGAGGAGAAAACGAATGAAATGTTGTTCACATTCTCAAAAACAACAAAACATTTGATAAAAATAACTTGCAACTTTTAACGGGGATAACTTATCACTCAAGTATCGAAAGAAGTATTATAATATATCAAATCGTATCTCTGTTTAACTTACACAATATGATATGGTCTCACAAAGGAAATTCATTTTTGTACCAAAAGTCCATCGTTTACATCACTTAACGAGGGTTTAATTTTTTTTGTCCCACCATTTTCATTTTACTTATTTTCAATTTTATTCATTAGAGCTATAAAAGAGATATTGGTGCCGGCAATGGGTTCTTTATTTATGTTTTATATTAGTATTTATTCTTCAAAAAAAAATAAGAGAGGAGAAAAAGAAAGGGAATGTTGTTCACATTTTCAAAAACAACAAAACATTTGATAAAATTAACTTGTACCTTTTAACGGGGATAACTTGTCACTCAAGGATCGAAGGGACTATTGTAATATAGCAAATCGTAACTCTGTTCAACCTACACAATATGATTTGGTTTCACAAAGGAAACTCATTTTTGTACCAAAATTCCATCGTCTACATCACTTAACGAGGGTTTAAAGTTTTTTGTCGCAAAATTTTCATTTTATTTATTTTCACTTTTATTCATTAGAGCAATAAAAGATATATTGGTGAAGAAAATGGTTTCTTTATTTATGTTTTATATTAGTCTTTATTCTTCAAAAAAAATAAGAGAGGAGAAAAAGAAAGGGAATGTTGTTCACATTTGCAAAAACAACAAAACATTTGATAAAATAACTTGCAACTTTTAACGGGGATAACTTGTCACTCAAGTATCGAAAGGACTATTCTAATATATCAAATCGTAACTCTGTTCAACCTACACAATATGATTTGGTTTCACAAAGGAAACTCATTTTTGTACCCAAATTCTATCGTTTACATCACTTAACAAGGGTTTAAAGTTTTTTGTCGCACCATTTTCATTTTACTTATTTTTAATTTTATTCATTAGAGCTAGAAAAGAGATATTTGTGC
This sequence comes from Hippophae rhamnoides, assembly GCA_033030585.1. Taxonomy (NCBI): domain Eukaryota; kingdom Viridiplantae; phylum Streptophyta; class Magnoliopsida; order Rosales; family Elaeagnaceae; genus Hippophae; species Hippophae rhamnoides. The sequence continues at coordinate 286,799 of JAVHJT010000067.1, forward strand.
CGACAATGGGTTCTTTATTTATGTATTATATTATTCTTTATTTTTCAAAAAAAATAAGAGAGGAAAAAACGAAATTAAATGTTGTTCCCATTCTCAAAAACAACAAAACATTTGATAAAAATAACTTGCAACTTTTAACGGGGATAACTTATCACTCAAGTATCGAAAGAACTATTATAATATATCAAATCGTAACTCTATTCAACTTACACAATATGATATGGTCTCACAAAGGAAACTCATTTTTGTTCCAAAATTCCATCGTTTACATCACTTAACAGGGGTTACAAGTTTTTTGTCGCACCATTTTCATTTTAATAATTTTCTATTATATTCATTCGAGCCATAAAAGAGATATTGGTGCCAACAATGGGTTCTTTATTTATTTTTTATATTAGTATTTATTCTTCAAAAAAAATAAGAGAGGAGAAAAAGAAAGGGAATGTTGTTCACATTTTCAAAAACAACAAAACATTTGATAAAAATAACTTGCAATTTTTAACGGGGATAACTTTTCACTCAAGTATCGAAAGGACTATTATAATATATCAAATAGTAACTCTGTTCAACTTACACATTATCATATGGTCTCACAAAGGAAACTCATTTTTGTACCAAAATTCCATCGTTTACATCACTTAACGAGGGTTTAAAGTTTTTTGTCGCACCATTTTCATTTTACTTATTTTCAATTTTATTCATTAGAGCTATAAAAGAGATATTTGTGCCGACAATGGGTTCTTTATTTATGTTTTATATTAGTCTTTATTTTTCAAAAAAAAATAAGAGAGGAGAAAACGAAATTAAATGTTGTTCACATTCTCAAAAACAACAAAACATTTGATAAAAATAACTTGCAAATTTTAACGGGGATAACTTTTCACTCAAGTATCATAAGGACTATTATAATATATCAAATCGTAACTCTTTCAACCTACACAATATGATTTGGTCTCACAAAGGAAACTCAATTTTGTACTTAAAATCCATCGTTTACATTACTTAATGAGGGTTTAAAGTTTTTTGTCGCACCATTTTCATTTTAATTATTTTCAATTTTATTCATTAGAGCCATAAAAGAGATGTTGGTGCCAACAATGGGTTCTTTATTTATTTTTGATATTAGTATTTATTCTTCAAAAAAAATAAGAGAGGAGAAAAAGAAAGGGAATGTTGTTCACATTTTCAAAGACAACAAAACAATTGATAAAAATAACTTGCAAATTTTAACGGGGATAACTTTTCACTCAAGTATCGACAGGACTATTATAATATATCAAATCGTAACTCTGTTCAACTTACACAATATGATTTGGTCTCACAAATGATGAGTGAAAACCGGCATCGCCGATCCTGCCAATACTTTGGTTTTATATTTATAAAACTCTCGCAAGTGCACGGATCATTTCGTAGAAAATGATAAGTATACTCCCAAGGTCGATCTAAGGAAGGAATGTATGTGTTTTTTAATTTATTATTCAAACTTTTAAAAACGAAATAAAATCCTAAACATCCTGTCACGATATTTTGGGGTTTTTGTGTTTTTAATCTAATTACAGAAAATTAATAGTGGAGTATTTATGGATATAATATCTAAGTTAATTATGCTTGCTCGTATTATTTAGGTTATTAAAGATATGAATTGATATTTATTGATTCTCCCTTTTTTGTATAAATACCACCTTTGTTGGGGTTAGATATTCATTGTTAACTAAACAAATCAATTAACACCTATGGGTGGGGTTGATAACTAATTTGGTTAATTAAATTAATTCCTTTTTCTAAGAGATTGAAAATGAACCATTTAAATGCCATCTTTGGTGGGGTTAGACAGTTTAAACTTTATTCAAGGTGTCCAAATTAAACCTAAGAATTTAGTTATCCGAGTACTAACTTTCAAGTTTTAAAACCACTACTGAAAACATGTTGTCAATACATTTTCAGATAATAATTCTTATAAAAACTTTTGAAATAGAGCTTCACTCTAGCTACCGGGCGATTGTACCAACAAATAAAAGAGCACTACTATAAATTAGACCGGATAACTAAACCTTAAAATCTAATTTTCAAATTTAAGTTTGTAATGAAAAATAATATATTTCTCTCTAACATTCTTAATATAAAATCTTGAATAAAAATAAAATCAATTCATTTTAGAAATTTTCACCTATTTAATATTTCGCAAGCATAACAACGTTATTATTACATCATGATTATAAACAGCTAGCACAGTTAAATTTAATCATAGAAAATTAAATACAACATGTAAGAATAAAGCATAAAAATAACTGTAAAGAAAATAAAATCCTTACAGAACTTCGACGCTATTCCCGTTGCTAGAAAACCTCCAAGCAGAATTTGCACTTCCATTTATTGAATCAAAAACTAAAATATTACAAAACATTACAAGTTCCTCTCAAAAAGAGAAGAACTCTAAAAACTAAGAGAATTGAACTAAAAACTAAGAGAAAAACTAAGAAAAGCTTAGAAACTAAGAAAGAAACTAAGAAAAACTCAAAAACTAAGAAATGATAGAAAGAAAGGAGAGAGAAGTGTGGTTTTGAGGTGTGTTTTGAGGTGAAGGGTATTTATAGGTGAGGATGGAGAGAAAAAATGAGTAAAAAATGTTAAAACAAATATTAAAAAATGAAAATATGTGTAATGGAAATGCTGAGGTCATCAATGACATCAGCATGACGTCATGGGGGCGGCTGCACGTGAAAAATGGGGCAAAAATACGTTAGGCGCGCGGAGGCTTTGGGGTCTTTGCCGCGCGTGGCTGTCGCTGCGCGCCTCGGCGCGCGTGAACGATGCCGTCGTGCGGTGCGCGGCATGCGCGCGCGTGGGCGTGGTAATCGGCGGGCGCGATTTCCGTCTTTTTGACATTTTTGACCTTTTCGACCCATTTTGCCCAATTTTTCCTTGTTTGTTGACCTTTTCCCACTTATTTATTAATATATTTGTGATGTATTGCTTCAAGTATTCCTCTTTGAGTCTTTAAATTGCGTTTTTAAGCCAAAATACCTGAAAAACAATAAAAATACCCGTGATTCCGAAAAAGACAAATTTATATAAATATATATATTTTTAATCAATTAATGTGCATAAAATCATGGTAATTTTAGTGCTTTTTGAGCACTCATCACAACCCCCAACTAGCTTCTTGCTAGTCCCTTAGCAAGAGAAGCGATAAAAACTAAAAATTAAACTATCCTAAATCCCTTCCATGGATTGACACGGTTGCATTTAGCCTATGCAACAAGCCTTTAAACCCCTAGGTTGCCCTAGTGGACGAGTTTGAGTCTCGTGAGGGTTTTCAGTAATGATACCCACAAACATTGAACTAAATGTAAAAATCAAAAGAAACAATAAAAACAAACAACTTAAAAATTTAATTTAAAACAAAATCACAAATTAACAACATCTCACAAAAATGTCTCATACTTTTTAATCTCCTTTCAGATCATAATTAAAATCTCAAGCATAAGTTATTTTAATCTCTTTAAACAATCATGATTTTATTATAATAATTAGTCGAAAATCATTTTCATATTTCTTATCAAAAATGTATCAATTTAATTTTACCCAATTTCAATGTCATGAATCAATTAAGCCGACTCTATTCCTCACAAGTCAATACTCTCAAAACACTAAATCCTATGGGTTCAAACACTCATACTAATTTATATGCGAAAGAGTTGATGTATAGAAATGAACTAATATGTTCGCATATGTATAAAGAATAAAGGCTCAAAGTGTTATTTTAACATTGATCTCATGAAAGGAATCAAATGTATAAATTATAAAGATATCATATATAAAAATTATTTTCATGCATAAATCAAAATCATTAAGAAAGAATTTCAAGATATATGCCTTTTACAAATGAAGAGAGTGCAATGACTTTTTAGGGAATTATTTCCTATATCTTTCTTTTGTAATTAACTTTTACTCACAACTTTGTAGGCAATGTGGCTTATAGTATGTAGATTATACTATATATTCTTTATCTCTCTATTTTTTTTTCTGAAGATATTTCTCAATATATGTATTTTAGAGAGTCAACCTATGTACAGATTGTACATTTTTTTTTTGGATTTTGGTGAGTGGTTAATTTTGTGGCTTTTCTGTTTGATCTTGGTTTAGGTAACCCCAGATATGTCTTTTTTTTGTAGCAGTCATGCATGAAAGAGATATAAGCATATACTATCAATTTCTACTCAAATCATTTAATCTAAGCAAAAATAATAAAAAATATATATGATACTCTATTAAGATGAGAAAAAAAATTCATACATTCAATGCTAATACCTATAGAGATCATCTAAAAATTTGAAGAAATAAGAAATGTGTTTGGAGTAGAAAAAATATATATTTCACTCTGAATAAAGGAAATTAGGCTCAAATTATATCTCACAAAGGTAGTCTCCACTAAACAAAATTCATAAACACCGATTTTGGGTTTAATATAATTTCTACATCTTATCAAGAAGTACTAGTTATGACAAAAACTAACTCATTATCAAAAAATAATTACAAAATATTTCATGATATGTTTTCAAAAATTAATCTAGCAGTACAAAAGACTTAACTATTTACTTAAATTTGATTTAAAGAAATGATAAATTTTTGTGAAAAAGTTTTTTTTATTCCAAAAATTACTAAATCACACAAAATAAAACCAAACACACAAAAATTGAAAATGTGAACATAAAAATAAAATAAAAAATTATTATATATATTTTTTTATTTTTTTATTTATTTTTTTATTTTTAAATTGTCAAATTTTTTTTTAATTAAGCATAGTAACTTTTCACCACCCCCAACCTAGAACTTATATTGTCCTTAATGTAACAACTGTAAATTAAAGATAAAGAGAAAAGAGAAGAAAGATTACCTATTTCTTGAGAAAGTGCAAGTAGTAATGGAAAATGCAGGTGCATCCATCATATTCATCATTAAAGTGTATACAGACAGATCGTTGTGAACTTCTAACATCTCAAAAAATATTTTTAGTTTTAACAATTTAAAAATTATTCACATGTAATTAAAATGAAATAAACAATAAAATTAAGTAAATAAAAGAAATAAAAGAAAATTACCTAAAATGATGGGTTGCCTCCCATCCAGCTCTTAGTTTAACGTCTTAGCAAGTCGTAACTTAGGGATTGCATTTTAAGTAAACTCAATGTCCCCTCATCATTGAGTCAATCAAACCTTCAGGTAAGACAAGGTTGTCTACCTATACTTTTTCAGTCATGCCCTATTGATTTTCAGATTTCTTTCTGTACTTAAAACTAGAGGCATACTTTGAGTTTTAGATAACCCACATCTAGGTGCAAATCAAATAATTAAGTCATTAAAACACAATTGTACCTAGATCAAACAAAGCAACTAACTCCTTAGATTGTAATTAAAACTTTAAAATTTTGGAGATAGTTCAGAAATTTTTTTTGTTTTTGTTTTTAAGAAAAAAAAAAATAACATAATCAGTATTAACCAAGAGTGCTCCCAGGAAAGAATGGTGGTGCAAAGGCTCCTTAAAAACCATCCTCCTAGACAGAACAACGTTCCCAGGAAAGACTAGTGGCACAAAGGCTTCCAAGAAATAGTCTCCTGGACAGAACTCCCTTAGATCTTTACTTTTCATGCTATTAAGTTAATTAAATTAAGTTAAGTAAAAATCTAAGTTAATGAAAATTTAAGTTAAAAAAAAGGTTAATTAAGTTAAGTGAAGTAAAACAAATCTATGTCAATTAAGTTAAGTTAAAAAACAAAATCTAAGTTAATTAAGTTAAGTTAAAAAAATCTAAGTTAATTAAGTTAAGTTAAAAAAATCTAAGTTAATTAAGTTAAGTTAAAAAAATCTAAGTTAATTAAGTTAAGTTAAAAAAAATCTAAGTTAATTAAGTTAGTAAAAAAAAATTAATTAAGCTAAGTGAAGTAAAAAATCTAAGTTAATTAAGTTAAGTTAAAAAAAATCTAAGTTAATTAAGTTAGTAAAAAAAATTAATTAAGCTAAGTGAAGTAAAAAATCTAAGTTAATTAAGTTAAGTAAAAAAAAGTTAATTAAGTTAAGTAAAGTAAAAAAAAGTTAATTAAGTTAATGAAAATTTAAGTAAAAACCTAAGTTAATGTTAAAAACAATCTAAGTTAATTAAGTTAGTAAAAAAAAAACTAAGTTAAGTAAGCTAAATAAAAATCAAGAAGAAAAACAAATAGCTAAAGAAAGAAAAATAAAAAATAATATAATAAAATAAAATTGAAAAAGGTAAAAGAAAATAAAAATAAAATAAAATTATGTTTTAAAATAAATAAAAATAATAAGAAAAATTAAACTCAAAAAATTAAAAATTTGGTTTTTTTTTATGTTTTTATTTTTTTATTTTAAAAAAAATTTATTTTTTTTATTTTATTATTTTTTTTATTTTGTATTTATTTATTTATTTATTTTATTTTTTAACTTAAAATTTTTGAAATGTTTTTTTTTTAAATTTTTTTTTACTCTTCATGAACGGTAAAACTTTTTTTTAATTCAAATTTTAAATTTCTAAATGATTTTATTATTCACGTTATAATTTTTATTTTAATTTTTTAATTATTTATTTATTTTTATTTATTTTTATATCTTATGAAATTTGAAATTAGATTAAATTTTTTTATTTTTTTATAAAAACAAAAAATCACAATTATTTACAGCACAAAAATATTTTTAAAATTTTGATAAATAAATTAAAAACGCTATTCCTTCCCCGGCAACGGCGCCAAAAACTTGATGAACGAAAATCGGCATCGCCGATTCTGCCAATACTTTGGTTTTATATTTATAAATCTCTCGCAAGTGCACGAATCATTTCGTAGAAAATGATAAGTATACTCCCAAGGTCGATCTAAGGAAAGAATGTATGTGGTTTTTAATTTATTATTCAAACTTTTAAAAACGAAATTAAATCCTAAACATCCTGTCACGATATTTTGGGGTTTTTGTGTTTTTAATCTAATTACGGAAAATTAAACATAGATTCAATAAACATTCATACAAAGTTTATCTTTTATAAATAATGGAGTATTTATGGATATAATAACTAAGTTAATTATGCTTACTCATATTATTTAGGTTATTAAAGATATGAATTGATATTTATTGATTCTCCCTTTTTTTTGTATGAATACCACCTTTGGTGGGGTTAGATATTCTTTGTTAACTAAACAAATCAATTAACACCAATGAGTGGGGTTGATAACTAATTTGGTTAATTAAATTAATTCCTTTTTCTAAGAGATTGAAAATGAACCATTTAAATGCCACCTTTGGTGGGATTAGACAGTTTAAACTTTATTCAAGGTGTCCAAATTAAACCTAAGTATTTTGTTATCCGAGTACTAACTTTCAAGTTTTAAAACCACTACTGAAAACGTGTTGTCAATACATTTTCAGATAATAATTCTTATAAAAACTTTTGAAATAGAGCTTCACTCTAACTACCGGACGATTGTACCAACAAATAAAAGAGCACTACTCTAAATTAGACCGGATAACTAAACCTTAAAATCTAATTTTCAGATTTTTAACATTGTTTTACTCATTTTTTCTCTCCATCCTCACCTATAAATACCCCCATTCCTTTAACTTCAAAAACACACCTCAAAACACACTTCTCTCTTCTTTCTTTCTCTCCATTTCTTAGTTTTTAGTTTTTTTTTAGTTTTTCTTATGTTTTAGCTAGTTTTTCTTATGTTTTAGCTAGTTTCTCTTAGTTTTAGAGTTCTTCCCTCTTTGGGAAGAACTAGTTATGTCTTTTTTGTAATTTATTAGCTTTTTGATTCAATAAATGGTAGTTCAAATTCCGCTTGGAGGTTTTCTAGCAACGAGAATAGCGTCGAAGTACTGTAAGGATTTTATTTTCTTTGCAGTTATTTTTTTATGCTTTATTCTTACATGTTATATTTAATTTGTCTGTGATTAAATTTAAATGTGCTAGCTGTTTATAAAAATGATATAATAATAACGTTGTTATGCTTGCGAAATATTAAATAGGTAAAAATCTCTAAAATGAATTGATTTTATTTTTATTCAAGATTTTATATTAAGAATGTTAGAGAGAAATATATTATTTTTCATTACAAACTTAAATCTGAAAATTAGATTTTAAGGTTTAATTATCCGGTCTGATTTAGAGTAGTGCTCTTTTATTTGTTGGTACAATCGCCCGGTAGTTAGAGTGAAGCTCTATTTCAAAAGTTTTTATAAGAATTATTATCTGAAAATGTATTGACAACATGTTTTCAGTAGTAGTTTTAAAACTTGAAAGTTAGTACTCGGATAATTAAATTCTTAGGTTTAATTTGGACACCTTGAATAAAGTTTAAACTGTCTAACCCCACCAAAGGTGGCATTTAAATGGTTCATTTTCAATCTCTTAGAAAAAGGAAATAATTTAATTAACCAAATTAGTTATCAACCCCACCCATAGGTGTTAATTTATTTGTTTAGTTAACAAAGAATATCTAACCCCACCAAAGGTGGTATTCATACAAAAAAAGGAGAATCAATAAATATCAATTCATATATTTAATAACCTAGATAATACGAGCAAGCATAATTAACTTAGTTATTATATCCATAAATACTCCACTATTTATAAAAGATAAAATTTGCATGAATGTTTATTGAATCTATGTTTAATTTTCTGTAATTAGATTAAAAACACAAAACCCAAAATATCGTGACAGGATGTTTAGGATTTAATTTCATTTTTAAGAGTTTGAATAATAAATTAAAAACCACATACATTCCTTCCTTAGATCGACCTTGGGAGTATACTTATCATTTTCTACGAAATGATTCGTGCACTTGTGAGAGTTTTATAAATATAAAACCAAAGTATTGGCGGGATCGGCGATGCCAGTTTTCGTTCATCAAAGTATTTGGCGATCACGATTCTGCTCATCAGACGCACAGTGCGTTCCAATATTCCCTTAATTTGCCTATTACTTACTTCCACTAAACCGGAAGTTTGAGGATGATATGGAGTAGCTACTTTATGTGTGATGTTGTACTTGTTTAGTACTCCATCAAAGAGTTTGTTACAAAAATGGCTACCTCCATCACTTATTATAGCTCTAGGCGTTCCGAACCTACTGAATATTAAATCTTTCAAAAATTTCACAACAACATTAGCGTCATTGGTTTTGGTGGGGATAGCTTCTACCCACTTGGACACATAATCCACAGCAACCAAAATGTATTGAAAACCATTAGATGGGGGAAAAGGACCCATGAAGTCAATCCCCCATACATCAAAGAGTTCAACAACTAAATTAGATGTCAAAGGCATTTCATCTCTTTTGCTTATGTTTCCTGTTCTTTGACATCTATCACATTGTGCACAAAACATATGAGCATCTTTAAAAAGAGTGGGCCAGAAGAATCCAGACTGTAATACCTTACGGGCTGTCTTTTCACCACCAAAATGACCCCCACAATGAAGTTCATGACAAAAAGTTAGAATGCTCTTATGTTCTTCTTTAGGTACACATCTCCGGATGACTTGATCTTGACCAATCTTGTATAAATAAAGGTCATCCCAGAAATAGTCCTTAATAGTTTTAAAAAACCTTTTCTTGTCCTGATATGAAGTGTTAGGTCGCAAAACACCAGTGGCAAGATAGTTTACAATATCAGCATACCATGGGTTCGGACCTATGAAAAATAACTATTCATCAGGAAAGGTTTCAACTATATCTTCATTACTCTCATCTTTAAGAGAATTAAAGTCAGAAATCAACCTAGACAAATGCTCAGCTACTAAGTTTTCACTGCCTTTCTTATCCTTGATTTCTAGGTCAAATTCTTGTAAGAGTAGGACCCACCTGATTAATCTTGGCTTGGCATTTGGTTTACTTAGTAGATATCTTAAAGCAGCATGATCAGAATGAACAATCACTTTAGATCCTACTAAATAAGACCGAAATTTGTCTAAAGAAAATACTATAGCCAAGAATTCCTTTTCAGTGGTGGTATAATTCATTTGGGCATCATTGAGTGTTTTGCTAGCATAGTAGATGACATGCAAACGTTTATCCATTCTTTGTCCCAGGACTGCTCCTATAGCATAATCAGAAGCGTCACACATTATTTCGAAAGGTAAAGACCAGTTTGGTGTCATAATAACAGGGGTAGATGTTAGTTTCTCTTTCAAGGTATTAAAGGAGATAAGGCAGTCATTGTTGAAATCAAAATAAGCATATTTAGATAGCAAGTTAAACAAGGGACGACTTATTTTAGAGAAGTCTTTAATAAATCGTCTGTAAAATCCTGCATGTCCTAAGAAGCTTCTTATCCCTTTCACAGATGTAGGGGGAGGTAGTTTGGATATCAATTCAACTTTTGCCTTATCAACTTCAATACCCTTGTTTGAAATTATGTCCTAAAACTATCCCTTGTTGAACCATAAAATGACTTTTCTCCCAACTAAGGGTGAGATTGCATTCAATGCATCTTTCTAAAACCAAAGTCAATTTATGTAAGCAATCATCAAATGAGTTCCCAAAGACAGAGAAATCGTCCATGAAGATCTCAATGAATTTTTCCACCATGTTTGAGAAAATAGATATCATGCATCTCTGGAAAGTGGCAGGGGCATTGCATAACCCAAATGGCATTCTGCGAAAAGCAAATGTCCCAAAAGGACATGTAAATGTGGTCTTTTCCTGATCTTCTGGTGCTATGGGTACTTGATAATATCCAGATAATCCATCCAAAAAACAGTAAAATTGGTGCCCAGCTAATCTTTCGAACATTTGATCAATGAATGGAAGAGGAAAGTGATCCTTTTTCGTATATAAATTTAGTTTCCTAAAATCTATACACATTCTCCATCCAGTGATTATTCTAGTGGGCACTAATTCACTTTTGTCATTTTTAACAACTGTTATCCCAGATTTCTTTGGTACCACATGCACTGGACTAACCCACTTACTATCCGCAATAGGATAGATAATCCCTTCTTCCAATAATTTAAGAATTTCTTTTTTAACTACCTCTTGCATGTTTGGGTTTAGTCTTCTTTGGGCCTCTCGTATAGGTTTAGCACCATCCTCCAAGTTGATCTTATGCATACACATTGTTGGACTAATGCCTCTTATATCCCCTATACTCCAACCTATTGATTTCTTAAACTGTTTAAGCACTTTGATGAGTTCCTTTTCTTGTGGTTTGGTCAAGGTTGAAGAAATTATCACTCGATAAGTTTCTCCTTCTCCCAAAAACACATATTTTAAGTGCTCAGGTAAGTCTTTGAGTGCAAGTTCAGGTGGATTGGCCTCTTTAATAGATGAAGAACTGGGTAGATTTAAGAGTGTACTAGATTTTGTCATTACTTCATTATTATCTAGTTGTTCAAGGTACCCCTTAATTTCTTCATCTAAATCTTCTTCAACCTCTTCAAGTGTAAGAATGGTTTCAAGCTTGTCTTCTATTCTGGTTTGGAAAAAGGTGCTTTGGACAAGATTATCGAAAGGATCAACATTGAATATTTCATCGATGGCAGAAATAGAAGGAAAAGGTGAAGAATTAAAAACTTTAAAATGAACAGTCTCTCCTAAGACTGTCATTGTCAAATTTCCATCTTGGACATCAATAATAGTTTTAGTAGTTTCCATAAATGGTCTGCCAAGCAATATTGTGTGCTCTACGTCCAATCTTTGGATTTTCTTGCATATCGAGAACCACAAAGTCAACGGTATTATCGGTTTGTCTACACGTACCAACACATCCTCAACTATTCCCTGGATATTTAAGAGATCTATCTACAAGTTGAAGGGTCATAGTTGTGGGTTTTAAATCCCCTAGATTGAGCTGTAAGAATATAGAGTAGGGCATCAAATTTATACTAGCACCTAAATCAAGCATTGCTTTAGCAACTTTCCTATCCCCCATAGTTATGTTTGCAATAAAACTTCCAGGGTCTTTCAACTTAGGGGGTAGTTTGTCTTTGAAATCTGTTAGAAATTTACGATACTACTACTGCTCGTTCATTTCATACCTCCTTTTCTTAGTGTGTTGACTCTTTGAAAAACTTGGCATATGAGGGCACATTCATGATCACTTCTAATAATGGTAAATTGATATTTACTTTAGAGAGCATATTAAAAAGATCATTGAATTGCTTATCTTGTTTGGATTCTTTTAACCGGTGGGGAAAAGGTACTTGTATCTGGTGTGGTTCTGTTGTCTTTTGAATTTTGGGGGTGTCAGATGACCCCCTAATGAGTTTTTCAGAAGGCTTGGTAAGTTTAACACTTGTTTCTCCTTTTTGCAAGATTAGAATATCGCCTTCTTTGTTACCTGAACTACAAGGTAGATTGTTAGAGATTTCAGGTAAATTGGTATTGACTACCTTACCACTTCGAAGGGTTCTTACATCCTTTGCTTGTTACAGTTGGTAGGAAACTTTCCTGGTTCTTTCTTTTGCATTTGTTCAGCTAGTTGCCCAACTTTAGATTCAATCCTTTTAACCGAAGCCTCCATGGTGTTCAATCTTTGATTAGTCATCAATTGGTTGTCACGACTCACTTGAATAAAAGCATTCAAGCTATCTTCTAAGGTTGGCTTGGTGGGTAAGGGTGGTTGTTAACCGACCTTAGTGTTGGATATTGGGTATAGGCTGGGTGATTATACGTGTTTGGATGATACCTTTGAAAAGATTGGACTTCCTCTATGGCATCGACACTGGAATCACAAGTATTTGAACAATTATGAGTACCATGCCCAATTGAACAACACACTTCACATACCTCTTGATTTGAAATTTGGTGGGTAGTAAGAATTTGCACTTGTTTAGTCAATTCAGCAAGTTGCAAGGTTATCTCCCATGGTTGTTTGTAGTTGAAAATGATCCTCCTCCTATTGTGTATCAACATTTTGCTCTTAAAAACAATAGTAGATATCTCTAAAAAGGTGCAAGAAACCTAAATTTTTTAAACGAAAGGACACAATTTTTTTGAAACAAATGAATTTATTTCATTTGAATTGTTTTTATTACACGCAAGCTAAAACAAAGGAAAATACAATAATGGGTGACCTCCCATGTAGGACTAAAATTTATCGTCTTCTAGTAAGACGTTGCTTGGAGATTGCAGAATGAAAAACTCAATGTCTCCTCTTCATTGAATTCATTAGTCTTTGCTTTGTTTTTGCAAATGTTCAACTAACTGTTCTACCTGAACTTCCACCTTTTTGATAGAAGCTTCCACAGAGTCCAACCGTTGATTGGTTTTAGATTGGTTATCCCTACAAACTTGAATAAAAGAATTCAAGTTGTCCTCCAGGGTTGGTTTATTGGGAATGCTTCTTGGAATAGGTGGGTGGAATTGCTGGCCTGCATGGTTTGAGCTTTGAGTGAATTGGGGGTTGTTTTGCTTCCAGGAGAAATTTGGATGACTTCTCCACCCAGGATTATAGGTATTTGAATTGGGATCAAACCTTGGTCTCTGTTGATATGCTCCCAACACATTAACCTGTTCAGGTCCAGTTGTATCTCCTTGATATGGCAGGCTTTTGTACCATGTCCCATGTTGCTATACAAACCATATTGTTCATTATTGGTGTTGGTTTGTGTAGCGAGAAGGGCAACTTGCTTAGTCAGTTGAACAAGTTGTTGTTGAACTTCATTACTGGAGTCGATTTCATGAACACCAGCTTTTCTCACTCGGGAGCTTTTATGTTGGGAATTAGCACCCAACATCTCAAAGAGGTTATACGTTTCTGAGGCAGTCTTTTCTCCTATTGCTCCTCCTGCAGCGTTGTCGACAATGAACTGACATTGTTGTGTAAATCCATCGAAAAAGAATTGGTTCTGCAATTACAGGGGAAAGCTATGATGGGGACATTGAGTGAGAAACATTTTGAACCTATCCCAAGCTTCATGGAATGGTTCTCCTTCCATCTGAGAGAAAGTAGCAATCTTTCCTCTCAACTCTGATGTTTTTTTATGGGAATAGAATTTTCCCATGAATTTATTGTAAATGTTACCCCATGTCATCGTAGAACCTAGGGAAGTTACATCAACCAAGATTTGGCCTTGTGCTTTAAAGTGTAGGGGAGACAGCACATTCTAAGTTGAACCTCGTTTAGAATACTGAGGGGAATGTTTGGACCGTAGCATAGAAATCTCTCTTATAGGAAAGAGAATCTTCATTAGGTAGCCCATCAAAGGAAGGAAGCATAGAAAAATGAATATTTTTAAGGTCATAATTCCGGCGACCTCACCTAATTGGATAGCGGCGATTCTTGCCGTGCCAATCACCGGTCTTGCAAACTCCTTCATCGTGGTTTCCCTAACATGTTGGTTTTCCTCCATTTCTTTTGGTTCTAGTAAAGGATTAAGACTTGGTTCTATGTTTGGCTCAAAATCAGGTTGATGGGTAGAATCCAGTGTTGTTGACACTTGTTTAAATTTATGAATATTATTTACATATGGTGTAAGGGGGTTTCCTAAGGATCTCCTACCACGCATAGACTATTGTAAACATAAATTTAAAACTCCTGTCAACAAAAATAAAAAAATTTAGAGAAAATTTACAAAACACTAGACAAAACTAGTTAAACCCTAAAATTTTTTTATTTTTTTTTAATTTTTTTTATTTTTTTTTAAATACCATAATCAGTATTAACCAAGAGTGTTCCCATGAAAGAATGGTGGTGCAATGGCTCCTTAAAAACCATTCTCCTAGCCAGAACAACGTTCCCAGGAAAGACTAGTGGCACAAAGGCTTCCAAGAACTAGTCTCCTAGACAGAACTCCCTTAGATTTTTACTTTTCATGCCATTTAGTTAATTATGTATAAATTCAAGTTTTTTTTTATTATTTTTTTTACGAACGGTAATTTTATTTTACTATTCACGCTATCTTATTTCTTATTAACTTAATTTTTTTTATTCAAATTTCAAGTTTCTAAATTATTTTAACTATAAAAAAATTTATTTTATTTATTTATTTTTATTTATTTCTTATGGATTTTGAAATTTGATTATTATTTTTTTTATTCAAAATATCACAATTATTTACAGCACAAAAACTGTTTTTAAAATTTTGATAAATAATTTAAAAACCGTTATTGCTTCCCCAACAACGGCGCCAAAAACTTGATGAACGAAAACCGGCATCGCCGATTCTCGCAAATACTTTGGTTTTAATATTTGTAAAACTCTCGCAAGTGCACGAATCATTTCGTAGAAAATGATAAGTATACTCCCAAGGTCGATCTAAGGAAGGAATGTATGTGGTTTTTAATTTATTATTCAAACTTTTAAAAACGAAATTAAATCCTAAACATCCTGTCACGATAGTTTGGTTTTTGTGTTCCTAATCTAATAACATAAAATAAACATATATACAGATTAATAAATTTTTTTCTAATAACATAAAAATAAACATAGATACAAATTCAATAAATATTTATCTAAAAATAAATATAAATACAGATTCAATAAATATTCATGCAAATTTTATCATTTATATTAGTGGAGTATTTATGGATATAATAACTAAATTAATTATGCTTGCTCATATTATCGAGGTTATTAAAGATATAAATTGATATTTTATTGATTCTCTCTTTTTTATATAAATACCACCTTTGGTGGGGTTAGATATTCTTTGTTAACTAAACAAATCAATTAACACCTATGGGTGGGGTTGATAACTAATTTGGTTAATTAAATTAATTCCTTTTTCTAAGAGATTGAAAATGAACCATTTAAATGCCACCTTTGGTGGGGTTAGACAGTTTAAACTTTATTCAAGGTGTCCAAATTAAACCTAAGAATTTAGTTATCCGAGTACTAACTTTCACGTTTTAAAACTACTACTGAAAACATGTTGTCAATACTTTTTCAGATAATAATTCTTATAAAAACTTTTGAAATAGAGCTTCACTCTAACTACCGGGCGATTGTACCAACAAATAAAAGAGCACTACTCTAAATTAGACAGGATAACTAAACCTTAAAATCTCATTTTCAAATTTAAGTTTGTAATGAAAAATAATATATTTCTCTCTAACATTCTTAATATAAAATCTTGAATAAAAATAAAATCAATTCATTTTAGAAATTTTCACCTATTTAATATTTCACAAGCATAACAACGTTATTATTACATCATAATTATAAACAGCTAGCACAGTTAAATTTAATCATAGACAAATTAAATACAACATGTAAGAATAAAGCATAAAAATAACTGTAAAGAAAATAAAATCCTTACAGAACTTCGACGCTATTCCCGTTGCTAGAAAACCTCCAAGCGGAATTTGCACTTCCATTTATTGAATCAAAAACTAAAATATTACAAAAACATTACAAGTTCCTCTCAAAAAGAGAAGAACTCTAAAAACTAAGAGAATTGAACTAAAAACTAAGAGAAAAACTTAGAAAAGCTTAGAAACTAAGAAAAACTCAAAAACTAAGAAATGAGAGAAAGAAAGAAGAGAGAAGTGTGGTTTTGAGGTGTGTTTTGAAGTGAAGGGAAGGGGGGTATTTATAGGTGAGGATGGAGAGAAAAAATGAGTAAAAAATGTTAAAAAAATATTAAAAAATGAAAAAACGTGTAATGGAAATGCTGAGGTCATCAATGACGTCAGCATGACGTCATGGGGGCGGCTGCACATGAAAAATGGGGCAAAAACGCGTTGGGCGCGCGGAGGGGGGCTGTTGGGGCGCTGCGTGCGCACGCGGGGAATGTCGCTGCGCACCGCTCGGCACGCGTGAACAGTGCCAGCGCGTGCGGGCGCGCGGGTAGGGATGCGCGCGGCTGGGCAGCGGGGCGCGATTTCCATCTTTTTGACATTTTTGACCTTTTCGACCCATTTTGCCCAATTTTTACATGTTTGTTGACCTTTTCCCACTTATTTATTAATATATTTGTGATGTATTGCTTCAAGTATTCCTCTTTGAGTCTTTAAATTGCGTTTTTAAGCCAAAATACCTGAAAAACAATAAAAATACCCGTGATTCCGAAAAAGACAAATTTATATAAATATATGATAAAACATATAAATATATAAATTTTTAATCAATTAATGTACACAAAATCATGGTTATTTTAGTGCTTTTTGAGCACTCATCAACAAAGGAAACTCATTTTTGTACCAAAATTCCATCGTTTACATCACTTAACGAGGGTTTAAAGTTTTTTGTCGCACCATTTTCATTTTACTTATTTTCAATTTTATTCATTAGAGCTATAAAAGAGATATTGGTGCCGACAATGGGTTCTTTATTTATGTTTTATATTAGTATTTATTCTTCAAAAAAAAAATAAGAGAGGAGAAAAAGAAAGGGAATGTTGTTAACATTTTCCAAAACAACAAAACATTTGATAAAAATAACTTGCAACTTTTAACGGGGATAACTTGTCACTCAAGGATCGAAAGGACTATTATAATATATCAAATCGTAACTTTGTTCAACCTATACAATATGATTTGGTTTCACAAAGGAAACTCATTTTTTGTCGCACCATTTTCATTTTACTTATTTTCAATTTTATTCATTAGAGCTATGATAACTGTATTTTATAAAGTTATTTTCATCAATTTTAGTAATGATAATTGCTATGTTCTATTAATATTTAGTTAATTTTTGGTAAATAAATTATTATTTTCCTTTTATGTGCTAAAAATACATTTTTAATAAAATTAAATAATTTGTATCGAAAATGTACTTAATTTCATATTTCTGTCCACAAATATAATTTATGATAATATAGTTTCTTAATTACAATTTATAAAAATCAAAAATATAATTTAAATTAAATTTGGGCTTAATTATAATTATTAAAAGTTTAAAAATTTAATTTAAAATTAGCAAAGGGCTTAACTGTAATTTAAGAAAGTGCAAAATGTAATTTCGATTAAATTTGTGGGTCAAAATATAATTAATAAAAGTTTGAATTTTCTGCGCAGGAAAAGAATCGCACTCGCACAAATCACGACGTTCATCACGCACCGTTCGATCATCAATTCAACGGTCCAGATTTGGCGAGTACAACCAGACGAGGCAAAATCGCGTGTAGAATCTTCGTGCGGCTCGGCGTGCCAGTGGGCCCCACGTGTCACGCAGGCCAGCATCAGAGTGGGCCCCACATGTCAGCTGCGCAGGATCCAAGCTATCGCGCATCGCTGACCGTTGGATCTGTTGAAAGGTCCAGATTGAAGGGCGTGGATCCAAGCTATCGCGCACTGAACCGTTCGTGTAGAAATCGTGTGTGACGCGGGTTATGGTAGCAGCGTGCATCCTCAGTTTTTAAAGAATAAGAATCTGCCACGTGTCCCACTAATATTTAAGCAAATCATGTTCCGACACGTGGTATCTTACAATGCGCGCGACCGCGCTGGATCACGCCCCATTTCCAGCCGTTGCCTCAATTTTCGGCGCCCCAATCCTCTGCGCCGTTCCTGCGTGCAGCCTGTTTTTTCAGCCAATGATGTGCTGCCACGTGGCCTTAGGGAATCTTGCAGCGAATCAGATTGTGACATGTGGCACGCACAATGAATTAAAAAAATGCAGAATCGGTGCCCCTTTGTCACGCATGAATTAAATAGTATTTTTCGATACGAAAATCGATACGCGTGATTTTTGTTTTTCGATAAAAATTATTATGCGTTTTTGATAAAAAAATAAAATTAAAATGTAATATTTTAGATGTATTTTTTAGCTATAAATAGGTGATGTTATGATAGAGTTTGGGAGTTTTTTTTGGTTTAGAATTTTTGTGTTGTTCGGTTTTGGACTGTAGAACACGCAGAAGCCATTTTTTGGCTTTGGTTGTGTTCTGCGTGTGCCAAATATTTTCGTTTCTTGATGTTTAATTTTCCTTATTCTTCATCTTATTTTTCTGAATCCGTCGTAATTTTAATTTTAATTTTATGAAGTAATTTAATTTTTCTAAGGTTGCATTTGATCTAAATTTATGAAGCTTTAATTTTAATTATTTTTTTTAGATTTATAAGACGTTCGATTTGTTCGTTCTATTTTGTGCTTAATGCTTTTTGATTATTTACGAATTTTATCAAAACGATTTGTGGCATAAAAATAAACTTGAGAAAGGCATTTTTGTGTATATTGCTCGTAAAAAGAATGACATGTATGATGAACGATAGGAATATACCCTAATTGTATGTGTGGCCATTTGAAAAATTAGAACTTAATGAATCTTGGTGAATTTAATTCTCATAGAGATATAGTGAATTAATTTAACGAGGTGTGTTTGTACGGAGCTCGGAAGAGATTTATGAATAAAAAAAGAAGTTTTCGGTTGACAAATTAAATGTACTAAAAAATATAAATCCAAAGAAAATAATATGATTGGAGTGGATTAGTTTGGTGAAAAAATTGCAATCCTAGAGTTCTCTTATTTATTTTTGTTACCTTTTTTTCTTAATTAACGATTATTTTAGATAAAATCAGAGAGATACAATTTTAGTACTCAACAAACTATAGTAACAAATCCTCGTGGGAACGATACTCTTCTTACAAATCTTTATTACTTGTGACCGTCTATACTTGCACGTTTTTATGTGTGTTGCAAAACACACAACAAGCTATAAAAGAGATATTGGTGCCGACAATGGGTTCTTTATTTATGTTTTATATTAGTCTTTATTTTTCAAAAAACATAAGAGAGGAGAAAATGAAATGAAATGTTTTTCACAATTTCAAAAACAACAAAACATTTGATAAAAATAACTTGCAACTTTTAACGGGGATAACTTGTCACTCAAGTATCGAAAGGACTATTATAATATATCAAATCGTAACTCTATTCAACTTACACAATATGATATGGTCTCACATAGGAAACTCATTTTTGTACCAAAATTCCATCGTTTACATCACTTAACGGGGGTTTAAAGTTTTTTGTCGCACCATTTTCATTTTAATTATTTTCAATTTTATTCATTAGAGCTATAAAAGAGATATTTGTTCCGATAATGGGTTCTTTATTTATGTTTTATATTAGTCTTTATTTTTCAAAAAACATAAGAGAGGAGAAAATGAAATGAAATGTTTTTCACAATTTCAAAAACAACAAAACATTTGATAAAAATAACTTGCAACTTTTAACGGGGATAACTTGTCACTCAAGTATCGAAAGGACTATTATAATATATCAAATCGTAACTCTATTCAACTTACACAATATGATATGGTCTCACATAGGAAACTCATTTTTCTACCAAAATTCCATCGTTTACATCACTTAACGAGGGTTTAAAGTTTTTTGTTGCACCATTTTCATTTTATTTATTTTCAATTTTATTCATTAGAGCAATAAAAGATATATTGGTTCCGAAAAAGGGTTCTTTATTTATGTTTTATATTAGTCTTTATTCTTCAAAAAAAATAAGAGAGGAGAAAAAGAAAGGGAATGTTGTTCACATTTTCAAAAACAACAAAACATTTGATAAAAATAACTTGCAATTTTTAACGGGGATAACTTTTCACTCAAGTATCGAAAGAACTATTATAATATATCAAATCGTAACTCTGTTCAACTTACACAATATGATATGGTCTCACCAAGGAAACTCATTTTTGTACCAAAATTCCATCGTTTACATCACTTAACGAGGGTTTAAAGTTTTTTGTTGCACCATTTTCATTTTATTTATTTTCAATTTTATTCATTAGAGCAATAAAAGATATATTGGTTCCGAAAAAGGGTTCTTTATTTATGTTTTATATTAGTCTTTATTCTTCAAAAAAAATAAGAGAGGAGAAAAAGAAAGGGAATGTTGTTCACATTTTCAAAAACAACAAAACATTTGATAAAAATAACTTGCAATTTTTAACGGGGATAACTTTTCACTCAAGTATCGAAAGAACTATTATAATATATCAAATCGTAACTCTGTTCAACCTACACAATATGATATGGTCTCACCAAGGAAACTCATTTTTGTACCAAAATTCCATCGTTTACATCACTTAACGGGGGTTTAAAGTTTTTTGTCGCACCATTTTCATTTTATTTATTTTCAATTTTATTCATTAGAGCAATAAAAGATATATTGGTTTCTAAAAAGGGTTCTTTATTTATGTTTTATATTAGTCTTTATTCTTCAAAAAAAATAAGAGAGGAGAAAAAGAAAGGGAATGTTGTTCACATTTTCAAAAACAACAAAACATTTGATAAAAATAACTTGCAATTTTTAACGGGGATAACTTGTCACTTAAGTATCGAAAGGACTATTCTAATATATCAAATCGTAACTCTGTTCAATCTACACAATATGATTTGGTCTCACAAAGGAAACACATTTTTGTACCAAAATTCCATCGTTTACATCACATAACAAGGGTTTAAAGTTTTTTGTCGCACCATTTTCATTTTAATTATTTTCAATTTTATTCATTAGAGCTATAAAAGAGATATTTGTGCCGAAAAAGGGTTATTTATTTATGTTTTATATTAGTCTTTATTTTTCAAAAAAAATAAGAGAGGAGAAAACGAAATTAAATGTTGTTCACATTCTCAAAAACAACAAAACATTTGATAAAAATAACTTGCAACTTTTAACGAGGATAACTTATCACTCAAGTATCGAAAGAACTATTATAATATATCAAATCGTAACTCTGTTCAACTTACACAATATGATATGGTCTCACCAAGGAAACTCATTTTTGTACCAAAATTCCATCGTTTACATCACTTAACGAGGGTTTAAAGTTTTTTGTCGCACCATTTTCATTTTACTTATTTTCAATTTTATTCATTAGAGCTATAAAAGAGATATTGGTGCCGACAATGGGTTCTTTATTTATGTTTTATATTAGTATTTATTCTTCAAAAAAAAATAAGAGAGGAGAAAAAGAAAGGGAATGTTGTTAACATTTTCCAAAACAACAAAACATTTGATAAAAATAACTTGCAACTTTTAACGGGGATAACTTGTCACTCAAGGATCGAAAGGACTATTCTAATATATCAAATCGTAACTCTGTTCAATCTACACAATATGATTTGGTCTCACAAAGGAAACACATTTTTGTACCAAAATTCCATCGTTTACATCACATAACAAGGGTTTAAAGTTTTTTGTCGCACCATTTTCATTTTAATTATTTTCAATTTTATTCATTAGAGCTATAAAAGAGAGATTGGTGCTTGATGAGTGCTCAAAAAGCACTAAAATAACCATGATTTTATGCACATTAATTGATTAAAAATATATATATTTATATGTTTTATCATATATTTATATAAATTTGTCTTTTTCGGAATCACGGGTATTTTTATTGTTTTTCAGGAATTTTGGCCTAAAAACGCAATGTAAAGACTCAAAGAAGAATACTTGAAGCAATACATCACAAATAAATTAATAAATAAGTGGAAAAAGATCAACAAACATGGAAAAATTGGACAAAATGGGTCGAAAAGGTCAAAAATGTCAAAAGACGGAAAATCGCGCGTCGCGACCAGAGCCGCGCGCGCCGCTACAACGTTGATCCTTGCTTCCAGCGCTGGCACTGTTCACGCCGCTCTGCGCGCGCCAGCCCGGCCGCGCGCGGCAAGACTCAAGAGCGCCAGTAGCGCCAACGCGTTTTTGACCCATTTTTCACGTGTAGCAGCCCTATGACGTCATGATGACGTCATTGATGACCTCAAGATGTCCACTACACGTTTTTATTTTTTTATATTTTTTTAACATTTTTTACTCATTTTTTCTCTCCATCCTCACCTATAAATACCCCTCTTCCATTCACTTCAAAACACACCTCAAAACCACACTTCTCTCTTCTTTCTTTCTCTCATTTCTTAGTTTTTAAGTTTTTCTTAGTTTCTTTCTTAGTTTCTAAGCTTTTCTTAGTTTTTCTCTTAGTTTTTAGTTCAATTCTCTTAGGTTTAGAGTTCTTCTCTTTTTGAGAGGAACTTGTAATGTTTTGTAATAATTTAGATTTTTGATTCAATAAATGGAAGTGCAATTTCCGCTTGGAGGTTTTCTAGCAACGGGAATAGCGTCGAAGTTACGTAAGGATTTTATTTTCTTCTACGATTATTTTTATGCTTTATTCTTACATGTTATATTTAATTTATGCGTGATTAAATTTAACTGTGCTAGCTGTTTATAATTATGATGTAATAATAACGTTGTTATGCTTGCGAAATATTAAATAGGTGAAAATTTCTAAAATGAATTGATTTTATTTTTATTCAAGATTTTATATTAAGAATGTTAGAGAGAAATATATTATTTTTCATTACAAACTTAAATCTGAAGATTAGACTTTAAGGTTTAGTTATCCTGTCTAATTTAGAGTAGTGCTCTTTTATTTGTTGGTACAATCGCCTTAGGTAGTTAGAGTGAAACTCTATTTCAAAAGTTTTTATAAGAATTATTATGTGAAAATGTATTGACAACATGTTTTCGGTAGTGGTTTTAAAACTTGAAAGTTAGTACTCGGATAACTAAATTCTTGGGTTTAATTTGGACACCTTGAATAAAGTTTAAATCGTCTAACCCCACCAAAGGCGGCATTCAAATGGTTCATTTTCAATCTCTTAGAAAAAGGAATTAATTTAATTAACCAAATTAGTTATCAACTCCACCCATAGGTGTTAATTGATTTGTTTAGTTAACAAAGAATATCTAACCCCACCAAAGGTGGTATTCATACAAAAAAGAGAGAATCAATAAAATATCAATTTATATCTTTAATAACCTAGATAATATGAGCAAGCATAATTAATTTAGTTATTATATCCATAAATACTCCACTAATATAAATGATAAAATTTGCATGAATATTTATTGAATCTGTATTTATATTTATTTATTGAATTTGTATCTATGTTTATTTTTTTATTATATTTAATTAATCAGTATATATGTTTATTTTATGTTATTAGATTAGGAACACAAAAACCAAACTATCGTGACAGGATGTTTAGGATTTAATTTCGTTTTTAAAAGTTTGAATAATAAATTAAGAACCACATACATTCCTTCCTTAGATCGACCTTGGGAGTATACTTATCATTTTCTACGAAATGATTCGTGCACTTGCGAGAGTTTTACAAATATTAAAACCAAAGTATTTGCGAGAATCGGCGATCTTGGGTTTTAGCTAAATCAAGTTTTTAGCGCCTTCTTGCAGTGAAGGAGTAGCGTTTTTAATTTATTTATCAAAATTTTAAAAATATTTTTTGTGTTGTAAATAATTGTGATTTTTTAAAAAAAAAAATAAAAAAATAAAAAATAAAAAATAAAATAAAATAAAAATAAAAATAAAAATAAAATAAAATAAAATAAAAAAAATAAAAAAAATAAAAATAAAAATTTTTAATCAAATTTCAAATTTCATAAAAAATAAATAAAAAAAATAAAAAAATAAAAAATAATAAAAATAAAATAAAAATTAAAAAAAATAAAAATAAAAAAATAAAAAAAAAATTTATAAATAGTAAAAAAATAATTTAGAAATTCGAAATTTGAAGTAAAAAGTTTTTACCGTTCATGAATAATAAAAAAAAAAATTTAAAATTTTAAGTTAATAAGAAATAAGATAGCGTGAATAGTAAAATAAAATTACCGTTAGTAAAAAAAAAAATATTTTAAAATTTTAAGTTAATAAGAAATAAGATAGCGTGAATAGTAAAATAAAATTACCGTTCGTAAAAAAAAAAAAAAAAAAAAAAAAAACTAAAAGGCATGAAAAGTAAAAATCTAAGGGAGTTCTGTCTAGGAGACTAGTTCTTTGAAGCCTTTGTGCCACTAGTCTTTCCTGGGAACGTTGTTCTGGCTAGGAGAGTGGTTTTTAAGGAGCCATAGCACCACCATTCTTTCCTGGGAACACTCTTGGTTAATACTGATTATGTTATTTAAAAATAAAAAAAAAATTTAAAAAAAAAAAAAAAAAAAATTTGTCCAGTGTTTTGTATTAAATGCCATGGAAAATTTCTCTAATTTTCTTTTATTTTTGTTGACAGGAGTTTTAAATTTACGTTTAAAAATAGTCTATGCGTGGTAGGAGATCCTTAGGAAACCCCCTTACACCATATGTAAATAATATTCATAAATTTAAACAAGTGTCAACAACACTGGATTCTACCCATCAACCTGATTTTGAGCCAAACATAGAATCAAGTCTTAATCCTTTACTTGAACCAAAAGAAATGGAAGAAAACCAACATGTCAGGGAAACCACGATGAAGGAGTTTGCAAGACCGGTGATTGGCACGGCAACTGCCGCTATCCAGTTGGGAGAGGCTGCTCGGAATTATGACCTTAAAAATATTCATTTTTCTATGCTTCCTTCCTTCTATGGGCTACCTAATGAAGATTCTCTTTCCTTTATGAGAGATTTCTATGCTACGGTCCAAACATTCCCCCTCGGTATTCTAAACGAGGATCAGCTTAGAATGAGATGTTTTCCCTACACCTTAAAGGATAAGGCCAAAGCTTGGTTGATGTCACTTCCCCCAGGTTCTCTGATGACATGGGGTCAAATTTACAATAAATTCATGGGAAAATTCTATTCCCATCAAAAAACATCAGAGCTGAGAGGAAAGATTGCTACTTTCTCTCAGATGGAAGGAGAACCATTCCATGAAGCTTGGGATAGGTTCAAAATGTTTCTCACTCAATGTCCTCATCATAGCTTTCCCCTACAGTTGCAGAACCAATTCTTTTACGATGGACTTACACAACAATGTCAGTTCATTGTCGACAACGCTGCAGGAGGAGCAATAGGAGAAAAAACTGCATCAGAAACGTATAATCTCTTTGAGATGTTGGGTGCTAATTCCCAGCAGAAAAGCTCCCGAGTGAGAAAAGCTGGTGTTCATGAAATCGACTCCAGTAATGAAGTTCAACAACAACTTGTTCAACTGACTAAGCAAGTTGCCCTTCTCGCTACACAAACAAACACAAATAATGAACAATATGGTTTGTATAGCAACATGGGACAAGGTAATCAAGCTTTGTCCATATCAAGGAGATACAACCTGACCTCGAAAGGTGTTAATGTGTTGGGAGCATATCAACAGAGACCAAGGTTTGATCCCAATTCAAATACCTATAATCCTGGGTGGAGAAGTCATCCAAATTTCTCTTGGAGGCAAAACAACCCTCATTTCCCTCAAAGCTCAAACCAAAGCGGCCAAGAATTCCACCCACCTATTCCAAGAAGCATTCCAAATAAACCAACCTGGAGGACAACTTGAATTCTTTTATTCAAGTTTGTAGGGATAATCAGTCTAAAACCAATCAACGGTTGGACTCTGTGGAAGCTTCAATCAAAAAGGTGGAAGTTCAAGTTGAACAGTTAGTTGAACATTTGCAAAAAGGCAAAGACTAAATTGAAACTTAAATGAATTCAATGAAGAGGAGACATTGAGTTTTTCATTCTGCAATCTCCGAGCAACGTCTTACTAGAAGACGATAAATTTTAGTCCTACATGGGAGGTCACCCATTATTGTATTTTCCTTTGTTTTAGTTTGCGTGTAAAAAAAAAAAAAAAATTTCAAATGAAATAAATTTGCTTGTGTTCAAAAATTGTGTCCCTTCGTTTAAATTAAAATTAAAAAAAAAAAAAAATTTAGGTTCCTTGCATTTTTAGAGATATCTACTATTGTTTTTAAGAGCAAAATGTTGATTCACAATAGGAGGAGGATCATTTTCAACTACAAACAACCATGGGAGATGCTGAAGATAGGCGGAAAAAGATGAAAGACTATACAATGCCAATCATTGGCAATGTAACTTCCGGCATCCAATTGCAAGAGGCTGCAAGGAATTATGAATTGAAAAAGATTCATTATTCTTTGTTGCCTTCCTTTTACGGTATCCCTAATGAAGACCCTTTGCATTTCATTCGAGAATTCTATGCTATTGTCCAAACCTTTCCACTACATGCAATTAATGAAGATCAACTTAGGATGAGGTGTTTTCCTTACACTCTCAAAGATAAAGCTTGGTCATGGTTCATTACTCTACGGTCGGAGTTCTCTTAAAACTTGGGAGGCAGTCTATGAAATTTTTATGGGTAGGTTCTATTCCCATCAAAAGACTGTTGATCTAAGAACAAAGATAGCAACATTTTCTCAAATGACTGAAGAGCCCTTTCATGAAGCTTGGGAACGATTCAAACTTCTTTTCATTCAATGTCAAAATCATAGCTTTCCACTACAGCTACAAAACCAATTCTTTTACGATGGATTGACACTGCAGAGTCAATACATGGTTGATAATCTTCTTTGGAGGTCTTTGTAGGAGAAAAGACCGCAGAGGAAACCTATAATCTCTATGAGCTATTGGGTTCTAATTCCCAACAAAGAGGTGGTAGAAGGAAAGCAAAGGTCAATGAAGTCGGCTTTGATAATGAGATAACCTTGCAACTTGTTGAATTGACTAAACAAGTGAAATTCCTCACGTCTCACCAAATTTCAAATCAAGAGGTATGTGGAGTGTGTTGTTCAATTGGGCATGGTACTCATAATTATTCAAATACTTGTGATTCTAGTGTCGATGCCATAGAGGAAGTCCAATATTTTCAAAAGTATCATCCAAACACCTATGATCACCCAACCTACAACCACCCTTACCCACCAAGCCAATCTTTTAAACCAACCTTAGAAGATAGCTTGAATGCTTTTATTCAAGTTAGTCGTGACAACCAACTGATGACTAATCAAAGGTTGAACACCATGGAGGCTTCGGTTAAAAGAATTGAATCTAAAGTTGGGCAACTGGCTGAACAAATGCAAAAGAAAGAACCAGGAAAGTTGCATACCAACCGTAACAAGCAAAAGATGTTAGAACCCTTCAAGTGGTAAGGTAGTCAATGCCAGTGTACGTGAAATCTCTAAACTACCTTGTAGTTCATTTAACAGAGAGGGCGACATTCTAGTCTCGCAAAAAGGAGAAACAAGTGTTAAACTTCACAAGCTTTCTGAAAAACTCATTGGGGGTCATCCGACACTCCCAAAATTCAAAAGACAACGAGAACCACACCGGATGCAAGTACCTTTTCCCCACCGTTTGAAGGAATCCAAACAAGATAAGCAATTCAATGATCTTTTTAATATGATCTCTAAAGTAAATATCAATTTACCATTATTAGAAGTGATCATGAATGTGCCCTCATATGCCAAGTTTTTCAAAGAGTTGAACACTAAGAAAAGGAGGTATGAACTGAATCAACGAGTAGTAGTATCGTAAATTTCTAGCGTACAGATTTGACAAACTAGCCCCTAAGTCGATAGCCCCTGGAAGTTTTATCATAAACATAAGTACGGTGGATAGGAAGGTTGCTAAAGCAACGCTGGATTTAGGTGGTAGTATATATGTGATGCCCTACTCTATATTCTCACACAATCTAGGGGATTTAAAACCCACAACTATGTCCCCGCAACTTGCGGATAGATCTCTTAAATATCCGGAGGGAATAGTTGAGGATGTTTTGGTACAGGTAGACAAACTGATAATACCTGTTGACTTTGTGGTTCTGGATATGCAAGAAAATCCGGCATTGGACAGAGAGCATACAATATTGCTTGGTAGACCATTTATGGCAACTACTAAAACTATTATTGATGTCCAAGATGGAAATTTGACAATGACAGTCTTAGGAGAGACTGTTCATTTCAAAGTTTTTGATTCTTCACCTTTCCCTTCTATTTCTGCCATCGATGAAATATTCGAAGTTGATCCTTTGGATAATCTTGTCCAAAACACCTTTTTCCAAACCAGAATAGAAGACAAGCTTGAAACCGTTCTTACACTTGAAAAGGTTGAAGAAGATTTAGATGAAGAAATTAAGGGGTACCTTGAACAACTAGACAATAATGAAGTGATGACAAAATCTAGTACACTTTTAAATCTACCCAGTCCTTCATCTGTTAAAGAGGCCAATCCACCTGAACTTGAACTCAAAGACTTACCTGAGCACTTAAAATATGTGTTTTTGGGAGAAGGAGAAACATATCCAGTGATAATTTCTTCAACCTTGACCAAATCACAAGAAAAAGAACTCATCAAAGTGCTTAAACAGTTTAAGAAATCTATAGGTTGGAGTATAGGGGATATAAGAGGCATTAGTCCAACAATGTGTATGCACAAGATCAACTTGGAGGATGGTGCTAAACCTGTACGAGAGGCCCAAAGAAGACTAAACCCAAACATGCAAGAGGTAGTTAAAAAGGAAATCCTTAAATTATTAGAAGAAGGGATTATCTATCCTATTGCGGATAGTAAGTGGGTTAGTCCAAAGGTACGTGGTACCAAAGAAATCTGGGATAACAGTTGTTAAAAATGATAAAAGTGAATTAGTGCCCACTAGAATAATCACTGGATGGAGAATGTGTATAGATTTTAGGAAACTAAATTTATATACGAAAAAGGATCACTTTCCTCTTCCATTCATTGATCAAATGTTGGAAAGATTAGCTGTACACGAATTTTACTTGTTTTTGGATGGACTGTCTGGATATTATCAAGTACCCATAGCACCGTAAGATCGTGAAAAGACCACATTTACATGTCCTTTTGGGACATTTGCTTTTCGCAGAATGCCATTTGGGTTATGCAATGCCCCCGCCACTTTCCGAGAGATGCATGATATCTATTTTCTCGGACATGGTGGAGAAATTCATTGAAATTTTCATGGACGATTTCTCTGTCTTTGGGAACTCATTTGATGATTGCTTACATAAATTGACTTTGGTTTTAGAAAGATGCATTGAATGCAATCTAACCCTTAGTTGGGAGAAAAGTCATTTTATGGTTCAACAAGGGATAGTTTTAGGACATATAATTTCAAACAAGGGTATTGAAGTTGATAAGGCAAAAGTTGAATTGATATCCAAACTACCTCCCCTACATCTGTAAAGGGGATAAGAAGCTTCTTGGGACATGCAGGATTTTACAGACGATTTATTAAAGATTTCTCTAAAATAAGTCGTCCTTTATGTAACTTACTATCGAAAGATGCTGAATTTGACTTCAACAATGACTTGCCTTATTTCCTTTAATACCTTGAAAGAGAAACTAACATCTACCCCTGTTATAATGGCACCAAACTGGTCTTTACCTTTTGAGATAATGTGTGATGCTTCGATTATGCAATAGGAGCGATCCTGGGACAAAGAGTGGATAAGCGTTTACATGTCATCTACTATGCTAGCAAAACACTCAATGATGCCCAAATGAATTACACCACCACCGAAAAGGAATTCTTGGCTATAGTATTCTCTTTAGACAAATTTCGGTCTTATTTAGTAGGATCTAAAGTGATTGTACATTCGATCATCTTTGCTTTAAGATACCTATTAAGTAAACCAAATGCCAAGCCAAGATTAATCGGTGGGTCTTACTCTTACAAGAATTTGACCTAGAAATCAAGGATAAGAAAGGCGGTGAAAACTTAGTAGTGACCATTTGTCTAGGTTGATTTCGACTTCAATTCTCTTAAAGATGAGAGTAATGACGATATAGTTGAAACCTTTCCCGATGAACAGTTATTTTTCATAGGTCCGAACCCATGGTATCTTTGATATTGTAAACTATCTTGCCACCGGTGTTTTGCGACCTAACACTTCATATCGGGACAAGAAAAGGTTTTTAAAACTATTAAGGACTATTTCTGGGATGACCCTTATTTATACAAGATTGGTCAAGATCAAGTCATCCTGAGATGTGTACCGTAAGAAGAACATAAGAGCATTCGACTTTTGTCATGAACTTCATTGTGGGGTCATTTTGGAGGTGAAAAGACAGCCGTAAGATATTACAGTCTGGATTCTTTTGGCCCACTCTTTTTAAAGATGCTCATATGTTTTGTGCACAATGTGATAGATGTCAAAGAACAGGAAACATAAGCAAAAGAGATGAAATGCCTTTGACATCTAATTTAGTTGTTGAACTCTTTGATGTATGTGGGATTGACTCCATGGGTCCTTTTCCCCATCTAATGGTTTTCAATACATTTTGGTTCTTTGTGGATTATGTGTCCAAGTGGGTAGAAGCTATCCCCACTAAAACCAATGATGCTAATGTTGTTGTGAAATTCTTGAAAGATTTCATATTCGGTAGGTTCGGAACGCCTAGAGCTATAATAAGTGATGGAGGTAGCCATTTTTGTAACAAACTCTTTGATGGAGTACTAAACAAGTACAACATCACACATAAAGTAGCTACTCCATATCATCCTCAAACTTCCGGTTTAGTGGAAGTGAGCAATAGGCAAATTAAGGGAATACTGGAACGCACTGTGCGTCCGTCAAGGAAGGATTGGGCATTTAAGCTAAATGATGCCTTATGGGCATACCGCACCGCTTACAAAACACCTATTGGGATGAGCCCTTACCGGTTAATTTTTGGGAAAGCGTGCCACCTTCCAGTTGAACTTGAACACAAAGCTTATTGGGCAATTAAAGAGTTAAACATGGATTTAGATAAAGAAGGTGAAAAACGATTACTCCAGCTTCATGAGTTGGAAGAAATTAGGAATGAAGCCTATGAGAATGCCAAATTATACAAGGAGCGTACTAAGCGCTATCATGACAAGAGGCTAGTTCCTAAGATTCTTCACCCTGGAATGAAAGTTCTTTTATTTAACTCTCGTTTGAGATTGTTTCCAGGAAAGCTGAGATCAAGATGGGATGGACCATTCAAAATAGTTCAAGTATTTGAACATGGAGTAGTGGAACTATTGGACTCCAAGACACAAAAAACGTTCAAAGTCAATGGCCATCGTGTCAAGCCTTATTTAGAAGAACCAAACAACATTGCTGAAATGGATTGCATTTGGCTGAGTAACCCTTAGCACCAAAAAGATACGTCTTGCTAAGACGTTAAACTAAGCGCTGGATGGGAGGCAACCCATCATTTTAGGTAAAAAAAAACAATAAATAAAAAAATAAATAAAAAAATAAATAAAAAAAAACAAAAAAACAAAACAAAAAAACAAAAAAAATAAAAAAATAAATAAAAATAATAATTTTTTTTTTGTTTGTTATTTGTTTTATTTACTTAATTTTATTGTTTATTTCATTTTAATTACATGTGAATAATTTTTAAATTGTTAAAACTAAAAATATTTGTTGAGATGTTAGAAGTTTACAGCGATCTGTCTGTATACACTTTAATGATGAATATGATGGATGCACCTGCATTTTCCATTACTACTTGCACATTCTCAGGAAATAGGTAATCTTTCTTCTTTTCTCTCTTTATCTTTAATTTACAGTTGTTACATTGAGGACAATGTAAGTTCTAGGTTGGGGGTGGTGAAAAGTTACCATACTTAATTAAAAAAAATAATAAAAAAAAAAAAAAAACTTTTCTCACAAAAATTTATCATTTCTTTAAATCAAATTTAAGTAAATAGTTAAGTCTTTTGTACTGTTAGATTAATTTTTGAAAACATATCATGAAATATTTTGTAATTATTTTTGATAATTAGTTAGTTTTTGTCATAATTAGTATTTCTTGATAAGATGTAGAAATTATATCAAACCCAAAATCGGTGTTTATGAGTTTTTTTAGTGGAGACTACCTTTGTGAGATATAATTTGAGCCTAATTTCCTTTATTCAGAGTGAAATATATATTTTTTCTACTCCAAACACATTTCTTATTTCTTCAAATTTTTAGATGATCTCTATAGGTATTAGCATTGAATGTATGAATTTTTTTCATCTTAATAGAGTATCATATATTTTTGATTATTATTTTTGCTTAGATTAAATGATTTGAGTAGAAATTGATAGTATATGCTTATATCTCATTTATGCATGACTACTACAAAAACAAAAAGACATATCTGGGGTTACCTAAACCAAGATCAAACAGAAAAGCCACAAAATTAACCACTCACCAAAATCCAAAGAAATGTACAATCTGTACATGGGTTGACTCTCTAAAAAATACACATATTGAAAAATATCTACAAAAAAAAAAAAAAAAGAGAGATAAAAATAGTATCATCTACATACTATAACCCGCATTGCCTACAAAGTTGTGAGTAAAGGCTAATTACAAAAGAAAGATATAAGAAGTAATTCCCTAAAAAGTCATTGCAATTTCTTCATTTGTAAAAGGCATATATCTTGAAATTCTTTCTTAATGAGTTTGATTTATGCATGAAAATAATTTTTATATATGATATCTTTATAATTTATACATTTGATTCCTTTCATGAGATCAATGTTAAAATAACACTTTGAGCCTTTATTCTTTATACATATGCGAACATATTAGTTCATTTCTATACATCAACTCTTTCGCATATAAATTAGTATGAGTGTTTGAACCCATAGGATTCAGTGTTTTGAGAGTATTGACTTGTGAGGAATAGAGTCGGCGAATTCGATTCATGACACCGAAATTGGGTGAAATTAAATTGATACATTTTTGATATGAAATATGAAAATGATTTTCGACTAATTATTATAATAAATCATGATTGTTTAAAGAGATTAAAATAACTTATGCTTGAGATTTTAATTATGATCTTAAAGGAGATTAAAAAGTATGAGACATTTTTGTGAGATGTTGATAATTTGTGATTTTGTTGTAAATTTAATTTTTAAGTTGTTTGTTTTTATTGTTTCTTTTGTTTTTACATTTAGTACAATGTTTGTGGGTATCATTACCGAAAACCCTCACGAGACTCAAACTCGTCCACTAGGGCAACCTAGGGGTTTAAAGGCTTGTTGCATAGGCTAAATGCAACCGTGTCAATCCACGGAAGTGATTTAGGATAGTTTAATTTTTAGTTTTTATCGCTTCTCTTGCTAAGGGACTAGCAAGAAGTTCGGTTTGAGGTTGTGATGAGTGCTCAAAAAGCACTAAAATTACCATGATTTTATGCTCATTAATTGATTAAAAGCATATATATTTACATGTTTTATCATATATTTATATAAATTTGTCTTTTTCGAATCACGGGTATTTTTATTGTTTTTCAGGAATTTTGGCCTAAAAACGCAATGTAAAGACTCAAAGAAGAATACTTGAAGCAATACATCACAAATAAATTAATAAATAAGTGGAAAAAGGTCAACAAACATGGAAAAATTGGACAAAATGGGTCGAAAAGGTCAAAAATGTCAAAAAGACGGAAAATCGCGCGCGCGCCCGGCCCAGCGGCCCAGCGCCGGCGCGTAGCGTTGTGCGCCGCAGCCTTCAGCGGCGCGTTGATCACGCTTCGCGCGCCATTGGCCAACCCGCGCAGCCTTGTGGCCTTCAGCCAGCCAGCGCGCGCCCAACGCGTTTTTGACCCATTTTTCACGTGTAGCAGCCCCTATGACGTCATGATGACGTCATTGATGACCTCAGCATGTCCACTACACGTTTTTTATTTTTTTTATATTTTTTTTAACATTTTTTACTCATTTTTTCTCTCCATCCTCACCTATAAATACCCCTCTTCCATTCACTTCAAAACACACCTCAAAACCACACTTCTCTCTTCTTTCTTTCTCTCATTTCTTAGTTTTTAAGTTTTTCTTAGTTTCTTTCTTAGTTTCTAAGCTTTTCTTAGTTTTTCTCTTAGTTTTTAGTTCAATTCTCTTAGGTTTAGAGTTCTTCTTTTTGAGAGGAACTTGTAATGTTTTGTAATAATTTAGATTTTTGATTCAATAAATGGAAGTGCAAATTCCGCTTGGAGGTTTTCTAGCAACGGGAATAGCGTCGAAGTTCTGTAAGGATTTTATTTTCTTTACAGTTATTTTTATGCTTTATTCTTACATGTTATATTTAATTTGTCTGTGATTAAATTTAACTGTGCTAGCTGTTTAGTAAACATGATATAATAATAACGTTGTTATGCTTGCGAAATATTAAATAGGTGAAAATTTCTAAAATGAATTGATTTTATTTTTATTCAAGATTTTATATTAAGGATGTTAGAGAGAAATATATTATTTTTCATTACAAACTTAAATCTGAAGATTAGACTTTAAGGTTTAGTTATCCGGTCTAATTTAGAGTAGTGCTCTTTTATTTGTTGGTACAATCGCCCGGTAGTTAGAGTGAAGCTCTATTTCAAAAGTTTTTATAAGAATTATTATGTGAAAATGTATTGACAACATGTTTTCGGTAGTGGTTTTAAAACTTGAAAGTTAGTACTCGGATAACTAAATTCTTGGGTTTAATTTGGACACCTTGAATAAAGTTTAAACTGTCTAACCCCACCAAAGGTGGCATTTAAATGGTTCATTTTCAATCTCTTAGAAAAAGGAATTAATTTAATTAACCAAATTAGTTATCAACCCCACCCATAGGTGTTAATTGATTTGTTTAGTTAACAAAGAATATCTAACCCCACCAAAGGTGGTATTCATACAAAAAAGAGAGAATCAATAAAATATCAATTTATATCTTTAATAACCTAGATAATATGAGCAAGCATAATTAATTTAGTTATTATATCCATAAATACTCCACTAATATAAATGATAAAATTTGCATGAATATTTATTGAATCTGTATTTATATTTATTTATTGAATTTGTATCTATGTTTATTTTTTTTATTATATTTAATTAATCTGTATATATGTTTATTTTATGTTATTAGATTAGGAACACAAAAACCAAACTATCGTGACAGGATGTTTAGGATTTAATTTCGTTTTTAAAAGTTTGAATAATAAATTAAAAACCACATACATTCCTTCCTTAGATCGACCTTGGGAGTATACTTATCATTTTCTACGAAATGATTCGTGCACTTGCGAGAGTTTTACAAATATTAAAACCAAAGTATTTGCGAGAATTGGCGATGCCGGTTTTCGCTCATCACTCACAAAGGAAAATCATTTTTGTACCCAAATTCTATCGTTTACATCACTTAACGAGGGTTTAAAGTTTTTTTTCGAACCATTTTCATTTTACTTATTTTCAATTTTATTCATTAGAGCTATAAAAGAGATATTGGTGCCGACAATGGGTTCTTTATTTATGTTTTATATTAGTGTTTATTCTTCAAAAAAGAATAAGAGAGGAGAAAAAGAAATGGAATGTTGTTCACATTTTCAAAAACAACAAAACTTTTGATAAAAATTACTTGCAACTTTTAACGGGGATAACTATTTACTCAAGTATCGAAAGGACTATTATAATATATCAAATCTTAACTCTATTCAACTTACACAATATGATTTGGTCTCACATAGGAAACTCATTTTTGTACCAAAATTCCATCGTTTACATCACTTAACGAGGGTTTAAAGTTTTTTGTCGCACCATTTTCATTTTACTTATTTTCAATTTTATTCATTAGAGCTATAAAAGAGATATTGGTGCCGACAATGGGTTCTTTATTTATGTTTTATATTAGTCTTTATTCTTCAAAAAAATAAGAGAGGAGAAAAAGAAAGGGAATGTTGTTCACATTTTCAAAAACAACAAAACATTTGATAAAAATAACTTGCAACTTTTAACGGGGATAACTTATCACTCAAGTATCGAAAGAACTATTATAATATATCAAATCGTAACTCTATTCAACTTACACAATATGATATGGTCTCAAAAAGGAAACTCATTTTTGTACCAAAATTCCATCGTTTACATCACTTAACGGGGGTTTAAAGTTTTTTGTCGCACCATTTTCATTTTATTTATTTTCAATTTTATTCATTAGAGCAATAAAAGATATATTGGTTCCGAAAAAGGGTTCTTTATTTATGTTTTATATTAGTCTTTATTCTTCAAAAAAAATAAGAGAGGAGAAAAAGAAAGGGAATGCTGTTCACATTTTCAAAAACAACAAAACATTTGATAAAAATAACTTTTAATTTTTAACGAGGATAACTTGTCACTCAAGATTCGAAAGGACTATTCTAATATATCAAATCGTAACCCTGTTCAACATACACAATATGATTTGGTCTCACAAAAGAAACTCATTTTTGTACCCAAATTCCATCGTTTACATCACTTAACAAGGGTTTAAAGTTTTTTGTCGCACCATTTTCATTTTACTTATTTTCAATTTTATTCATTAGAGCTATAAAAGAGATATTTGTGCCGACAATGGGTTCTTTATTTATGTTTTATATTAGTCTTTATTTTTCAAAAAAAAATAAGAGAGGAGAAAACGAAATTAAATGTTGTTCACATTCTCAAAAACAACAAAACATTTGATAAAAATAACTTGCAACTTTTAACGGGGATAACTTATCACTCAAGTATCGAAAGAACTATTATAATATATCAAATCGTAACTCTATTCAACTTACACAATATGATATGGTCTCACAAAGGAAACTCATTTTTGTACCAAAATTCCATCGTTTACATCACTTAACGGGGGTTTAAAGTTTTTTGTCGCACCATTTTCATTTTATTTATTTTCAATTTTATTCATTAGAGCAATAAAAGATATATTGGTGCCGAAAATGGGTTCTTTATTTATGTTTTATATTAGTATTTATTCTTCAAAAAAATAAGAGAGGAGAAAAAGAAAGGGAATGTTGTTCACATTTTCAAAAACAACAAAACATTTGATAAAAATAACTTGCAATTTTTAACGGGGATAACTTGTCACTCAAGTATCGAAAGGACTATTATAATATATCAAATCGTAACTCTGTTCAACCTACACAATATGATTTGGTCTCACAAAGGAAACTCATTTTTGTACCCAAATTCTATCGTTTACATCACTTAACAAGGGTTTAAAGTTTTTTGTCGCACCATTTTCATTTTACTTATTTTCAATTTTATTCATTAGAGCTATAAAAGAGATATTTGTGCCGACAATGGGTTCTTTATTTATGTTTTATATTAGTCTTTATTTTTCAAAAAAAATAAGAGAGGAGAAAACGAAATTAAATGTTGTTCACATTTTCAAAAACAACAAAACATTTGATAAAAATAACTTGCAACTTTTAACGGGGATAACTTATCACTCAAGTATCGAAAGAACTATTATAATATATCAAATCGTAACTCTATTCAACTTACACAATATGATATGGTCTCACAAAGGAAACTCATTTTTGTACCAAAATTCCATCGTTTACATCACTTAACGGGGGTTTAAATTTTTTTGTCGCACCATTTTCATTTTATTTATTTTCAATTTTATTCATTAGAGCAATAAAAGATATATTGGTTCCGAAAAAGGGTTCTTTATTTATGTTTTACATTAGTCTTTATTCTTCAAAAAAAATAAGAGAGGAGAACAAGAAAGGGAATGCTGTTCACATTTTCAAAAACAACAAAACATTTGATAAAAATAACTTGCAATTTTTAACGGGGATAACTTGTCACTCAAGTATCGAAAGGACTATTCTAATATATCAAATCGTAACTCTGTTCAACCTACACAATATGATTTGGTCTCACAAAGGAAACACATTTTTGTACCCAAATTCTATCGTTTACATCACATAACAAGGGTTTAAAGTTTTTTGTCGCACCATTTTCATTTTACTTATTTTCAATTTTATTCATTAGAGCTATAAAAGAGATATTTGTGCCGACAATGGGTTCTTTATTTATGTTTTATATTAGTCTTTATTTTTCAAAAAAAATAAGAGAGGAGAAAACGAAATTAAATGTTGTTCACATTCTCAAAAACAACAAAACATTTGATAAAAATAACTTGCAACTTTTAACGGGGATAACTTATCACTCAAGTATCGAA
The DNA here is from genome assembly GCA_033030585.1 of Hippophae rhamnoides. Taxonomy (NCBI): domain Eukaryota; kingdom Viridiplantae; phylum Streptophyta; class Magnoliopsida; order Rosales; family Elaeagnaceae; genus Hippophae; species Hippophae rhamnoides. The sequence goes on from JAVHJT010000067.1 coordinate 325,472, forward strand.
AGAACTATTATAATATATCAAATCGTAACTCTATTCAACTTACACAATATGATATGGTCTCACAAAGGAAACTCATTTTTGTACCAAAATTCCATCGTTTACATCACTTAACGAGGGTTTAAAGTTTTTTGTCGCACCATTTTCATTTTACTTATTTTCAATTTTATTCATTAGAGCAATAAAAGATATATTGGTGCCGAAAATGGGTTCTTTATTTATGTTTTATATTAGTCTTTATTCTTCAAAAAAAATAAGAGAGGAGAAAAAGAAAGGGAATGTTGTTCACATTTTCAAAAACAACAAAACATTTGATAAAAATAACTTGCAATTTTTAACGGGGATAACTTGTCAGTCAAGTATCGAAAGGACTATTATAATATATCAAATCGTAACTCTGTTCAACCTACACAATATGATTTGGTCTCACAAAGGAAACTCATTTTTGTACCCAAATTCTATCGTTTACTTCACTTAACAAGGGTTTAAAGTTTTTTGTCGCACCATTTTCATTTTACTTATTTTCAATTTTATTCATTAGAGCTATAAAAGAGATATTTGTGCCGACAATGGGTTCTTTATTTATGTTTTATATTAGTCTTTATTTTTCAAAAAAAATAAGAGAGGAGAAAACGAAATTAAATGTTGTTCACATTCTCAAAAACAACAAAACATTTGATAAAAATAACTTGCAACTTTTAACGGGGATAACTTATCACTCAAGTATCGAAAGAACTATTATAATATATCAAATCGTAACTCTATTCAACTTACACAATATGATATGGTCTCACAAAGGAAACTCATTTTTGTACCAAAATTCCATCGTTTACATCACTTAACGGGGGTTTAAATTTTTTTGTCGCACCATTTTCATTTTATTTATTTTCAATTTTATTCATTAGAGCAATAAAAGATATATTGGTTCCGAAAAAGGGTTCTTTATTTATGTTTTATATTAGTCTTTATTCTTCAAAAAAATAAGAGAGGAGAAAAAGAAAGGGAATGTTGTTCACATTTTCAAAAACAACAAAACATTTGATAAAAATAACTTGCAATTTTTAACGGAGATAACTTTTTACTCAAGTATCGAAAGGACTATTATAATATATCAAATCGTAACTCTGTTCAACTTACACAATATGATTTGGTCTCACAAAGGAAACTCATTTTTGTACCCAAATTCCATCGTTTACATCACTTAACGAGGGTTTAAAGTTTTTTGTCGCACCATTTTCATTTTACTTATTTTCAATTTTATTCATTAGAGCTATAAAAGAGATATTGGTGCCGACAATGGGTTCTTTATTTATGTTTTATATTAGTCTTTATTTTTCCAAAAAAAATAAGAGAGGAGAAAACGAAATGGAATGTTGTTCACATTTTCAAAAACAACAAAACATTTGATAAAAATAACTTGCAACTTTTAACGGGGATAACTTATCACTCAAGTATCGAAAGAACTATTATAATATATCAAATCGTAACTCTATTCAACTTACACAATATGATATGGTCTCACAAAGGAAACTCATTTTTGTACCAAAATTCCATCGTTTACATCACTTAACGGGGGTTTAAAGTTTTTTGTCGCACCATTTTCATTTTATTTATTTTCAATTTTATTCATTAGAGCAATAAAAGATATATTGGTTCCGAAAAAGGGTTCTTTATTTATGTTTTATATTAGTCTTTATTCTTCAAAAAAATAAGAGAGGAGAAAAAGAAAGGGAATGTTGTTCACATTTTCAAAAACAACAAAACATTTGATAAAAATAACTTGCAATTTTTAACGGGGATAACTTGTCACTCAAGTATCGAAAGGACTATTCTAATATATCAAATCGTAACTCTGTTCAACCTACACAATATGATTTGGTCTCACAAAGGAAACTCATTTTTGTACCCAAATTCTATCGTTTACATCACTTAACAAGGGTTTAAAGTTTTTTGTCGCACCATTTTCATTTTACTTATTTTCAATTTTATTCATTAGAGCTATAAAAGAGATATTTGTGCCGACAATGGGTTCTTTATTTATGTTTTATATTAGTCTTTATTTTTCAAAAAAATAAGAGAGGATAAAATGAAATTAAATGTTGTTCACATTCTCAAAAACAACAAAACATTTGATAAAAATAACTTGCAACTTTTAACGGGGATAACTTATCACTCAAGTATCGAAAGAACTATTATAATATATCAAATCGTAACTCTATTCAACTTACACAATATGATATGGTCTCACAAAGGAAACTCATTTTTGTACCAAAATTCCATCGTTTACATCACTTAACGGGGGTTTAAAGTTTTTTGTCGCACCATTTTCATTTTATTTATTTTCAATTTTATTCATTAGAGCAATAAAAGATATATTGGTTCCGAAAAAGGGTTCTTTATTTATGTTTTATATTAGTCTTTATTCTTCAAAAAAATAAGAGAGGAGAAAAAGAAAGGGAATGTTGTTCACATTTTCAAAAACAACAAAACATTTGATAAAAATAACTTGCAATTTTTAACGGGGATAACTTGTCACTCAAGTATCGAAAGGACTATTCTAATATATCAAATCGTAACTCTGTTCAACCTACACAATATGATTTGGTCTCACAAAGGAAACTCATTTTTGTACCCAAATTCTATCGTTTACATCACTTAACAAGGGTTTAAAGTTTTTTGTCGCACCATTTTCATTTTACTTATTTTCAATTTTATTCATTAGAGCTATAAAAGAGATATTTGTGCCGACAATGGGTTCTTTATTTATGTTTTATATTAATCTTTATTTTTCAAAAAAAATAAGAGAGGAGAAAACGAAATTAAATGTTGTTCGCATTCTCCAAAACAACAAAACATTTGATAAAAATAACTTGCAACTTTTAACGGGGATAACTTATCACTTAAGTATCGAAAGAACTATTATAATATATAAAATCGTAACTCTATTCAACTTACACAATATGATATGGTCTCACAAAGGAAATTCATTTTTGAACCAAAATTCCATCATTTACATCACTTAACGGGGGTTTAAAGTTTTTTGTCGCACCATTTTCATTTTACTTATTTTCAATTTTATTCATTAGAGCTATTAAAGAGATATTGGTGCCGACAATGGGTTCTTTATTTATGTTTTATATTAGTCTTTATTTTGCAAAAAAAATAAGAGAGGAGAAAAGGAAATGAAATGTTTTTCACATTTTCAAAAACAACAAAACATTTGATAAAAATAACTTGCAACTTTTAACGATGATAACTTGTCACTCAAGTATCGAAAGAACTATTATAATATATAAAATCGTAACTCTATTCAACTTACACAATATGATATGGTCTCACAAAGGAAACTCATTTTTGAACCAAAATTCCATCGTTTACATCACTTAACGGGGGTTTAAAGTTTTTTGTCGCACCATTTTCATTTTACTTATTTTCAATTTTATTCATTAGAGCTATAAAAGAGATATTTGTTCCGAAAAAGGGTTCTTTATTTATGTTTTATATTAGTCTTTATTCTTCAAAAAAATAAGAGAGGAGAAAAAGAAAGGGAATGTTGTTCACATTTTCAAAAACAACAAAACATTTGATAAAAATAACTTGCAATTTTTAACGGGGATAACTTGTCACTCAAGTTTTGAAAGGACTATTATAATATATCAAATCGTAACTCTGTTCAATCTACACAATATGATTTGGTCTCACAAAGGAAACTCATTTTTGTACCCAAATTCCATCGTTTACATCACTTAACAAGGGTTTAAAGTTTTTTGTCGCACCATTTTCATTTTACTTATTTTCAATTTTATTCATTAGAGCTATAAAAGAGATATTTGTGCCGACAATGGGTTCTTTATTTATGTTTTATATTAGTCTTTATTTTTCAAAAAAAAATAAGAGAGGAGAAAACGAAATTAAATGTTGTTCACATTCTCAAAAACAACAAAACATTTGATAAAAATAACTTGCAACTTTTAACGGGGATAACTTATCACTCAAGTATCGAAAGAACTATTATAATATATCAAATCGTAACTCTATTCAACTTACACAATATGATATGGTCTCAAAAAGGAAACTCATTTTTGTACCAAAATTCCATCGTTTACATCACTTAACGGGGGTTTAAAGTTTTTTGTCGCACCATTTTCATTTTATTTATTTTCAATTTTATTCATTAGAGCAATAAAAGATATATTGGTTCCGAAAAAGGGTTCTTTATTTATGTTTTATATTAGTCTTTATTCTTCAAAAAAATAAGAGAGGAGAAAAAGAAAGGGAATGTTGTTCACATTTTCAAAAACAACAAAACATTTGATAAAAATAACTTGCAACTTTTAACGAGGATAACTTGTCAGTCAAGTATCGAAAGGACTATTATAATATATCAAATCGTAACTCTGTTCAACCTACACAATATGATTTGGTCTCACAAAGGAAACTCATTTTTGTACCCAAATTCTATCGTTTACTTCACTTAACAAGGGTTTAAAGTTTTTTGTCGCACCATTTTCATTTTACTTATTTTCAATTTTATTCATTAGAGCTATAAAAGAGATATTTGTGCCGACAATGGGTTCTTTATTTATGTTTTATATTAGTCTTTATTTTGTAAAAAAAATAAGAGAGGAGAAAACGAAATTAAATGTTGTTCACATTCTCAAAAACAACAAAACATTTGATAAAAATAACTTGCAACTTTTAACGGGGATAACTTATCACTCAAGTATCGAAAGAACTATTATAATATATCAAATCGTAACTCTATTCAACTTACACAATATGATATGGTCTCACAAAGGAAACTCATTTTTGTACCAAAATTCCATCGTTTACATCACTTAACGGGGGTTTAAAGTTTTTTGTCGCACCATTTTCATTTTATTTATTTTCAATTTTATTCATTAGAGCAATAAAAGATATATTGGTTCCGAAAAAGGGTTCTTTATTTATGTTTTATATTAGTCTTTATTCTTCAAAAAAATAAGAGAGGAGAAAAAGAAAGGGAATGTTGTTCACATTTTCAAAAACAACAAAACATTTGATAAAAATAACTTGCAATTTTTAACGGGGATAACTTGTCACTCAAGTATCGAAAGGACTATTATAATATATCAAATAGTAACTCTGTTCAACTTACACATTATCATATGGTCTCACAAAGGAAACTCCTTTTTGTACCAAAATTCCATCGTTTACATCACTTAACGAGGGTTTAAAGTTTTTTGTCGCACCATTTTCATTTTACTTATTTTCAATTTTATTCATTAGAGCTATAAAAGAGATATTTGTGCCGACAATGGGTTCTTTATTTATGTTTTATATTAGTATTTATTCTTCAAAAAAAATAAGAGAGGAGAAAACGAAATTAAATGTTGTTCACATTCTCAAAAACAACAAAACATTTGATAAAAATAACTTGCAACTTTTAACGGGGATAACTTATCACTCAAGTATCGAAAGAACTATTATAATATATCAAATCGTAACTCTATTCAACTTACACAATATGATATGGTCTCACAAAGGAAACTCATTTTTGTACCAAAATTCCATCGTTTACATCACTTAACGGGGGTTTAAAGTTTTTTGTCGCACCATTTTCATTTTATTTATTTTCAATTTTATTCATTAGAGCAATAAAAGATATATTGGTTCCGAAAAAGGGTTCTTTATTTATGTTTTATATTAGTCTTTATTCTTCAAAAAAATAAGAGAGGAGAAAAAGAAAGGGAATGTTGTTCACATTTTCAAAAACAACAAAACATTTGATAAAAATAACTTGCAATTTTTAACGGGGATAACTTGTCACTCAAGTATCGAAAGGACTATTATAATATATCAAATCGTAACTCTGTTCAACCTACACAATATGATTTGGTCTCACAAAGGAAACTCATTTTTGTACCCAAATTCTATCGTTTACATCACTTAACAAGGGTTTAAAGTTTTTTGTCGCACCATTTTCATTTTACTTATTTTCAATTTTATTCATTAGAGCTATAAAAGAGATATTTGTGCCGACAATGGGTTCTTTATTTATGTTTTATATTAGTCTTTATTTTTCAAAAAAAAATAAGAGAGGAGAAAACGAAATTAAATGTTGTTCACATTCTCAAAAACAACAAAACATTTGATAAAAATAACTTGCAACTTTTAACGGGGATAACTTATCACTCAAGTATCGAAAGAACTATTATAATATATCAAATCGTAACTCTATTCAACTTACACAATATGATATGGTCTCAAAAAGGAAACTCATTTTTGTACCAAAATTCCATCGTTTACATCACTTAACGGGGGTTTAAAGTTTTTTGTCGCACCATTTTCATTTTATTTATTTTCAATTTTATTCATTAGAGCAATAAAAGATATATTGGTTCCGAAAAAGGGTTCTTTATTTATGTTTTATATTAGTCTTTATTCTTCAAAAAAATAAGAGAGGAGAAAAAGAAAGGGAATGTTGTTCACATTTTCAAAAACAACAAAACATTTGATAAAAATAACTTGCAATTTTTAACGGGGATAACTTGTCACTCAAGTATCGAAAGGACTATTCTAATATATCAAATCGTAACTCTGTTCAACCTACACAATATGATTTGGTCTCACAAAGGAAACTCATTTTTGTACCCAAATTCTATCGTTTACATCACTTAACAAGGGTTTAAAGTTTTTTGTCGCACCATTTTCATTTTACTTATTTTCAATTTTATTCATTAGAGCTATAAAAGAGATATTTGTGCCGACAATGGGTTCTTTATTTATGTTTTATATTAGTCTTTATTTTTCAAAAAAAATAAGAGAGGAGAAAACGAAATTAAATGTTGTTCACATTTTCAAAAACAACAAAACATTTGATAAAAATAACTTGCAACTTTTAACGGGGATAACTTTTCACTCAAGTATCGAAAGGACTATTATAATATATCAAATCGTAACTCTATTCAACTTACACAATATGATATGGTCTCACAAAGGAAACTCATTTTTGTACCAAAATTCCATCGTTTACATCACTTAACGAGGGTTTAAAGTTTTTTGTCGCACCATTTTCATTTTAATTCTTTTCAATTTTATTCATTAGATCCATAAAAGAGATATTGGTGCCGAAAATGGGTTCTATATTTATGCTTTATATTAGTATTTATTCTTGAAAAAAATAAGAGAGGAGAAAACAAATTAAATGTTGTTCACATTTTCAAAAACAACAAAACATTTGATAAAAAAAACTTGCTACTTTTAACGGGGATAACTTGTCACTCAAGTATCGAAAGAACTATTATAATATATCAAATCGTAACTCTATTCAACTTACACAATATGATATGGTCTCAAAAAGGAAACTCATTTTTGTACCAAAATTCCATCGTTTACATCACTTAACGGGGGTTTAAAGTTTTTTGTCGCACCATTTTCATTTTATTTATTTTCAATTTTATTCATTAGAGCAATAAAAGATATATTGGTTCCGAAAAAGGGTTCTTTATTTATGTTTTATATTAGTCTTTATTCTTCAAAAAAATAAGAGAGGAGAAAAAGAAAGGGAATGTTGTTCACATTTTCAAAAACAACAAAACATTTGATAAAAATAACTTTTAATTTTTAACGGGATAACTTGTCACTCAAGTTTTGAAAGGACTATTCTAATATATCAAATCGTAACTCTGTTCAACCTAGACAACATGATTTGGTCTCACTAAGGAAACTCATTTTTGTACCAAAATTCCATCTTTTACATCACTTAACAAGGGTTTAAAGTTTTTTGTCACACCATTTTCATTTTACTTATTTTCAATTTTATTCATTAGAGTTATAAAATAGATATTTGTGCTGACAATGGGTTCTTTATTTATGTTTTATATTAGTCTTTATTTTAAAAAAAAATAAGAGAGGAGAAAACGAAATTAAATGTTGTTCACATTCTCAAAAACAACAAAACATTTGATAAAAATAACTTGCAACTTTTAACGGGGATAACTTATCACTCAAGTATCGAAAGAACTATTATAATATATCAAATCGTAACTCTATTCAACTTACACAATATGATATGGTCTCACAAAGGAAACTCATTTTTGTACCAAAATTCCATCGTTTACATCACTTAACGGGGGTTTAAATTTTTTTGTCGCACCATTTTCATTTTATTTATTTTCAATTTTATTCATTAGAGCAATAAAAGATATATTGGTTCCGAAAAAGGGTTCTTTATTTATGTTTTACATTAGTCTTTATTCTTCAAAAAAAATAAGAGAGGAGAAAAAGAAAGGGAATGTTGTTCACATTTTCAAAAACAACAAAACATTTGATAAAAATAACTTGCAACTTTTAACGAGGATAACTTGTCAGTCAAGTATCGAAAGGACTATTATAATATATCAAATCGTAACTCTGTTCAACCTACACAATATGATTTGGTCTCACAAAGGAAACTCATTTTTGTACCCAAATTCTATCGTTTACTTCACTTAACAAGGGTTTAAAGTTTTTTGTCGCACCATTTTCATTTTACTTATTTTTAATTTTATTCATTAGAGCTATAAAAGAGATATTTGTGCCGACAATGGGTTCTTTATTTATGTTTTATATTAGTCTTTATTTTTAAAAAAAATAAGAGAGGAGAAAACGAAATGAAATGTTTTTCACATTCTCAAAAACAACAAAACATTTGATAAAAATAACTTGCAACTTTTAACGGGGATAACTTATCACTCAAGTATCGAAAGAACTATTATAATATATCAAATCGTAACTCTATTCAACTTACACAATATGATATGGTCTCACAAAGGAAACTCATTTTTGTACCAAAATTCCATCGTTTACATCACTTAACGGGGGTTTAAAGTTTTTTGTCGCACCATTTACATTTTAATTATTTTCAATTTTATTCATTAGAGCAATAAAAGATATATTGGTTCCGAAAATGAGTTCTTTATTTATGTTTTATATTAGTCTTTATTCTTCAAAAAAAATAAGAGAGGAGAAAAAGAAAGGGAATGTTGTTCACATTTTCAAAAACAACAAAACATTTGATAAAAATAACTTTTAATTTTTAACGGGATAACTTGTCACTCAAGTTTTGAAAGGACTATTCTAATATATCAAATCGTAACTCTGTTCAACCTAGACAACATGATTTGGTCTCACTAAGGAAACTCATTTTTGTACCAAAATTGCATCGTTTACATCACTTAATGAGGGTTTAAAGTTTTTTGTCGCACCATTTTCATTTTACTTATTTTCAATTTTATTCATTAGAGCTATAAAAGAGATATTTGTGCAGACAATGGGTTCTTTATTTATGTTTTATATTAGTCTTTATTTTTCAAGAAAAATAAGAGAGGAGAAAAAGAAAGGGAATGTTGTTCACATTTTCAAAAACAACAAAACATTTGATAAAAATAACTTGCAACTTTTAACGGGGATAACTTATCACTCAAGTATCGAAAGAACTATTATAATATATCAAATCGTAACTCTATTCAACTTACACAATATGATATGGTCTCAAAAAGGAAACTCATTTTTGTACCAAAATTCCATCGTTTACATCACTTAACGGGGGTTTAAAGTTTTTTGTCGCACCATTTTCATTTTATTTATTTTCAATTTTATTCATTAGAGCAATAAAAGATATATTGGTTCCGAAAAAGGGTTCTTTATTTATGTTTTATATTAGTCTTTATTCTTCAAAAAAATAAGAGAGGAGAAAAAGAAAGGGAATGTTGTTCACATTTTCAAAAACAACAAAACATTTGATAAAAATAACTTGCAATTTTTAACGGGGATAACTTTTCACTCAAGTATCGAAAGGACTATTATAATATATCAAATCGTAACTCTGTTCAACCTACACAATATGATTTGGTCTCATAGGGGAAACTCATTTTTGTACCCAAATTCTATCGTTTACATCACTTAACGAGGGTTTAAAGTTTTTTGTCGCACCATTTTCATTTTACTTATTTTCAATTTTATTCATTAAAGCTATAAAAGAGATATTGGTGCCGACAATGGGTTCTTTATTTATGTTTTATATTAGTCTTTATTTTTCCAAAAAATATAAGAGAGGAGAAAACAAATTAAATGTTGTTCACATTTTCAAAAACAACAAAACATTTGATAAAAATAACTTGCAACTTTTAACGGGGATAACTTGTCACTCAAGTATCGAAAGGACTATTATAATATATCAAATCGTAACTCTATTCAACTTACACAATATGATATGGTCTCACAAAGGAAACTCATTTTTGTACCAAAATTCCATCGTTTACATCACTTAACGGGGGTTTAAAGTTTTTTGTCGCACCATTTACATTTTAATTATTTTCAATTTTATTCATTAGAGCAATAAAAGATATATTGGTGCCGAAAATGGGTTCTTTATTTATGTTTTATATTAGTCTTTATTCTTCAAAAAAATAAGAGAGGAGAAAAAGAAAGGGAATGTTGTTCACATTTTCAAAAACAACAAAACATTTGATAAAAATAACTTGCAATTTTTAACGGGGATAACTTGTCACTCAAGTATCGAAAGGACTATTATAATATATCAAATCGTAACTCTGTTCAACCTACACAATATGATTTGGTCTCACAAAGGAAACTCATTTTTGTACCCAAATTCTATCGTTTACATCACTTAACAAGGGTTTAAAGTTTTTTGTCGCACCATTTTCATTTTACTTATTTTCAATTTTATTCATTAGAGCTATAAAAGAGATATTTGTGCCGACAATGGGTTCTTTATTTATGTTTTATATTAGTCTTTATTTTTCAAAAAAAAAATAAGAGAGGAGAAAACGAAATTAAATGTTGTTCACATTCTCAAAAACAACAAAACATTTGATAAAAATAACTTGCAACTTTTAACGGGGATAACTTATCACTCAAGTATCGAAAGAACTATTATAATATATCAAATCGTAACTCTATTCAACTTACACAATATGATATGGTCTCACAAAGGAAACTCATTTTTGTACCAAAATTCCATCGTTTACATCACTTAACGAGGGTTTAAAGTTTTTTGTCGCACCATTTATATTTTACTTATTTTCAATTTTATTCATTAGAGCAATAAAAGATATATTGGTTCCGAAAAAGGGTTCTTTATTTATGTTTTATATTAGTCTTTATTCTTCAAAAAAATAAGAGAGGAGAAAAAGAAAGGGAATGTTGTTCACATTTTCAAAAACAACAAAACATTTGATAAAAATAACTTGCAATTTTTAACGGGGATAACTTGTCACTCAAGTATCGAAAGGACTATTCTAATATATCAAATCGTAACTCTGTTCAACCTACACAATATGATTTGGTCTCACAAAGGAAACTCATTTTTGTACCCAAATTCTATCGTTTACATCACTTAACAAGGGTTTAAAGTTTTTTGTCGCACCATTTTCATTTTACTTATTTTCAATTTTATTCATTAGAGCTATAAAAGAGATATTTGTGCCGACAATGGGTTCTTTATTTATGTTTTATATTAGTCTTTATTTTTCAAAAAAAATAAGAGAGGAGAAAACGAAATTAAATGTTGTTCACATTCTCAAAAACAACAAAACATTTGATAAAAATAACTTGCAACTTTTAACGGGGTGACTTATCACTCAAGTATCGAAAGAACTATTATAATATATCAAATCGTAACTCTATTCAACTTACACAATATGATATGGTCTCACAAAGGAAACTCATTTTTGTACCAAAATTCCATCGTTTACATCACTTAACGGGGGTTTAAAGTTTTTTGTCGCACCATTTTCATTTTATTTATTTTCAATTTTATTCATTAGAGCAATAAAAGATATATTGGTTCCGAAAAAGGGTTCTTTATTTATGTTTTATATTAGTCTTTATTCTTCAAAAAAATAAGAGAGGAGAAAAAGAAAGGGAATGTTGTTCACATTTTCAAAAACAACAAAACATTTGATAAAAATAACTTGCAATTTTTAACGGGGATAACTTGTCACTCAAGTATCGAAAGGACTATTATAATATATCAAATCGTAACTCTGTTCAACCTACACAATATGATTTGGTTTCACAAATGAAACTCATTTTTGTACCCAAATTCTATCGTTTACATCACTTAACGAGGGTTTAAAGGTTTTTGTCGCACAATTTTCATTTTACTTATTTTCAATTTTATTCATTAGAGCTATAAAAGAGATAGTGGTGCCGACAATGGGTTCTTTATTTATGTTTTATATTAGTCTTTATTTTTCAAAAAAAATAAGAGAGGAGAAAACAAAATTAAATGTTGTTCACATTCTCAAAAACAACAAAACATTTGATAAAAATAACTTGCAACTTTTAACGGGGATAACTTTTCACTCAAGTATCGAAAGGACTATTATAATATATCAAATCGTAACTCTATTCAACTTACACAATATGATATGGTCTCACAAAGGAAACTCATTTTTGTACCAAAATTCCATCGTTTACATCACTTAACGAGGGTTTAAAGTTTTTTGTCGCACCATTTTCATTTTACTTATTTTCAATTTTATTCATTAGAGCTATAAAAGAGATATTGGTGCCGACAATGGGTTCTTTATTTATGTTTTATATTAGTCTTTATTTTTTCAAAAAAAAATAAGAGAGGAGAAAACGAAATGGAATGTTGTTCACATTTTCAAAAACAACAAAACATTTGATAAAAATAACTTGCAACTTTTAACGGGGATAAATTTTCACTCAAGTATCGAAAGAACTATTATAATATATCAAATCGTAACTCTATTCAACTTACACAATATGATATGGTCTCACCAAGGAAACTCATTTTTGTACCAAAATTCCATCGTTTACATCACTTAACGAGGGTTTAAAGTTTTTTGTCGCACCATTTTCATTTTATTTATTTTCAATTTTATTCATTAGAGCAATAAAAGATATATTGGTGCCGAAAATGGGTTCTTTATTTATGTTTTATATTAGTCTTTATTCTTCAAAAAAATAAGAGAGGAGAAAAAGAAAGGGAATGTTGTTCACATTTTCAAAAACAACAAAACATTTGATAAAAATAACTTGCAATTTTTAACGGGGATAACTTGTCACTCAAGTATCGAAAGGACTATTATAATATATCAAATCGTAACTCTGTTCAACCTACACAATATGATTTGGTCTCACAAAGGAAACTCATTTTTGTACCCAAATTCCATCGTTTACATCACTTAACGAGGGTTTAAAGTTTTTTGTCGCACCATTTTCATTTTACTTATTTTCAATTTTATTCATTAGAGCTATAAAAGAGAGATTTGTGCTGACAAAGGGTTCTTTATTTATGTTTTGTATTAGTCTTTATTCTTCAAAAAAAAGATAGGAGAAAAAGAAATGAAATGTTGTTCACATTTTCAAAAACAAAAAAAACATTTGATAAAAATAACTTGCAACTTTTAACGGGGATAACTTTTCACTCAAGTATCAAAAGGACGATTATAATATATCAAATCGTAACTCTATTCAACTTACACAATATGATATGGTCTCACAAAGGAAACTCATTTTTGTACCAAAATTCCATCGTTTACATCACTTAACGAGGGTTTAAAGTTTTTTGTCGCACCATTTTCATTTTATTTATTTTCAATTTTATTCATTAGAGCAATAAAAGATATATTGGTGCCGACAAAGGGTTCTTTATTTATGTTTTATATTAGTCTTTATTCTTCAAAAAAATAAGAGAGGAGAAAAAGAAAGGGAATGTTGTTCACATTTTCAAAAACAACAAAACATTTGATAAAAATAACTTGCAATTTTTAACGGGGATAACTTGTCACTCAAGTATCGAAAGGACTATTATAATATATCAAATCGTAACTCTGTTCAACCTACACAATATGATTTGGTCTCACAAAGGAAACTCATTTTTGTACCCAAATTCTATCGTTTACATCACTTAACAAGGGTTTAAAGTTTTTTGTCGCACCATTTTCATTTTACTTATTTTCAATTTTATTCATTAGAGCTATAAAAGAGATATTTGTGCCGACAATGGGTTCTTTATTTATGTTTTATATTAGTCTTTATTTTTCAAAAAAATAAGAGAGGAGAAAACGAAATTAAATGTTGTTCACATTTTCAAAAACAACAAAACATTTGATAAAAATAACTTGCAACTTTTAACGGGGATAACTTATCACTCAAGTATCGAAAGAACTATTATAATATATCAAATCGTAACTCTATTCAACTTACACAATATGATATGGTCTCACAAAGGAAACTCATTTTTGTACCAAAATTCCATCGTTTACATCACTTAACGAGGGTTTAAAGTTTTTTGTCGCACCATTTTCATTTTACTTATTTTCAATTTTATTCATTAGAGCAATAAAAGATATATTGGTGCCGAAAATGGGTTCTTTATTTATGTTTTATATTAGTCTTTATTCTTCAAAAAAATAAGAGAGGAGAAAAAGAAAGGGAATGTTGTTCACATTTTCAAAAACAACAAAACATTTGATAAAAATAACTTGCAATTTTTAACGGGGATAACTTGTCACTCAAGTATCGAAAGGACTATTATAATATATCAAATCGTAACTCTGTTCAATCTACACAATATGATTTGGTCTCACAAAGGAAACTCATTTTTGTACCCAAATTCCATCGTTTACATCACTTAACGAGGGTTTAAAGTTTTTTGTCGCACCATTTTCATTTTACTTATTTTCAATTTTATTCATTAGAGCTATAAAAGAGATATTGGTGCCGACAATGGGTTCTTTATTTATGTTTTATATTAGTCTTTATTCTTCAAAAAAAATAAGAGAGGAGAAAAAGAAATGAAATGTTGTTCACATTTTCAAAAACAACAAAACATTTGATAAAAATAACTTGCAACTTTTAACGGGGATAACTTTTCACTCAAGTATCGAAAGAACTATTATAATATATCAAATCGTAACTCTATTCAACTTACACAATATGATATGGTCTCACAAAGGAAACTCATTTTTGTACCAAAATTCCATCGTTTACATCACTTAACGAGGGTTTAAAGGTTTTTGTCGCACCATTTTCATTTTACTTATTTTCAATTTTATTCATTAGAGCTATAAAAGAGATATTGGTGCCGACAAAGGGTTCTTTATTTATGTTTTATATTAGTCTTTATTCTTCAAAAAAATAAGAGAGGAGAAAAAGAAATGGAATGTTGTTCACATTTTCAAAAACAACAAAACTTTTGATAAAAATAACTTGCAACTTTTAACGGGGATAACTTTTCACTCAA
This sequence comes from Hippophae rhamnoides, assembly GCA_033030585.1. Classification (NCBI taxonomy): domain Eukaryota; kingdom Viridiplantae; phylum Streptophyta; class Magnoliopsida; order Rosales; family Elaeagnaceae; genus Hippophae; species Hippophae rhamnoides. The sequence continues at coordinate 340,731 of JAVHJT010000067.1, forward strand.
GTATCGAAAGGACTATTATAATATATCAAATCACAACTTTGTTCAATCTACACAATATGATTCGGTATCACAAAGGAAACTCATTTTTGTACCCAAATTCCATCGTTTACATCACTTAACGAGGGTTTAAATTTTTTTGTCGCACCATTTTCATTTTACTTATTTTCAATTTTATTCAATAGAGCTATAAAAGAGATATTGGTGCCGACAATGGGTTCTTTATTTATGTTTTATATTAGTCTTTATTCTTAAAAAAAATAAGAGAGGAGAAAAAGAAATGAAATGTTGTTCACATTTTCAAAAACAACAAAACATTTGATAAAAATAACTTGCAACTTTTAACGGGGATAACTTTTCACTCAAGTATCGAAAGAACTATTATAATATATCAAATCGTAACTCTATTCAACTTACACAATATGATATGGTCTCACAAAGGAAACTCATTTTTGTACCAAAATTCCATCGTTTACATCACTTAACGAGGGTTTAAAGTTTTTTGTCGCACCATTTTCATTTTACTTATTTTCAATTTTATTCATTAGAGCAATAAAAGATATATTGGTGCCGAAAATGGGTTCTTTATTTATGTTTTATATTAGTCTTTATTCTTCAAAAAAATAAGAGAGGAGAAAAAGAAAGGGAATGTTGTTCACATTTTCAAAAACAACAAAACATTTGATAAAAATAACTTGCAATTTTTAACGGGGATAACTTTTCACTCAAGTATCGAAAGGACTATTATAATATATCAAATCGTAACTCTGTTCAACTTACACAATATGATATGGTCTCACAAAGGAAACTCATTTTTGTACCCAAATTCCATCGTTTACATCACTTAACGAGGGTTTAAAGTTTTTTGTCGCACCATTTTCATTTTACTTATTTTCAATTTTATTCATTAGAGCTATAAAAGAGATATTGGTGCCGACAATGGGTTCTTTATTTATGTTTTATATTAGTCTTTATTCTTCAAAAAAATAAGAGAGGAGAAAACGAAATGTAATGTTGTTCACATTTTCAAAAACAACAAAACATTTGATAAAAATAACTTGCAACTTTTAACGGGGATAACTTTTCACTCAAGTATCGAAAGAACTATTATAATATATCAAATCGTAACTCTATTCAACTTACACAATATGATATGGTCTCACAAAGGAAACTCATTTTTGTACCAAAATTCCATCGTTTACATCACTTAACGAGGGTTTAAAGTTTTTTGTCGCACCATTTTCATTTTACTTATTTTCAATTTTATTCATTAGAGCTATAAAAGAGATATTGGTGCCGAAAATGGGTTCTTTATTTATGTTTTATATTAGTCTTTATTCTTCAAAAAAATAAGAGAGGAGAAAAAGAAAGGGAATGTTGTTCACATTTTCAAAAACAACAAAACATTTGATAAAAATAACTTGCAATTTTTAACGGGGATAACTTGTCACTCAAGTATCGAAAGGACTATTATAATATATCAAATCGTAACTCTGTTCAACCTACACAATATGATTTGGTCTCACAAAGGAAACTCATTTTTGTACCCAAATTCTATCGTTTACATCACTTAACAAGGGTTTAAAGTTTTTTGTCGCACCATTTTCATTTTACTTATTTTCAATTTTATTCATTAGAGCTATAAAAGAGATATTTGTGCCGACAATGGGTTCTTTATTTATGTTTTATATTAGTCTTTATTCTTCAAAAAAATAAGAGAGGAGAAAAAGAAAGGGAATGTTGTTCACATTTTCAAAAACAACAAAACATTTGATAAAAATAACTTGCAACTTTTAACGGGGATAACTTTTCACTCAAGTATCGAAAGAACTATTATAATATATCAAATCGTAACTCTATTCAACTTACACAATATGATATGGTCTCACAAAGGAAACTCATTTTTGTACCAAAATTCCATCGTTTACATCACTTAACGAGGGTTTAAAGTTTTTTGTCGCACCATTTTCATTTTACTTATTTTCAATTTTATTCATTAGAGCTATAAAAGAGATATTGGTGCCGAAAATGGGTTCTTTATTTATGTTTTATATTAGTCTTTATTCTTCAAAAAAATAAGAGAGGAGAAAAAGAAAGGGAATGTTGTTCACATTTTCAAAAACAACAAAACATTTGATAAAAATAACTTGCAACTTTTAACGGGGATAACTTTTCACTCAAGTATCAAAAGGACGATTATAATATATCAAATCGTAACTCGGTTCAATCTACACAGTATGATTTGGTCTCACATACGAAACTCATTTTTGTACCCAAATTCCATCGTTTACATCACTTAACGAGGGTTTAAAGTTTTTTGTCGCACCATTTTCATTTTACTTATTTTCAATTTTATTCATTAGAGCTATAAAAGAGAGATTTGTGCTGACAAAGGGTTCTTTATTTATGTTTTGTATTAGTCTTTATTCTTCAAAAAAAAGATAGGAGAAAAAGAAATGAAATGTTGTTCACATTTTCAAAAACAACAAAACATTTGATAAAAATAACTTGCTACTTTTAACGGTGATAAATTTTTACTCAAGTATCGAAAGGACTATTATAATATATCAAATCGTAACTCTATTCAACTTACACAATATGATATGGTCTCACAAAGGAAACTCATTTTTGTACCAAAATTCCATCGTTTACATCACTTAACGAGGGTTTAAAGTTTTTTGTCGCACCATTTATATTTTACTTATTTTCAATTTTATTCATTAGAGCTATAAAAGATATATTGGTTCCGAAAATGGGCTCTTTATTTATGTTTTATATTAGTCTCTATTCTTAAAAAAACATAAGAGAGGAGAAAAAGAAAGGGAATGTTGTTCACATTTTCAAAAACAACAAAACATTTGATAAAAATAACTTGCAATTTTTAAAGGGGATAACTTTTCACTCAAGTATCGAAAGGACTATTATAATATATCAAATAGTAACTCCGTTCAACATACACATTATCATATGGTCTCACAAAGGAAACTCATTTTTGTACCCAAATTCCATCGTTTACATCACTTAACGAGGGTTTAAAGTTTTTTGTCGCACCATTTTCATTTTACTTATTTTCAATTTTATTCATTAGAGCTATAAAAGAGATATTGGTGCCGACAATGGGTTCTTTATTTATGTTTTATATTAGTCTTTATTTATCCAAAAAAATAAGAGAGGATAAAATGAAATTAAATGTTGTTCACATTTTCAAAAACAACAAAACATTTGATAAAAATAACTTGCAACTTTTAACGGGGATAACTTTTTACTCAAGTATCGAAAGAACAATTATAATATATCAAATCGTAACTCTATTCAACTTACACAATATGATATGGTCTCACAAAGGAAACTCATTTTTGTACCAAAATTCCATCGTTTACATCACTTAACGAGGGTTTAAAGTTTTTTGTCGCACCATTTTCATTTTACTTATTTTCAATTTTATTCATTAGAGCTATAAAAGAGATATTGGTGCCGAAAATGGGTTCTTTATTTATGTTTTATATTAGTCTTTATTCTTCAAAAAAATAAGAGAGGAGAAAAAGAAAGGGAATGTTGTTCACATTTTCAAAAACAACAAAACATTTGATAAAAATAACTTGCAAATTTTATCGGAGATAACTTTTCAGTCAAGTATCGAAAGGACTATTATAATATATCAAATCGTAACTCTGCTCAACTTACACAATATGATATGGTCTCACAAAGGAAACTCATTTTTGAACCCAAATTCCATCGTTTACATCACTTAACGAGGGTTTAAAGGTTTTTGTCGCACCATTTTCATTTTACTTATTTTCAATTTTATTCATTAGAGCTATAAAAGAGATATTGGTGCCGACAATGGGTTCTTTATTTATGTTTTATATTAGTCTTTATTCTTCAAAAAAATAAGAGAGGAGAAAAAGTAATGGAATGTTGTTCACATTTTCAAAAACAACAAAACATTTGATAAAAATAACTTGCAACTTTTAACGGGGATAACTTTTCACTCAAGTATCGAAAGAACTATTATAATATATCAAATCGTAACTCTATTCAACTTACACAATATGATATGGTCTCACAAAAGAAACTCATTTTTGTACCCAAATTCCATCGTTTACATCACTTAACGAGGGTTTAAAGGTTTTTGTCGCACCATTTTCATTTTACTTATTTTCAATTTTATTCATTAGAGCTATAAAAGAGATATTGGTGCCGACAAAGGGTTCTTTATTTATGTTTTATATTAGTCTTTATTCTTCAAAAAAATAAGAGAGGAGAAAAAGTAATGGAATGTTGTTCACATTTTCAAAAACAACAAAACATTTGATAAAAATAACTTGCAAATTTTATCGGGGATAACTTTTCACTCAAGTATCGAAAGGACTTTTATAATATATCAAATCGTAACTCTATTCAACTTACACAATATGATTTGGTCTCACATAGGAAACTCATTTTTGTACCCAAATTCCATCGTTTACATCACTTAACGAGGGTTTAAATTTTTTTGTCGCACCATTTTCATTTTACTTATTTTCAATTTTATTCATTAGAGCTATAAAAGAGATATTGGTGCCGACAATGGGTTCTTTATTTATGTTTTATATTAGTCTTTATTCTTCAAAAAAATAAGAGAGGAGAAAACGAAATTAAATGTTGTTCACATTCTCAAAAACAACAAAACATTTGATAAAAATAACTTGCAACTTTTAACGGGGATAACTTATCACTCAAGTATCGAAAGAACTATTATAATATATCAAATCGTAACTCTATTCAACTTACACAATATGATATGGTCTCACAAAGGAAACTCATTTTTGTACCAAAATTCCATCGTTTACATCACTTAACGAGGGTTTAAAGTTTTTTGTCGCACCATTTTCATTTTACTTATTTTCAATTTTATTCATTAGAGCTATAAAAGAGATATTGGTGCCGACAATGGGTTCTTTATTTATGTTTTATATTAGTCTTTATTCTTCAAAAAAATAAGAGAGGAGAAAAAGAAAGGGAATGTTGTTCACATTTTCAAAAACAACAAAACATTTGATAAAAATAACTTGCAACTTTTAACGGGGATAACTTTTCACTCAAGTATCGAAAGGACTATTATAATATATCAAATCGTAACTCTGTTCAACTTACACAATATGATTTGGTCTCACAAAGGAAACTCATTTTTGTACCCAAATTCCATCGTTTACATCACTTAACGAGGGTTTAAAGTTTTTTGTCGCACCATTTTCATTTTACTTATTTTCAATTTTATTCAATAGAGCTATAAAAGAGATATTGGTGCCGACAATGGGTTCTTTATTTATGTTTTATATTAGTCTTTATTCTTCAAAAAAATAAGAGAGGAGAAAAAGTAATGGAATGTTGTTCACATTTTCAAAAACAACAAAACATTTGATAAAAATAACTTGCAACTTTTAATGGGGATAACTTTTCAGTCAAGTATCGAAAGGACTATTATAATATATCAAATCGTAACTCTGCTCAACTTACACAATATGATATGGTCTCACAAAGGAAACTCATTTTTGAACCCAAATTCCATCGTTTACATCACTTAACGAGGGTTTAAAGGTTTTTGTCGCACCATTTTCATTTTACTTATTTTCAATTTTATTCATTAGAGCTATAAAAGAGATATTGGTGCCGACAAAGGGTTCTTTATTTATGTTTTATATTAGTCTTTATTCTTCAAAAAAATAAGAGAGGAGAAAAAGAAATGGAATGTTGTTCACATTTTCAAAAACAACAAAACATTTGATAAAAATAACTTGCAACTTTTAACGGGGATAACTTTTCACTCAAGTATCGAAAGAACTATTATAATATATCAAATCGTAACTCTATTCAACTTACACAATATGATATGGTCTCACAAAGGAAACTCATTTTTGTACCAAAATTCCATCGTTTACATCACTTAACGAGGGTTTAAAGTTTTTTGTCGCACCATTTTCATTTTACTTATTTTCAATTTTATTCATTAGAGCTATAAAAGAGATATTGGTGCCGACAATGGGTTCTTTATTTATGTTTTATATTAGTCTTTATTCTTCAAAAAAATAAGAGAGGAGAAAAAGAAAGGGAATGTTGTTCACATTTTCAAAAACAACAAAACATTTGATAAAAATAACTTGCAACTTTTAATGGGGATAACTTTTCAGTCAAGTATCGAAAGGACTATTATAATATATCAAATCGTAACTCTGCTCAACTTACACAATATGATATGGTCTCACAAAAGAAACTCATTTTTGTACCCAAATTCCATCGTTTACATCACTTAACGAGGGTTTAAATTTTTTTGTCGCACCATTTTCATTTTACTTATTTTCAATTTTATTCAATAGAGCTATAAAAGAGATATTGGTGCCGACAATGGGTTCTTTATTTATGTTTTATATTAGTGTTTATTCTTCAAAAAAAATAAGAGAGGAGAAAAAGAAATGGAATGTTGTTCACATTTTCAAAAACAACAAAACTTTTGATAAAAATTACTTGCAACTTTTAATGGGGATAACTTTTCAGTCAAGTATCGAAAGGACTATTATAATATATCAAATCGTAACTCTGTTCAACTTACACAATATGATATGGTCTCACAAAGGAAACTCATTTTTGAACCCAAATTCCATCGTTTACATCACTTAACGAGGGTTTAAAGGTTTTTGTCGCACCATTTTCATTTTACTTATTTTCAATTTTATTCATTAGAGCTATAAAAGAGATATTGGTTAAGACAAAGGGTTCTTTATTTATGTTTTATATTAGTCTTTATTCTTCAAAAAAATAAGAGAGGAGAAAAAGAAATGGAATGTTGTTCACATTTTCAAAAACAACAAAACATTTGATAAAAATAACTTGCAACTTTTAACGGGGATAACTTTTCACTCAAGTATCGAAAGGACTATTATAATATATCAAATCGTAACTCTGTTAAACTTACACAATATGATTTGGTCTCACAAAGGAAACTCATTTTTGTACCCAAATTCCATCGTTTACATCACTTAACGAGGGTTTAAAGTTTTTTGTCGCACCATTTTCATTTTACTTATTTTCAATTTTATTCATTAGAGCTATAAAAGAGATATTGGTGCCGACAATGGGTTCTTTATTTATGTTTTATATTAGTCTTTATTCTTCAAAAAAATAAGAGAGGAGAAAAAGTAATGGAATGTTGTTCACATTTTCAAAAACAACAAAACATTTGATAAAAATAACTTGCAACTTTTAATGGGGATAACTTTTCAGTCAAGTATCGAAAGGACTATTATAATATATCAAATCGTAACTCTGCTCAACTTACACAATATGATATGGTCTCACAAAGGAAACTCATTTTTGAACCCAAATTCCATCGTTTACATCACTTAACGAGGGTTTAAAGGTTTTTGTCGCACCATTTTCATTTTACTTATTTTCAATTTTATTCATTAGAGCTATAAAAGAGATATTGGTGCCGACAAAGGGTTCTTTATTTATGTTTTATATTAGTCTTTATTCTTCAAAAAAATAAGAGAGGAGAAAAAGTAATGGAATGTTGTTCACATTTTCAAAAACATCAAAACTTTTGATAAAAATAACTTGCAAATTTCATCGGGGATAACTTTTCACTCAAGTATCGAAAGGACTATTATAATATATCAAATCGTAACTCTGCTCAACTTACACAATATGATTCGGTATCACATAGGAAACTCATTTTTGTACCCAAATTCCATCGTTTACATCACTTAACGAGGGTTTAAATTTTTTTGTCGCACCATTTTCATTTTACTTATTTTCAATTTTATTCAATAGAGCTATAAAAGAGATATTGGTGCCGACAATGGGTTCTTTATTTATGTTTTATATTAGTCTTTATTCTTCAAAAAAAATAAGAGAGGAGAAAAAGAAATGGAATGTTGTTCACATTTTCAAAAACAACAAAACTTTTGATAAAAATAACTTGCAACTTTTAATGGGGATAACTTTTCAGTCAAGTATCGAAAGGACTATTATAATATATCAAATCGTAACTCTGCTCAACTTACACAATATGATATGGTCTCACATAGGAAACTCATTTTTGAACCCAAATTCCATCGTTTACATCACTTAACGAGGGTTTAAAGGTTTTTGTCGCACCATTTTCATTTTACTTATTTTCAATTTTATTCATTAGAGCTATAAAAGAGATATTGGTGCCGACAATGGGTTCTTTATTTATGTTTTATATTAGTCTTTATTCTTCAAAAAAATAAGAGAGGAGAAAAAGAAATGGAATGTTGTTCACATTTTCAAAAACAACAAAACTTTTGATAAAAATAACTTGCAACTTTTAATGGGGATAACTTTTCAGTCAAGTATCGAAAGGACTATTATAATATATCAAATCGTAACTCTACTCAACTTACACAATATGATATGGTCTCACAAAGGAAACTCATTTTTGAACCCAAATTCCATCGTTTACATCACTTAACGAGGGTTTAAAGGTTTTTGTCGCACCATTTTCATTTTACTTATTTTCAATTTTATTCATTAGAGCTATAAAAGAGATATTGGTGCCGACAAAGGGTTCTTTATTTATGTTTTATATTAGTCTTTATTCTTCAAAAAAATAAGAGAGGAGAAAAAGTAATGGAATGTTGTTCACATTTTCAAAAACAACAAAACATTTGATAAAAATAACTTGCAACTTTTAACGGGGATAACTTTTCACTCAAGTATCGAAAGGACTATTATAATATATCAAATCGTAACTCTGTTCAACTTACACAATATGATTTGGTCTCACAAAGGAAATTCATTTTTGTACCCAAATTCCATCGTTTACATCACTTAACGAGGGTTTAAAGTTTTTTGTCGCACCATTTTCATTTTACTTATTTTCAATTTTATTCATTAGAGCTATAAAAGAGATATTGGTGCCGACAAAGGGTTCTTTATTTATGTTTTATATTAGTCTTTATTCTTCAAAAAAATAAGAGAGGAGAAAAAGTAATGGAATGTTGTTCACATTTTCAAAAACAACAAAACATTTGATAAAAATAACTTGCAACTTTTATCGGGGATAACTTTTCAGTCAAGTATCGAAAGGACTATTATAATATATCAAATCGTAACTCTACTCAACTTACACAATATGATATGGTCTCACAAAGGAAACTCATTTTTGAACCCAAATTCCATCGTTTACATCACTTAACGAGGGTTTAAAGGTTTTTGTCGCACCATTTTCATTTTACTTATTTTCAATTTTATTCATTAGAGCTATAAAAGAGATATTGGTGCCGACAAAGGGTTCTTTATTTATGTTTTATATTAGTCTTTATTCTTCAAAAAAATAAGAGAGGAGAAAAAGTAATGGAATGTTGTTCACATTTTCAAAAACAACAAAACTTTTGATAAAAATAACTTGCAACTTTTAACGGGGATAACTTTTCACTCAAGTATCGAAAGGACTATTATAATATATCAAATCGTAACTCTGTTCAACTTACACAATATGTTTTGGTCTCACAAAGGAAACTCATTTTTGTACCCAAATTCCATCGTTTACATCACTTAACGAGGGTTTAAAGTTTTTTGTCGCACCATTTTCATTTTACTTATTTTCAATTTTATTCATTAGAGCTATAAAAGAGATATTGGTGCCGACAAAGGGTTCTTTATTTATGTTTTATATTAGTCTTTATTCTTCAAAAAAATAAGAGAGGAGAAAAAGTAATGGAATGTTGTTCACATTTTCAAAAACAACAAAACATTTGATAAAAATAACTTGCAATTTTTAATGGGGATAACTTTTCAGTCAAGTATCGAAAGGACTATTATAATATATCAAATCGTAACTCTACTCAACTTACACAATATGATATGGTCTCACAAAGGAAACTCATTTTTGAACCCAAATTCCATCGTTTACATCACTTAACGAGGGTTTAAAGGTTTTTGTCGCACCATTTTCATTTTACTTATTTTCAATTTTATTCATTAGAGCTATAAAAGAGATATTGGTGCCGACAATGGGTTCTTTATTTATGTTTTATATTAGTCTTTATTCTTCAAAAAAATAAGAGAGGAGAAAAAGTAATGGAATGTTGTTCACATTTTCAAAAACAACAAAACTTTTGATAAAAATAACTTGCAACTTTTAATGGGGATAACTTTTCAGTCAAGTATCGAAAGGACTATTATAATATATCAAATCGTAACTCTGCTCAACTTACACAATATGATATGGTCTCACAAAGGAAACTCATTTTTGAACCCAAATTCCATCGTTTACATCACTTAACGAGGGTTTAAAGGTTTTTGTCGCACCATTTTCATTTTACTTATTTTCAATTTTATTCATTAGAGCTATAAAAGAGATATTGGTGCCGACAAAGGGTTCTTTCTTTATGCTTTATATTAGTCTTTATTCTTCAAAAAAATAAGAGAGGAGAAAAAGTAATGGAATGTTGTTCACATTTTCAAAAACATCAAAACTTCTGATAAAAATAACTTGCAACTTTTAATGGGAATAACTTTTCAGTCAAGTATGGAAAGGACTATTATAATATATCAAATCGTAACTCTGATCAACTTACACAATATGATATGGTCTCACAAAGGGAACTCATTTTTGAACCCAAATTCCATCGTTTACATCACTTAACGAGGGTTTAAATATTTGTCGCACCATTTTCATTTTACTTATTTTCAATTTTATTCATTAGAGCTATAAAAGAGATATTGGTGCCGACAAAGGGTTCTTTATTTATGTTTTATATTAGTCTTTATTCTTCAAAAAAATAAGAGAGGAGAAAAAGTAATGGAATGTTGTTCACATTTTCAAAAACAACAAAACTTTTGATAAAAATAACTTGCAACTTTTAACGGGGATAACTTTTCACTCAAGTATCGAAAGGACTATTATAATATATCAAATCGTAACTCTGTTCAACTTACACAATATGATTTGGTCTCACAAAGGAAACTCATTTTTGTACCCAAATTCCATCGTTTACATCACTTAACGAGGGTTTAAATTTTTTTGTCGCACCATTTTCATTTTACTTATTTTCAATTTTATTCATTAGAGCTATAAAAGAGATATTGGTGCCGACAATGGGTTCTTTATTTATGTTTTATATTAGTCTTTATTCTTCAAAAAAATAAGAGAGGAGAAAAAGTAATGGAATGTTGTTCACATTTTCAAAAACAACAAAACATTTGATAAAAATAACTTGCAACTTTTAATGGGGACAACTTTTCAGTCAAGTATCGAAAGGACTATTATAATATATCAAATCGTAACTCTACTCAACTTACACAATATGATATGGTCTCACAAAGGAAACTCATTTTTGAACCCAAATTCCATCGTTTACATCACTTAACGAGGGTTTAAAGGTTTTTGTCGCACCATTTTCATTTTACTTATTTTCAATTTTATTCATTAGAGCTATAAAAGAGATATTGGTGCCGACAAAGGGTTCTTTATTTATGTTTTATATTAGTCTTTATTCTTCAAAAAAATAAGAGAGGAGAAAAAGTAATGGAATGTTGTTCACATTTTCAAAAACAACAAAACTTTTGATAAAAATAACTTGCAACTTTTAACGGGGATAACTTTTCACTCAAGTATCGAAAGGTCGATTATAATATATCAAATCGTAACTCTATTCAACTTACACAATATGGTTTTGTCTCACAAAGGAAACTCATTTTTGTACCCAAATTCCATCGTTTACATCACTTAATGAGGGTTTAAAGTTTTTTGTCGCACCATTTTCATTTTACTTATTTTCAATTTTATTCATTAGAGCTATAAAAGAGATATTGGTGCCGACAAAGGGTTCTTTATTTATGTTTTATATTAGTCTTTATTCTTCAAAAAAATAAGAGAGGAGAAAAAGTAATGGAATGTTGTTCACATTTTCAAAAACAACAAAACTTTTGATAAAAATAACTTGCAACTTTTAATGGGGATAACTTTTCAGTCAAGTATCGAAAGGACTATTATAATATATCAAATCGTAACTCTACTCAACTTACACAATATGATATGGTCTCACAAAGGAAACTCATTTTTGAACCCAAATTCCATCGTTTACATCACTTAACGAGGGTTTAAAGGTTTTTGTCGCACCATTTTCATTTTACTTATTTTCAATTTTATTCATTAGAGCTATAAAAGAGATATTGGTGCCGACAAAGGGTTCTTTATTTATGTTTTATATTAGTCTTTATTCTTCAAAAAAATAAGAGAGGAGAAAAAGTAATGGAATGTTGTTCACATTTTCAAAAACAACAAAACATTTGATAAAAATAACTTGCAACTTTTAATGGGGATAACTTTTCAGTCAAGTATCGAAAGGACTATTATAATATATCAAATCGTAACTCTACTCAACTTACACAATATGATATGGTCTCACAAAGGAAACTCATTTTTGAACCCAAATTCCATCGTTTACATCACTTAACGAGGGTTTAAAGGTTTTTGTCGCACCATTTTCATTTTACTTATTTTCAATTTTATTCATTAGAGCTATAAAAGAGATATTGGTGCCGACAAAGGGTTCTTTATTTATGTTTTATATTAGTCTTTATTCTTCAAAAAAATAAGAGAGGAGAAAAAGTAATGGAATGTTGTTCACATTTTCAAAAACAACAAAACTTTTGATAAAAATAACTTGCAACTTTTAACGGGGATAACTTTTCACTCAAGTATCGAAAGGACTATTATAATATATCAAATCGTAACTCTGTTCAACTTACACAATATGATTTGGTCTCACATAGGAAACTCATTTTTGTACCCAAATTCCATCGTTTACATCACTTAACGAGGGTTTAAAGTTTTTTGTCGCACCATTTTCATTTTACTTATTTTCAATTTTATTCATTAGAGCTATAAAAGAGATATTGGTGCCGACAATGGGTTCTTTATTTATGTTTTATATTAGTCTTTATTCTTCAAAAAAATAAGAGAGGAGAAAAAGTAATGGAATGTTGTTCACATTTTCAAAAACAACAAAACATTTGATAAAAATAACTTGCAACTTTTAATGGGGATAACTTTTCAGTCAAGTATCGAAAGGACTATTATAATATATCAAATCGTAACTCTACTCAACTTACACAATATGATATGGTCTCACAAAGGAAACTCATTTTTGAACCCAAATTCCATCGTTTACATCACTTAACGAGGGTTTAAAGGTTTTTGTCGCACCATTTTCATTTTACTTATTTTCAATTTTATTCATTAGAGCTATAAAAGAGATATTGGTGCCGACAAAGGGTTCTTTATTTATGTTTTATATTAGTCTTTATTCTTCAAAAAAATAAGAGAGGAGAAAAAGTAATGGAATGTTGTTCACATTTTCAAAAACAACAAAACATTTGATAAAAATAACTTGCAACTTTTAATGGGGATAACTTTTCAGTCAAGTATCGAAAGGACTATTATAATATATCAAATCGTAACTCTACTCAACTTACACAATATGATATGGTCTCACAAAGGAAACTCATTTTTGAACCCAAATTCCATCGTTTACATCACTTAACGAGGGTTTAAAGGTTTTTGTCGCACCATTTTCATTTTACTTATTTTCAATTTTATTCATTAGAGCTATAAAAGAGATATTGGTGCCGACAATGGGTTCTTTATTTATGTTTTATATTAGTCTTTATTCTTCAAAAAAATAAGAGAGGAGAAAAAGTAATGGAATGTTGTTCACATTTTCAAAAACAACAAAACTTTTGATAAAAATTACTTGCAACTTTTAATGGGGATAACTTTTCAGTCAAGTATCGAAAGGACTATTATAATATATCAAATCGTAACTCTGTTCAACTTACACAATATGATATGGTCTCACAAAGGAAACTCATTTTTGAACCCAAATTCCATCGTTTACATCACTTAACGAGGGTTTAAAGGTTTTTGTCGCACCATTTTCATTTTACTTATTTTCAATTTTATTCATTAGAGCTATAAAAGAGATATTGGTGCCGACAAAGGGTTCTTTATTTATGTTTTATATTAGTCTTTATTCTTCAAAAAAATAAGAGAGGAGAAAAAGTAATGGAATGTTGTTCACATTTTCAAAAACAACAAAACTTTTGATAAAAATAACTTGCAACTTTTAACGGGGATAACTTTTCACTCAAGTATCGAAAGGACTATAATAATATATCAAATCGTAACTCTGTTCAACTTACACAATATGATTTGGTCTCACAAAAAAAACTCATTTTTGTACCCAAATTCCATCGTTTACATCACTTAACGAGGGTTTAAAGTTTTTTGTCGCACCATTTTCATTTTACTTATTTTCAATTTTATTCATTAGAGCTATAAAAGAGATATTGGTGCCGACAATGGGTTCTTTATTTATGTTTTATATTAGTCTTTATTCTTCAAAAAAATAAGAGAGGAGAAAAAGTAATGGAATGTTGTTCACATTTTCAAAAACAACAAAACATTTGATAAAAATAACTTGCAACTTTTAATGGGGATAACTTTTCAGTCAAGTATCGAAAGGACTATTATAATATATCAAATCGTAACTCTACTCAACTTACACAATATGATATGGTCTCACAAAGGAAACTCATTTTTGAACCCAAATTCCATCGTTTACATCACTTAACGAGGGTTTAAAGGTTTTTGTCGCACCATTTTCATTTTACTTATTTTCAATTTTATTCATTAGAGCTATAAAAGAGATATTGGTGCCGACAAAGGGTTCTTTATTTATGTTTTATATTAGTCTTTATTCTTCAAAAAAATAAGAGAGGAGAAAAAGTAATGGAATGTTGTTCACATTTTCAAAAACAACAAAACTTTTGATAAAAATAACTTGCAACTTTTAACGGGGATAACTTTTCACTCAAGTATCGAAAGGACTATTATAATATATCAAATCGTAACTCTGTTCAACTTACACAATATGATTTGGTCTCACAAAGGAAACTCATTTTTGTACCCAAATTCCATCGTTTACATCACTTAACGAGGGTTTAAAGTTTTTTGTCGCACCATTTTCATTTTACTTATTTTCAATTTTATTCATTAGAGCTATAAAAGAGATATTGGTGCCGACAAAGGGTTCTTTATTTATGTTTTATATTAGTCTTTATTCTTCAAAAAAATAAGAGAGGAGAAAAAGTAATGGAATGTTGTTCACATTTTCAAAAACAACAAAACATTTGATAAAAATAACTTGCAACTTTTATCGGGGATAACTTTTCAGTCAAGTATCGAAAGGACTATTATAATATATCAAATCGTAACTCTACTCAACTTACACAATATGATATGGTCTCACAAAGGAAACTCATTTTTGAACCCAAATTCCATCGTTTACATCACTTAACGAGGGTTTAAAGGTTTTTGTCGCACCATTTTCATTTTACTTATTTTCAATTTTATTCATTAGAGCTATAAAAGAGATATTGGTGCCGACAAAGGGTTCTTTATTTATGTTTTATATTAGTCTTTATTCTTCAAAAAAATAAGAGAGGAGAAAAAGTAATGGAATGTTGTTCACATTTTCAAAAACAACAAAACTTTTGATAAAAATAACTTGCAACTTTTAACGGGGATAACTTTTCACTCAAGTATCGAAAGGACTATTATAATATATCAAATCGTAACTCTGTTCAACTTACACAATATGATATGGTCTCACAAAGGAAACTCATTTTTGAACCCAAATTCCATCGTTTACATCACTTAACGAGGGTTTAAAGGTTTTTGTCGCACCATTTTCATTTTACTTATTTTCAATTTTATTCATTAGAGCTATAAAAGAGATATTGGTGCCGACAATGGGTTCTTTATTTATGTTTTATATTAGTCTTTATTCTTCAAAAAAATAAGAGAGGAGAAAAAGTAATGGAATGTTGTTCACATTTTCAAAAACAACAAAACTTTTGATAAAAATAACTTGCAACTTTTAATGGGGATAACTTTTCAGTCAAGTATCGAAAGGACTATTATAATATATCAAATCGTAACTCTACTCAACTTACACAATATGATATGGTCTCACAAAGGAAACTCATTTTTGAACCCAAATTCCATCGTTTACATCACTTAACGAGGGTTTAAAGGTTTTTGTCGCACCATTTTCATTTTACTTATTTTCAATTTTATTCATTAGAGCTATAAAAGAGATATTGGTGCCGACAAAGGGTTCTTTATTTATGTTTTATATTAGTCTTTATTCTTCAAAAAAATAAGAGAGGAGAAAAAGTAATGGAATGTTGTTCACATTTTCAAAAACAACAAAACTTTTGATAAAAATAACTTGCAACTTTTAATGGGGATAACTTTTCAGTCAAGTATGGAAAGGACTATTATAATATATCAAATCGTAACTCTGCTCAACTTACACAATATGATATGGTCTCACATAGGAAACTCATTTTTGAACCCAAATTCCATCGTTTACATCACTTAACGAGGGTTTAAAGGTTTTTGTCGCACCATTTTCATTTTACTTATTTTCAATTTTATTCATTAGAGCTATAAAAGAGATATTGGTGCCGACAATGGGTTCTTTATTTATGTTTTATATTAGTCTTTATTCTTCAAAAAAATAAGAGAGGAGAAAAAGTAATGGAATGTTGTTCACATTTTCAAAAACAACAAAACTTTTGATAAAAATAACTTGCAACTTTTAATGGGGATAACTTTTCAGTCAAGTATCGAAAGGACTATTATAATATATCAAATCGTAACTCTATTCAACTTACACAATATGATATGGTCTCACAAAGGAAACTCATTTTTGAACCCAAATTCCATCGTTTACATCACTTAACGAGGGTTTAAAGGTTTTTGTCGCACCATTTTCATTTTACTTATTTTCAATTTTATTCATTAGAGCTATAAAAGAGATATTGGTGCCGACAAAGGGTTCTTTATTTATGTTTTATATTAGTCTTTATTCTTCAAAAAAATAAGAGAGGAGAAAAAGTAATGGAATGTTGTTCACATTTTCAAAAACAACAAAACATTTGATAAAAATAACTTGCAACTTTTAACGGGGATAACTTTTCACTCAAGTATCGAAAGGACTATTATAATATATCAAATCGTAACTCTGTTCAACTTACACAATATGATTTGGTCTCACAAAGGAAACTCATTTTTGTACCCAAATTCCATCGTTTACATCACTTAACGAGGGTTTAAAGGTTTTTGTCGCACCATTTTCATTTTACTTATTTTCAATTTTATTCATTAGAGCTATAAAAGAGATATTGGTGCCGACAAAGGGTTCTTTATTTATGTTTTATATTAGTCTTTATTCTTCAAAAAAATAAGAGAGGAGAAAAAGTAATGGAATGTTGTTCACATTTTCAAAAACAACAAAACATTTGATAAAAATAACTTGCAACTTTTAATGGGGATAACTTTTCAGTCAAGTATCGAAAGGACTATTATAATATATCAAATCGTAACTCTACTCAACTTACACAATATGATATGGTCTCACAAAGGAAACTCATTTTTGAACCCAAATTCCATCGTTTACATCACTTAACGAGGGTTTAAAGGTTTTTGTCGCACCATTTTCATTTTACTTATTTTCAATTTTATTCATTAGAGCTATAAAAGAGATATTGGTGCCGACAAAGGGTTCTTTATTTATGTTTTATATTAGTCTTTATTCTTCAAAAAAATAAGAGAGGAGAAAAAGTAATGGAATGTTGTTCACATTTTCAAAAACAACAAAACTTTTGATAAAAATAACTTGCAACTTTTAACGGGGATAACTTTTCACTCAAGTATCGAAAGGACTATTATAATATATCAAATCGTAACTCTGTTCAACTTACACAATATGATTTTGTCTCACAAAGGAAACTCATTTTTGTACCCAAATTCCATCGTTTACATCACTTAACGAGGGTTTAAAGTTTTTTGTCGCACTATTTTCATTTTACTTATTTTCAATTTTATTCATTAGAGCTATAAAAGAGATATTGGTGCCGACAATGGGTTCTTTATTTATGTTTTATATTAGTCTTTATTCTTCAAAAAAATAAGAGAGGAGAAAAAGTAATGGAATGTTGTTCACATTTTCAAAAACAACAAAACTTTTGATACAAAAAACTTGCAACTTTTAATGGGGATAACTTTTCAGTCAAGTATCGAAAGGACTATTATAATATATCAAATCGTAACTCTACTCAACTTACACAATATGATATGGTCTCACAAAGGAAACTCATTTTTGAACCCAAATTCCATCGTTTACATCACTTAACGAGGGTTTAAAGGTTTTTGTCGCACCATTTTCATTTTACTTATTTTCAATTTTATTCATTAGAGCTATAAAAGAGATATTGGTGCCGACAAAGGGTTCTTTATTTATGTTTTATATTAGTCTTTATTCTTCAAAAAAATAAGAGAGGAGAAAAAGTAATGGAATGTTGTTCACATTTTCAAAAACAACAAAACTTTTGATAAAAATAACTTGCAACTTTTAATGGGGATAACTTTTCAGTCAAGTATCGAAAGGACTATTATAATATATCAAATCGTAACTCTACTCAACTTACACAATATGATATGGTCTCACAAAGGAAACTCATTTTTGAACCCAAATTCCATCGTTTACATCACTTAACGAGGGTTTAAAGGTTTTTGTCGCACCATTTTCATTTTACTTATTTTCAATTTTATTCATTAGAGCTATAAAAGAGATATTGGTGCCGACAAAGGGTTCTTTATTTATGTTTTATATTAGTCTTTATTCTTCAAAAAAATAAGAGAGGAGAAAAAGTAATGGAATGTTGTTCACATTTTCAAAAACAACAAAACATTTGATAAAAATAACTTGCAACTTTTATCGGGGATAACTTTTCACTCAAGTATCGAAAGGACTATTATAATATATCAAATCGTAACTCTGTTCAACTTACACAATATGATTTGGTCTCACAAAGGAAACTCATTTTTGTACCCAAATTCCATCGTTTACATCACTTAACGAGGGTTTAAAGTTTTTTGTCGCACCATTTTCATTTTACTTATTTTCAATTTTATTCATTAGAGCTATAAAAGAGATATTGGTGCCGACAAAGGGTTCTTTATTTATGTTTTATATTAGTCTTTATTCTTCAAAAAAATAAGAGAGGAGAAAAAGTAATGGAATGTTGTTCACATTTTCAAAAACAACAAAACATTTGATAAAAATAACTTGCAACTTTTAATGGGGATAACTTTTCAGTCAAGTATCGAAAGGACTATTATAATATATCAAATCGTAACTCTACTCAACTTACACAATATGATATGGTCTCACAAAGGAAACTCATTTTTGAACCCAAATTCCATCGTTTACATCACTTAACGAGGGTTTAAAGGTTTTTGTCGCACCATTTTCATTTTACTTATTTTCAATTTTATTCATTAGAGCTATAAAAGAGATATTGGTGCCGACAAAGGGTTCTTTATTTATGTTTTATATTAGTCTTTATTCTTCAAAAAAATAAGAGAGGAGAAAAAGTAATGGAATGTTGTTCACATTTTCAAAAACAACAAAACTTTTGATAAAAATAACTTGCAACTTTTAATGGGGATAACTTTTCAGTCAAGTATCGAAAGGACTATTATAATATATCAAATCGTAACTCTGCTCAACTTACACAATATGATATGGTCTCACAAAGGAAACTCATTTTTGAACCCAAATTCCATCGTTTACATCACTTAACGAGGGTTTAAAGGTTTTTGTCGCACCATTTTCATTTTACTTATTTTCAATTTTATTCATTAGAGCTATAAAAGAGATATTGGTGCCGACAAAGGGTTCTTTATTTATGTTTTATATTAGTCTTTATTCTTCAAAAAAATAAGAGAGGAGAAAAAGTAATGGAATGTTGTTCACATTTTCAAAAACAACAAAACTTTTGATAAAAATAACTTGCAACTTTTAATGGGGATAACTTTTCAGTCAAGTATCGAAAGGACTATTATAATATATCAAATCGTAACTCTACTCAACTTACACAATATGATATGGTCTCACAAAGGAAACTCATTTTTGAACCCAAATTCCATCGTTTACATCACTTAACGAGGGTTTAAAGGTTTTTGTCGCACCATTTTCATTTTACTTATTTTCAATTTTATTCATTAGAGCTATAAAAGAGATATTGGTGCCGACAAAGGGTTCTTTATTTATGTTTTATATTAGTCTTTATTCTTCAAAAAAATAAGAGAGGAGAAAAAGTAATGGAATGTTGTTCACATTTTCAAAAACAACAAAACTTTTGATAAAAATAACTTGCAACTTTTAACGGGGATAACTTTTCACTCAAGTATCGAAAGGACTATTATAATATATCAAATCGTAACTCTGTTCAACTTACACAATATGATATGGTCTCACAAAGGAAACTCATTTTTGAACCCAAATTCCATCGTTTACATCACTTAACGAGGGTTTAAAGGTTTTTGTCGCACCATTTTCATTTTACTTATTTTCAATTTTATTCATTAGAGCTATAAAAGAGATATTGGTGCCGACAAAGGGTTCTTTATTTATGTTTTATATTAGTCTTTATTCTTCAAAAAAATAAGAGAGGAGAAAAAGTAATGGAATGTTGTTCACATTTTCAAAAACAACAAAACTTTTGATAAAAATTACTTGCAACTTTTAATGGGGATAACTTTTCAGTCAAGTATCGAAAGGACTATTATAATATATCAAATCGTAACTCTTCTCAACTTACACAATATGATATGGTCTCACATAGGAAACTCATTTTTGACCCCAAATTCCATCGTTTACATCACTTAACGAGGGTTTAAATTTTTTTGTCGCACCATTTTCATTTTACTTATTTTCAATTTTATTCAATAGAGCTATAAAAGAGATATTGGTGCCGACAATGGGTTCTTTATTTATGTTTTATATTAGTCTTTATTCTTCAAAAAAATAAGAGAGGAGAAAAAGAAATGGAATGTTGTTCACATTTTCAAAAACAACAAAACTTTTGATAAAAATTACTTGCAACTTTTAATGGGGATAACTTTTCAGTCAAGTATCGAAAGGACTATTATAATATATCAAATCGTAACTCTGTTCAACTTACACAATATGATATGGTCTCACAAAGGAAACTCATTTTTGAACCCAAATTCCATCGTTTACATCACTTAACGAGGGTTTAAATTTTTTTGTCGCACTATTTTCATTTTACTTATTTTCAATTTTATTCATTAGAGCTATAAAAGAGATATTGGTGCCGACAATGGGTTCTTTATTTATGTTTTATATTAGTCTTTATTCTTCAAAAAAATAAGAGAGGAGAAAAAGTAATGGAATGTTGTTCACATTTTCAAAAACAACAAAATGTTTTGATAAAAATAACTTGCAAATTTTATCGGGGATAACTTTTCAGTCAAGTATCGAAAGGACTATTATAATATATCAAATCGTAACTCTGCTCAACTTACACAATATGATTTGGTCTCACAAAGGAAACTCATTTTTGTACCCAAATTCCATCGTTTACATCACTTAACGAGGGTTTAAAGGTTTTTGTCGCACCATTTTCATTTTACTTATTTTCAATTTTATTCATTAGAGCTATAAAAGAGATATTGGTGCCGACAAAGGGTTCTTTATTTATGTTTTATATTAGTCTTTATTCTTCAAAAAAATAAGAGAGGAGAAAAAGTAATGGAATGTTGTTCACATTTTCAAAAACAACAAAACATTTGATAAAAATAACTTGCAACTTTTAATGGGGATAACTTTTCAGTCAAGTATCGAAAGGACTATTATAATATATCAAATCGTAACTCTACTCAACTTACACAATATGATATGGTCTCACAAAGGAAACTCATTTTTGAACCCAAATTCCATCGTTTACATCACTTAACGAGGGTTTAAAGGTTTTTGTCGCACCATTTTCATTTTACTTATTTTCAATTTTATTCATTAGAGCTATAAAAGAGATATTGGTGCCGACAAAGGGTTCTTTATTTATGTTTTATATTAGTCTTTATTCTTCAAAAAAATAAGAGAGGAGAAAAAGTAATGGAATGTTGTTCACATTTTCAAAAACAACAAAACTTTTGATAAAAATAACTTGCAACTTTTAATGGGGATAACTTTTCAGTCAAGTATCGAAAGGACTATTATAATATATCAAATCGTAACTCTGCTCAACTTACACAATATGATATGGTCTCACAAAGGAAACTCATTTTTGAACCCAAATTCCATCGTTTACATCACTTAACGAGGGTTTAAAGGTTTTTGTCGCACCATTTTCATTTTACTTATTTTCAATTTTATTCATTAGAGCTATAAAAGAGATATTGGTGCCGACAAAGGGTTCTTTATTTATGTTTTATATTAGTCTTTATTCTTCAAAAAAATAAGAGAGGAGAAAAAGTAATGGAATGTTGTTCACATTTTCAAAAACAACAAAACTTTTGATAAAAATAACTTGCAACTTTTAATGGGGATAACTTTTCAGTCAAGTATCGAAAGGACTATTATAATATATCAAATCGTAACTCTGTTCAACTTACACAATATGATATGGTCTCACAAAGGAAACTCATTTTTGAACCCAAATTCCATCGTTTACATCACTTAACGAGGGTTTAAAGGTTTTTGTCGCACCATTTTCATTTTACTTATTTTCAATTTTATTCATTAGAGCTATAAAAGAGATATTGGTGCCGACAAAGGGTTCTTTATTTATGTTTTATATTAGTCTTTATTCTTCAAAAAAATAAGAGAGGAGAAAAAGTAATGGAATGTTGTTCACATTTTCAAAAACAACAAAACTTTTGATAAAAATAACTTGCAACTTTTAATGGGGATAACTTTTCAGTCAAGTATCGAAAGGACTATTATAATATATCAAATCGTAACTCTGTTCAACTTACACAATATGATATGGTCTCACAAAGGAAACTCATTTTTGAACCCAAATTCCATCGTTTACATCACTTAACGAGGGTTTAAAGGTTTTTGTCGCACCATTTTCATTTTACTTATTTTCAATTTTATTCATTAGAGCTATAAAAGAGATATTGGTGCCGACAAAGGGTTCTTTATTTATGTTTTATATTAGTCTTTATTCTTCAAAAAAATAAGAGAGGAGAAAAAGTAATGGAATGTTGTTCACATTTTCAAAAACAACAAAACTTTTGATAAAAATAACTTGCAACTTTTAATGGGGATAACTTTTCAGTCAAGTATCGAAAGGACTATTATAATATATCAATTCGTAACTCTATTCAACTTACACAATATGATATGGTCTCACATAGGAAACTCATTTTTGTACCCAAATTCCATCGTTTACATCACTTAACGAGGGTTTAAAGTTTTTTGTCGCACCATTTTCATTTTACTTATTTTCAATTTTATTCATTAGAGCTATAAAAGAGATATTGGTTCCGACAAAGTGTTCTTTATTTATGTTTTATATTAGTCTTTTCTTCAAAAAAAATAAGAGAGGAGAAAAAGTAATGGAATGTTGTTCACATTTTCAAAAACAACAAAACATTTGATAAAAATAACTTGCAATTTTTAACGGGGATAACTTTTCACTCAAGTATCGAAAGGACTATTATAATATATCAAATCGTAACTCTGTTCAACTTACACAATATGATTTGGTCTCACAAAGGAAACTCATTTTTGAACCCAAATTCCATCGTTTACATCACTTAACGAGGGTTTAAAGGTTTTTGTCGCACCATTTTCATTTTACTTATTTTCAATTTTATTCATTAGAGCTATAAAAGAGATATTGGTGCCGACAAAGGGTTCTTTATTTATGTTTTATATTAGTCTTTATTCTTCAAAAAAATAAGAGAGGAGAAAAAGTAATGGAATGTTGTTCACATTTTCAAAAACAACAAAACATTTGATAAAAATAACTTGCAAATTTTATCGGGGATAACTTTTCAGTCAAGTATCGAAAGGACTATTATAATATATCAAATCGTAACTCTACTCAACTTACACAATATGATATGGTCTCACAAAGGAAACTCATTTTTGAACCCAAATTCCATCGTTTACATCACTTAACGAGGGTTTAAAGGTTTTTGTCGCACCATTTTCATTTTACTTATTTTCAATTTTATTCATTAGAGCTATAAAAGAGATATTGGTGCCGACAAAGGGTTCTTTATTTATGTTTTATATTAGTCTTTATTCTTCAAAAAAATAAGAGAGGAGAAAAAGTAATGGAATGTTGTTCACATTTTCAAAAACAACAAAACATTTGATAAAAATAACTTGCAACTTTTAACGGGGATAACTTTTCACTCAAGTATCGAAAGGACTATTATAATATATCAAATCGTAACTCTGTTCAACTTACACAATATGATTTGGTCTCACATAGGAAACTCATTTTTGTACCCAAATTCCATCGTTTACATCACTTAACGAGGGTTTAAAGTTTTTTGTCGCACCATTTTCATTTTACTTATTTTCAATTTTATTCATTAGAGCTATAAAAGAGATATTGGTGCCGACAATGGGTTCTTTATTTATGTTTTATATTAGTCTTTATTCTTCAAAAAAATAAGAGAGGAGAAAAAGTAATGGAATGTTGTTCACATTTTCAAAAACAACAAAACATTTGATAAAAATAACTTGCAACTTTTAATGGGGATAACTTTTCAGTCAAGTATCGAAAGGACTATTATAATATATCAAATCGTAACTCTACTCAACTTACACAATATGATATGGTCTCACAAAGGAAACTCATTTTTGAACCCAAATTCCATCGTTTACATCACTTAACGAGGGTTTAAAGGTTTTTGTCGCACCATTTTCATTTTACTTATTTTCAATTTTATTCATTAGAGCTATAAAAGAGATATTGGTGCGACAATGGGTTCTTTATTTATGTTTTATATTAGTCTTTATTCTTCAAAAAAATAAGAGAGGAGAAAAAGTAATGGAATGTTGTTCACATTTTCAAAAACAACAAAACTTTTGATAAAAATAACTTGCAACTTTTAATGGGGATAACTTTTCAGTCAAGTATCGAAAGGACTATTATAATATATCAAATCGTAACTCTGCTCAACTTACACAATATGATATGGTCTCACAAAGGAAACTCATTTTTGAACCCAAATTCCATCGTTTACATCACTTAACGAGGGTTTAAAGGTTTTTGTCGCACCATTTTCATTTTACTTATTTTCAATTTTATTCATTAGAGCTATAAAAGAGATATTGGTGCCGACAAAGGGTTCTTTATTTATGTTTTATATTAGTCTTTATTCTTCAAAAAAATAAGAGAGGAGAAAAAGTAATGGAATGTTGTTCACATTTTCAAAAACAACAAAACTTTTGATAAAAATAACTTGCAACTTTTAATGGGGATAACTTTTCAGTCAAGTATCGAAAGGACTATTATAATATATCAAATCGTAACTCTGCTCAACTTACACAATATGATATGGTCTCACAAAGGAAACTCATTTTTGAACCCAAATTCCATCGTTTACATCACTTAACGAGGGTTTAAAGGTTTTTGTCGCACCATTTTCATTTTACTTATTTTCAATTTTATTCATTAGAGCTATAAAAGAGATATTGGTGCCGACAAAGGGTTCTTTATTTATGTTTTATATTAGTCTTTATTCTTCAAAAAAATAAGAGAGGAGAAAAAGTAATGGAATGTTGTTCACATTTTCAAAAACAACAAAACTTTTGATAAAAATAACTTGCAACTTTTAATGGGGATAACTTTTCAGTCAAGTATCGAAAGGACTATTATAATATATCAAATCGTAACTCTGTTCAACTTACACAATATGATATGGTCTCACAAAGGAAACTCATTTTTGAACCCAAATTCCATCGTTTACATCACTTAACGAGGGTTTAAAGGTTTTTGTCGCACCATTTTCATTTTACTTATTTTCAATTTTATTCATTAGAGCTATAAAAGAGATATTGGTGCCGACAAAGGGTTCTTTATTTATGTTTTATATTAGTCTTTATTCTTCAAAAAAATAAGAGAGGAGAAAAAGTAATGGAATGTTGTTCACATTTTCAAAAACAACAAAACTTTTGATAAAAATAACTTGCAAGTTTTAATGGGGATAACTTTTCAGTCAAGTATCGAAAGGACTATTATAATATATCAAATCGTAACTCTACTCAACTTACACAATATGATATGGTCTCACAAAGGAAACTCATTTTTGAACCCAAATTCCATCGTTTACATCACTTAACGAGGGTTTAAAGGTTTTTGTCGCACCATTTTCATTTTACTTATTTTCAATTTTATTCATTAGAGCTATAAAAGAGATATTGGTGCCGACAAAGGGTTCTTTATTTATGTTTTATATTAGTCTTTATTCTTCAAAAAAATAAGAGAGGAGAAAAAGTAATGGAATGTTGTTCACATTTTCAAAAACAACAAAACTTTTGATAAAAATAACTTGCAACTTTTAATGGGGATAACTTTTCAGTCAAGTATCGAAAGGACTATTATAATATATCAAATCGTAACTCTGTTCAACTTACACAATATGATATGGTCTCACAAAGGAAACTCATTTTTGAACCCAAATTCCATCGTTTACATCACTTAACGAGGGTTTAAAGGTTTTTGTCGCACCATTTTCATTTTACTTATTTTCAATTTTATTCATTAGAGCTATAAAAGAGATATTGGTGCCGACAAAGGGTTCTTTATTTATGTTTTATATTAGTCTTTATTCTTCAAAAAAATAAGAGAGGAGAAAAAGTAATGGAATGTTGTTCACATTTTCAAAAACAACAAAACTTTTGATAAAAATAACTTGCAACTTTTAATGGGGATAACTTTTCAGTCAAGTATCGAAAGGACTATTATAATATATCAAATCGTAACTCTACTCAACTTACACAATATGATATGGTCTCACAAAGGAAACTCATTTTTGAACCCAAATTCCATCGTTTACATCACTTAACGAGGGTTTAAAGGTTTTTGTCGCACCATTTTCATTTTACTTATTTTCAATTTTATTCATTAGAGCTATAAAAGAGATATTGGTGCCGACAAAGGGTTCTTTATTTATGTTTTATATTAGTCTTTATTCTTCAAAAAAATAAGAGAGGAGAAAAAGTAATGGAATGTTGTTCACATTTTCAAAAACAACAAAACTTTTGATAAAAATAACTTGCAACTTTTAACGGGGATAACTTTTCAGTCAAGTATCGAAAGGACTATTATAATATATCAAATCGTAACTCGGTTCAATCTACACAATATGATATGGTCTCACATAGGAAACTCATTTTTGTACCCAAATTCCATCGTTTACATCACTTAACGAGGGTTTAAATGTTTTTGTCGCACCATTTTCATTTTACTTATTTTCAATTTTATTCATTAGAGCTATAAAAGAGATATTGGTGCCGACAAAGGGTTCTTTATTTATGCTTTATATTAGTCTTTATTCTTCAAAAAAATAAGAGAGGAGAAAAAGTAATGGAATGTTGTTCACATTTTCAAAAACAACAAAACATTTGATAAAAATAACTTGCAACTTTTAATGGGGATAACTTTTCAGTCAAGTATCGAAAGGACTATTATAATATATCAAATCGTAACTCTACTCAACTTACACAATATGATATGGTCTCACAAAGGAAACTCATTTTTGAACCCAAATTCCATCGTTTACATCACTTAACGAGGGTTTAAAGGTTTTTGTCGCACCATTTTCATTTTACTTATTTTCAATTTTATTCATTAGAGCTATAAAAGAGATATTGGTGCCGACAAAGGGTTCTTTATTTATGTTTTATATTAGTCTTTATTCTTCAAAAAAATAAGAGAGGAGAAAAAGTAATGGAATGTTGTTCACATTTTCAAAAACAACAAAACTTTTGATAAAAATAACTTGCAACTTTTAACGGGGATAACTTTTCACTCAAGTATCGAAAGGACGATTATAATATATCAAATCGTAACTCGGTTCAATCTACACAATATGATATGGTCTCACAAAAGAAACTCATTTTTGTACCCAAATTCCATCGTTTACATCACTTAACGAAGGTTTAAATGTTTTTGTCGCACCATTTTCATTTTACTTATTTTCAATTTTATTCATTAGAGCTATAAAAGAGATATTGGTGCCGACAAAGGGTTCTTTATTTATGTTTTATATTAGTCTTTATTCTTCAAAAAAATAAGAGAGGAGAAAAAGTAATGGAATGTTGTTCACATTTTCAAAAACAACAAAACTTTTGATAAAAATAACTTGCAACTTTTAATGGGAATAACTTTTCAGTCAAGTATGGAAAGGACTATTATAATATATCAAATCGTAACTCTACTCAACTTACACAATATGATATGGTCTCACAAAGGAAACTCATTTTTGAACCCAAATTCCATCGTTTACATCACTTAACGAGGGTTTAAAGGTTTTTGTCGCACCATTTTCATTTTACTTATTTTCAATTTTATTCATTAGAGCTATAAAAGAGATATTGGTGCCGACAAAGGGTTCTTTATTTATGTTTTATATTAGTCTTTATTCTTCAAAAAAATAAGAGAGGAGAAAAAGTAATGGAATGTTGTTCACATTTTCAAAAACAACAAAACTTTTGATAAAAATAACTTGCAACTTTTAATGGGGATAACTTTTCAGTCAAGTATCGAAAGGACTATTATAATATATCAAATCGTAACTCTGCTCAACTTACACAATATGATATGGTCTCACAAAGGAAACTCATTTTTGAACCCAAATTCCATCGTTTACATCACTTAACGAGGGTTTAAAGGTTTTTGTCGCACCATTTTCATTTTACTTATTTTCAATTTTATTCATTAGAGCTATAAAAGAGATATTGGTGCCGACAAAGGGTTCTTTATTTATGTTTTATATTAGTCTTTATTCTTCAAAAAAATAAGAGAGGAGAAAAAGTAATGGAATGTTGTTCACATTTTCAAAAACAACAAAACTTTTGATAAAAATAACTTGCAACTTTTAACGGGGATAACTTTTTACTCAAGTATCGAAAGGACTATTATAATATATCAAATCGTAACTCTGCTCAACTTACACAATATGATATGGTCTCACAAAGGAAACTCATTTTTGAACCCAAATTCCATCGTTTACATCACTTAACGAGGGTTTAAATTTTTTTGTCGCACCATTTTCATTTTACTTATTTTCAATTTTATTCATTAGAGCTATAAAAGAGATATTGGTGCCGACAATGGGTTCTTTATTTATGTTTTATATTAGTCTTTATTCTTCAAAAAAATAAGAGAGGAGAAAAAGAAATGGAATGTTGTTCACATTTTCAAAAACAACAAAACTTTTGATAAAAATTACTTGCAACTTTTAATGGGGATAACTTTTCAGTCAAGTATCGAAAGGACTATTATAATATATCAAATCGTAACTCTGTTCAACTTACACAATATGATATGGTCTCACAAAGGAAACTCATTTTTGAACCCAAATTCCATCGTTTACATCACTTAACGAGGGTTTAAATTTTTTTGTCGCACTATTTTCATTTTACTTATTTTCAATTTTATTCATTAGAGCTATAAAAGAGATATTGGTGCCGACAATGGGTTCTTTATTTATGTTTTATATTAGTCTTTATTCTTCAAAAAAATAAGAGAGGAGAAAAAGTAATGGAATGTTGTTCACATTTTCAAAAACAACAAAACTTTTGATAAAAATAACTTGCAACTTTTAACGGGGATAACTTTTCACTCAAGTATCGAAAGGACTATTATAATATATCAAATCGTAACTCGGTTCAATCTACACAATATGATATGGTCTCACAAAAGAAACTCATTTTTGTACCCAAATTCCATCGTTTACATCACTTAACGAGGGTTTAAAGGTTTTTGTCGCACCATTTTCATTTTACTTATTTTCAATTTTATTCATTAGAGCTATAAAAGAGATATTGGTGCCGACAATGGGTTCTTTATTTATGTTTTATATTAGTCTTTATTCTTCAAAAAAATAAGAGAGGAGAAAAAGAAATGGAATGTTGTTCACATTTTCAAAAACAACAAAACTTTTGATAAAAATAACTTGCAACTTTTAATGGGGATAACTTTTCAGTCAAGTATCGAAAGGACTATTATAATATATCAAATCGTAACTCTACTCAACTTACACAATATGATATGGTCTCACAAAGGAAACTCATTTTTGAACCCAAATTCCATCGTTTACATCACTTAACGAGGGTTTAAAGGTTTTTGTCGCACCATTTTCATTTTACTTATTTTCAATTTTATTCATTAGAGCTATAAAAGAGATATTGGTGCCGACAAAGGGTTCTTTATTTATGTTTTATATTAGTCTTTATTCTTCAAAAAAATAAGAGAGGAGAAAAAGTAATGGAATGTTGTTCACATTTTCAAAAACATCAAAACTTTTGATAAAAATAACTTGCAACTTTTAATGGGAATAACTTTTCAGTCAAGTATGGAAAGGACTATTATAATATATCAAATCGTAACTCTGATCAACTTACACAATATGATATGGTCTCACAAAGGAAACTCATTTTTGAACCCAAATTCCATCGTTTACATCACTTAACGAGGGTTTAAATTTTTTTGTCGCACCATTTTCATTTTACTTATTTTCAATTTTATTCATTAGAGCTATAAAAGAGATATTGGTGCCGACAATGGGTTCTTTATTTATGTTTTATATTAGTCTTTATTCTTCAAAAAAATAAGAGAGGAGAAAAAGTAATGGAATGTTGTTCACATTTTCAAAAACAACAAAACTTTTGATAAAAATAACTTGCAACTTTTAATGGGGATAACTTTTCAGTCAAGTATCGAAAGGACTATTATAATATATCAAATCGTAACTCTGCTCAACTTACACAATATGATATGGTCTCACAAAGGAAACTCATTTTTGAACCCAAATTCCATCGTTTACATCACTTAACGAGGGTTTAAAGGTTTTTGTCGCACCATTTTCATTTTACTTATTTTCAATTTTATTCATTAGAGCTATAAAAGAGATATTGGTGCCGACAAAGGGTTCTTTATTTATGTTTTATATTAGTCTTTATTCTTCAAAAAAATAAGAGAGGAGAAAAAGTAATGGAATGTTGTTCACATTTTCAAAAACAACAAAACTTTTGATAAAAATAACTTGCAACTTTTAACGGGGATAACTTTTCACTCAAGTATCGAAAGGACTATTATAATATATCAAATCGTAACTCTGTTCAACTTACACAATATGATTTGGTCTCACAAAGGAAACTCATTTTTGTACCCAAATTCCATCGTTTACATCACTTAACGAGGGTTTAAAGTTTTTTGTCGCACCATTTTCATTTTACTTATTTTCAATTTTATTCATTAGAGCTATAAAAGAGATATTGGTGCCGACAAAGGGTTCTTTATTTATGTTTTATATTAGTCTTTATTCTTCAAAAAAATAAGAGAGGAGAAAAAGTAATGGAATGTTGTTCACATTTTCAAAAACAACAAAACATTTGATAAAAATAACTTGCAACTTTTAATGGGGATAACTTTTCAGTCAAGTATCGAAAGGACTATTATAATATATCAAATCGTAACTCTACTCAACTTACACAATATGATATGGTCTCACAAAGGAAACTCATTTTTGAACCCAAATTCCATCGTTTACATCACTTAACGAGGGTTTAAAGGTTTTTGTCGCACCATTTTCATTTTACTTATTTTCAATTTTATTCATTAGAGCTATAAAAGAGATATTGGTGCCGACAAAGGGTTCTTTATTTATGTTTTATATTAGTCTTTATTCTTCAAAAAAATAAGAGAGGAGAAAAAGTAATGGAATGTTGTTCACATTTTCAAAAACAACAAAACTTTTGATAAAAATAACTTGCAACTTTTAACGGGGATAACTTTTCACTCAAGTATCGAAAGGACTATTATAATATATCAAATCGTAACTCTGCTCAACTTACACAATATGATATGGTCTCACAAAGGAAACTCATTTTTGAACCCAAATTCCATCGTTTACATCACTTAACGAGGGTTTAAAGGTTTTTGTCGCACCATTTTCATTTTACTTATTTTCAATTTTATTCATTAGAGCTATAAAAGAGATATTGGTGCCGACAAAGGGTTCTTTATTTATGTTTTATATTAGTCTTTATTCTTCAAAAAAATAAGAGAGGAGAAAAAGTAATGGAATGTTGTTCACATTTTCAAAAACAACAAAACTTTTGATAAAAATAACTTGCAACTTTTAACGGGGATAACTTTTCACTCAAGTATCGAAAGGACTATTATAATATATCAAATCGTAACTCTGTTCAACTTACACAATATGATTTTGTCTCACAAAGGAAACTCATTTTTGTACCCAAATTCCATCGTTTACATCACTTAACGAGGGTTTAAAGGTTTTTGTCGCACCATTTTCATTTTACTTATTTTCAATTTTATTCATTAGAGCTATAAAAGAGATATTGGTGCCGAAAATGGGTTCTTTATTTATGTTTTATATTAGTCTTTATTCTTCAAAAAAATAAGAGAGGAGAAAAAGTAATGGAATGTTGTTCACATTTTCAAAAACAACAAAACATTTGATAAAAATTACTTGCAACTTTTAACGGGGATAACTTTTTACTCAAGTATCGAAAGGACTATTATAATATATCAAATCGTAACTCTATTCAACTTACACAATATGATTTGGTCTCACATAGGAAACTCATTTTTGTACCCAAATTCCATCGTTTACATAACTTAATGAGGGTTTAAAGTTTTTTGTCGCACCAGTTTCATTTTACTTATTTACAATTTTATTCATTAGAGCTATAAAAGAGATATTGGTGCCGACAATGGGTTCTTTATTTATGTTTTATATTAGTCTTTATTCTTCAAAAAAATAAGAGAGGAGAAAAAGTAATGGAATGTTGTTCACATTTTCAAAAACAACAAAACTTTTGATAAAAATAACTTGCAACTTTTAACGGGGATAACTTTTCACTCAAGTATCGAAAGGACTATTATAATATATCAAATCGTAACTCTGCTCAACTTACACAATATGATATGGTCTCACAAAGGAAACTCATTTTTGAACCCAAATTCCATCGTTTACATCACTTAACGAGGGTTTAAAGGTTTTTGTCGCACCATTTTCATTTTACTTATTTTCAATTTTATTCATTAGAGCTATAAAAGAGATATTGGTGCCGACAAAGGGTTCTTTATTTATGTTTTATATTAGTCTTTATTCTTCAAAAAAATAAGAGAGGAGAAAAAGTAATGGAATGTTGTTCACATTTTCAAAAACAACAAAACTTTTGATAAAAATAACTTGCAACTTTTAACGGGGATAACTTTTCACTCAAGTATCGAAAGGACGATTATAATATATCAAATCGTAACTCGGTTCAATCTACACAATATGATATGGTCTCACAAAAGAAACTCAATTTTGTACCCAAATTCATTGTTTACATCACTTAACGAGGGTTTGAATTGTTTTGTCGCACCATTTTCATTTTACTTATTTTCAATTTTATTCAATAGAGCTATAAAAGAGATATTGGTGCCGACAATGGGTTCTTTATTTATGTTTTATATTAGTCTTTATTCTTCAAAAAAATAAGAGAGGAGAAAAAGTAATGGAATGTTGTTCACATTTTCAAAAACAACAAAACTTTTGATAAAAATAACTTGCAACTTTTAACGTGATAACTTTTTACTCAAGAATCGAAAGGACTATTATAATATATCAAATCGTAACTCTACTCAACTTACACAATATGATATGGTCTCACAAAGGAAACTCATTTTTGAACCCAAATTCCATCGTTTACATCACTTAACGAGGGTTTAAAGGTTTTTGTCGCACCATTTTCATTTTACTTATTTTCAATTTTATTCATTAGAGCTATAAAAGAGATATTGGTGCCGACAAAGGGTTCTTTATTTATGTTTTATATTAGTCTTTATTCTTCAAAAAAATAAGAGAGGAGAAAAAGTAATGGAATGTTGTTCACATTTTCAAAAACAACAAAACATTTGATAAAAATAACTTGCAACTTTTAACGGGGATAACTTTTCACTCAAGTATCGAAAGGACTATTATAATATATCAAATCGTAACTCTGTTCAACTTACACAATATGATATGGTCTCACATAGGAAACTCATTTTTGTACCCAAATTCCATCGTTTACATCACTTAACGAGGGTTTAAAGTTTTTTGTCGCACCATTTTCATTTTACTTATTTTCAATTTTATTCATTAGAGCTATAAAAGAGATATTGGTGCCGACAAAGGGTTCTTTATTTATGTTTTATATTAGTCTTTATTCTTCAAAAAAATAAGAGAGGAGAAAAAGTAATGGAATGTTGTTCACATTTTCAAAAACAACAAAACATTTGATAAAAATAACTTGCAACTTTTAATGGGGATAACTTTTCAGTCAAGTATCGAAAGGACTATTATAATATATCAAATCGTAACTCTACTCAACTTACACAATATGATATGGTCTCACAAAGGAAACTCATTTTTGAACCCAAATTCCATCGTTTACATCACTTAACGAGGGTTTAAAGGTTTTTGTCGCACCATTTTCATTTTACTTATTTTCAATTTTATTCATTAGAGCTATAAAAGAGATATTGGTGCCGACAAAGGGTTCTTTATTTATGTTTTATATTAGTCTTTATTCTTCAAAAAAATAAGAGAGGAGAAAAAGTAATGGAATGTTGTTCACATTTTCAAAAACAACAAAACTTTTGATAAAAATAACTTGCAACTTTTAACGGGGATAACTTTTCACTCAAGTATCGAAAGGACGATTATAATATATCAAATCGTAACTCGGTTCAATCTACACAATATGATATGATCTCAAAAAAGAAACTCATTTTTGTACCCAAATTCCATCGTTTACATCACTTAACGAGGGTTTAAAGGTTTTTGTCGCACCATTTTCATTTTACTTATTTTCAATTTTATTCATTAGAGCTATAAAAGAGATATTGGTGCCGACAAAGGGTTCTTTATTTATGTTTTATATTAGTCTTTATTCTTCAAAAAAATAAGAGAGGAGAAAAAGTAATGGAATGTTGTTCACATTTTCAAAAACAACAAAACATTTGATAAAAATAACTTGCAACTTTTAACGGGGATAACTTTTTACTCAAGTATCGAAAGGACTATTATAGTATATCAAATCGTAACTCTGCTCAACTTACACAATATGATATGGTCTCACATAGGAAACTCATTTTTGTACCCAAATTCCATCGTTTACATAACTTAATGAGGGTTTAAAGTTTTTTGCCGCACCAGTTTCATTTTACTTATTTTCAATTTTATTCATTAGAGCTATAAAAGAGATATTGGTGCCGACAAAGGGTTCTTTATTTATATTTTATATTAGTCTTTATTCTTCAAAAAAATAAGAGAGGAGAAAAAGTAATGGAATGTTGTTCACATTTTCAAAAACAACAAAACTTTTGATAAAAATAACTTGCAACTTTTAATGGGGATAACTTTTCAGTCAAGTATGGAAAGGACTATTATAATATATCAAATCGTAACTCTGCTCAACTTACACAATATGATATGGTCTCACATAGGAAACTCATTTTTGAACCCAAATTCCATCGTTTACATCACTTAACGAGGGTTTAAAGGTTTTTGTCGCACCATTTTCATTTTACTTATTTTCAATTTTATTCATTAGAGCTATAAAAGAGATATTGGTGCCGACAAAGGGTTCTTTATTTATGTTTTA
The DNA here is from genome assembly GCA_033030585.1 of Hippophae rhamnoides. NCBI lineage: Eukaryota > Viridiplantae > Streptophyta > Magnoliopsida > Rosales > Elaeagnaceae > Hippophae > Hippophae rhamnoides. The sequence continues at coordinate 376,535 of JAVHJT010000067.1, forward strand.
TATTAGTCTTTATTCTTCAAAAAAATAAGAGAGGAGAAAAAGTAATGGAATGTTGTTCACATTTTCAAAAACAACAAAACTTTTGATAAAAATAACTTGCAACTTTTAACGGGGATAACTTTTTACTCAAGTATCGAAAGGACTATTATAATATATCAAATCGTAACTCTATTCAACTTACACAATATGATTTGGTCTCACATAGGAAACTCATTTTTGTACCCAAATTCATCGTTTACATAACTTAATGAGGGTTTAAAGTTTTTTGTCGCACCATTTTCATTTTACTTATTTTCAATTTTATTCATTAGAGCTATAAAAGAGATATTGGTGCCGACAAAGGGTTCTTTATTTATGTTTTATATTAGTCTTTATTCTTCAAAAAAATAAGAGAGGAGAAAAAGTAATGGAATGTTGTTCACATTTTCAAAAACAACAAAACATTTGATAAAAATAACTTGCAACTTTTAACGGGGATAACTTTTCACTCAAGTATCGAAAGGACTATTATAATATATCAAATCGTAACTCTGTTCAACTTACACAATATGATTTGGTCTCACAAAGGAAACTCATTTTTGTACCCAAATTCCATCGTTTACATCACTTAACGAGGGTTTAAAGGTTTTTGTCGCACCATTTTCATTTTACTTATTTTCAATTTTATTCATTAGAGCTATAAAAGAGATATTGGTGCCGACAAAGGGTTCTTTATTTATGTTTTATATTAGTCTTTATTCTTCAAAAAAATAAGAGAGGAGAAAAAGTAATGGAATGTTGTTCACATTTTCAAAAACAACAAAACATTTGATAAAAATAACTTGCAACTTTTAACGGGGATAACTTTTTACTCAAGTATCGAAAGGACTATTATAATATATCAAATCGTAACTCTATTCAACTTACACAATATGATTTGGTCTCACATAGGAAACTCATTTTTGTACCCAAATTCCATCGTTTACATCACTTAATGAGGGTTTAAAGTTTTTTGTCGCACCATTTTCATTTTACTTATTTTCAATTTTATTCATTAGAGCTATAAAAGAGATATTGGTGCCGACAAAGGGTTCTTTATTTATGTTTTATATTAGTCTTTATTCTTCAAAAAAATAAGAGAGGAGAAAAAGTAATGGAATGTTGTTCACATTTTCAAAAACAACAAAACATTTGATAAAAATAACTTGCAACTTTTAACGGGGATAACTTTTCACTCAAGTATCGAAAGGACTATTATAATATATCAAATCGTAACTCTGTTCAACTTACACAATATGATTTTGTCTCACAAAGGAAACTCATTTTTGTACCCAAATTCCATCGTTTACATCACTTAACGAGGGTTTAAAGTTTTTTGTCGCACCATTTTCATTTTACTTATTTTCAATTTTATTCATTAGAGCTATAAAAGAGATATTGGTGCCGACAAAGGGTTCTTTATTTATGTTTTATATTAGTCTTTATTCTTCAAAAAAATAAGAGAGGAGAAAAAGTAATGGAATGTTGTTCACATTTTCAAAAACAACAAAACATTTGATAAAAATAACTTGCAACTTTTAACGGGGATAACTTTTTACTCAAGTATCGAAAGGACTATTATAATATATCAAATCGTAACTCTATTCAACTTACACAATATGATTTGGTCTCACATAGGAAACTCATTTTTGTACCCAAATTCCATCGTTTACATAACTTAACGAGAGTTTAAAGTTTTTTGTCGCACCATTTTCATTTTACTTATTTTCAATTTTATTCATTAGAGCTATAAAAGAGATATTGGTGCCGACAAAGGGTTCTTTATTTATGTTTTATATTAGTCTTTATTCTTCAAAAAAATAAGAGAGGAGAAAAAGTAATGGAATGTTGTTCACATTTTCAAAAACAACAAAACTTTTGATAAAAATAACTTGCAACTTTTAATGGGGATAACTTTTCACTCAAGTATCGAAAGGACTATTATAATATATCAAATCATAACTCGGTTCAATCTACACAATATGATATGGTCTCACAAAAGAAACTCATTTTTGTACCCGAATTCCATCGTTTACATCACTTAACGAAGGTTTAAATGTTTTTGTCGCACCATTTTCATTTTACTTATTTTCAATTTTATTCATTAGAGCTATAAAAGAGATATTGGTGCCGACAATGGGTTCTTTATTTATGTTTTATATTATTCTTTATTCTTCAAAAAAAAATAAGAGAGGAGAAAAAGAAATGGAATGTTGTTCACATTTTCAAAAACAAAAAAACTTTTGATAAAAATTACTTGCAACTTTTAAAGAGGATAACTTTTTACTCAAGTATCGAAAGGACTATTATAATATATCAAATCGTAACTCTATTCAACTTACACAATATGATTTGGTCTCACATAGGAAACTCATTTTTGTACCCAAATTCCATCGTTTACATCACTTAACGAGGGTTTAAAGGTTTTTGTCGCACCATTTTCATTTTACTTATTTTCAATTTTATTCATTAGAGCTATAAAAGAGATATTGGTGCCGACAAAGGGTTCTTTATTTATGTTTTATATTAGTCTTTATTCTTCAAAAAAATAAGAGAGGAGAAAAAGTAATGGAATGTTGTTCACATTTTCAAAAACAACAAAACATTTGATAAAAATAACTTGCAACTTTTAACGGGGATAACTTTTTACTCAAGTATCGAAAGGACTATTATAATATATCAAATCGTAACTCTACTCAACTTACACAATATGATTTGGTCTCACATAGGAAACTCATTTTTGTACCCAAATTCCATCGTTTACATAACTTAATGAGGGTTTAAAGTTTTTTGCCGCACCAGTTTCATTTTACTTATTTTCAATTTTATTCATTAGAGCTATAAAAGAGATATTGGTGCCGACAAAGGGTTCTTTATTTATATTTTATATTAGTCTTTATTCTTCAAAAAAATAAGAGAGGAGAAAAAGTAATGGAATGTTGTTCACATTTTCAAAAACAACAAAACATTTGATAAAAATAACTTGCAACTTTTAATGGGGATAACTTTTCAGTCAAGTATCGAAAGGACTATTATAATATATCAAATCGTAACTCTACTCAACTTACACAATATGATATGGTCTCACAAAGGAAACTCATTTTTGAACCCAAATTCCATCGTTTACATCACTTAACGAGGGTTTAAAGGTTTTTGTCGCACCATTTTCATTTTACTTATTTTCAATTTTATTCATTAGAGCTATAAAAGAGATATTGGTGCCGACAAAGGGTTCTTTATTTATGTTTTATATTAGTCTTTATTCTTCAAAAAAATAAGAGAGGAGAAAAAGTAATGGAATGTTGTTCACATTTTCAAAAACAACAAAACTTTTGATAAAAATAACTTGCAACTTTTAACGGGGATAACTTTTTACTCAAGTATCGAAAGGACTATTATAATATATCAAATCGTAACTCTATTCAACTTACACAATATGATTTGGTCTCACATAGGAAACTCATTTTTGTACCCAAATTCATCGTTTACATAACTTAATGAGGGTTTAAACGTTTTTGTCTAACCAGTTTCATTTTACTTATTTTCAATTTTATTCATTAGAGCTATAAAAGAGATATTGGTGCCGACAAAGGGTTCTTTATTTATGTTTTATATTAGTCTTTATTCTTCAAAAAAATAAGGGAGGAGAAAAAGAAATGGGATGTTGTTCACATTTTCAAAAACAACCAAACATTTGATAAAAATAACTTGCAAATTTTATCGGGGATAATTTTTCACTCAAGTATCGAAATGACTTTTATAATATATTTAATCGTAACTCTTTCTACTTACACAATATGTTTTGGTCTCACAAAGGTAATTCATTTTTGTACCCAAATTCCATCGTTTACATCACTTAACGAGGGTTTAAAGTTTTTTGTCGCACCATTTTCATTTTACTTATTTTCAATTTTATTCATTAGAGCTATAAAAGAGAGATTGGTGCTGACAAAGGGTTCTTTATTTATGTTTTATATTAGTCTTTATTCTTCAAAAAAATAAGAGAGGAGAAAAGTAATGGAATGTTGTTCACATTTTCAAAAACAACAAAACAATTGATAAAACAAACATGCTACTTTTAACGGTGATAAATTTTTACTCGAGTATCGAAAGGACTATTATAATATATCAAATCGTAACTCTTTCTACTTACACAATATGATTTGTTCTCACAAAGGAAACTCATTTTTGTACCCAAATTCCATCGTTTACATCACTTAATGAGGGGTTAAAGTTTTTTGTCGCACAATTTTCATTTTACTTATTTAAAATTTTATTCATTAGAGCTATGAAACAGAGATTGGTGCTGACAAAGGGTTCTTTATTTATGTTTTATATTAGTCTTTATTCTTCAAAAAAATAAGAGAGGAGAAAAATAAATGGAATGTTGTTCACATTTTCAAAAACAACAAAACATTTGATAAAAATAACTTGCAACTTTTAACGGGGATAACTTTTTACTCAAGTATCGAAAGGACTATTATAATATATCAAATCGTAACTCTATTCAACTTACACAATATGATTTGGTCTCACATAGGAAACTCATTTTTGTACCCAAATTCCATCGTTTACATAACTTAATGAGGGTTTAAAGTTTTTTGTCGCACCAGTTTCATTTTACTTATTTACAATTTTATTCATTAGAGCTATAAAAGAGATATTGGTGCCGACAATGGGTTCTTTATTTATGTTTTATATTAGTCTTTATTCTTCAAAAAAAAATAAGAGAGGAGAAAAAGTAATGGAATGTTGTTCACATTTTCAAAAACAACAAAACATTTGATAAAAATAACTTGCAACTTTTAACGGGGATAACTTTTCACTCAAGTATCGAAAGGACTATTATAATATATCAAATCGTAACTCTGTTCAACTTACACAATATGATTTGGTCTCACAAAGGAAACTCATTTTTGTACCCAAATTCCATCGTTTACATCACTTAACGAGGGTTTAAAGTTTTTTGTCGCACCATTTTCATTTTACTTATTTTCAATTTTATTCATTAGAGCTATAAAAGAGATATTGGTGCCGACAAAGGGTTCTTTATTTATGTTTTATATTAGTCTTTATTCTTCAAAAAAATAAGAGAGGAGAAAAAGTAATGGAATGTTGTTCACATTTTCAAAAACAACAAAACATTTGATAAAAATAACTTGCAACTTTTAACGGGGATAACTTTTTACTCAAGTATCGAAAGGACTATTATAATATATCAAATCGTAACTCTATTCAACTTACACAATATGATTTGGTCTCACATAGGAAACTCATTTTTGTACCCAAATTCCATCGTTTACATCACTTAAAGAGGGTTTAAAGTTTTTTGTCGCACCATTTTCATTTTACTTATTTTCAATTTTATTCATTAGAGCTATAAAAGAGATATTGGTGCCGACAAAGGGTTCTTTATTTATGTTTTATATTAGTCTTTATTCTTCAAAAAAATAAGAGAGGAGAAAAAGTAATGGAATGTTGTTCACATTTTCAAAAACAACAAAACATTTGATAAAAATAACTTGCAACTTTTAACGGGGATAACTTTTTACTCAAGTATCGAAAGGACTATTATAATATATCAAATCGTAACTCTATTCAACTTACACAATATGATTTGGTCTCACATAGGAAACTCATTTTTGTACCCAAATTCCATCGTTTACATAACTTAATGAGGGTTTAAAGTTTTTTGTCGCACCATTTTCATTTTACTTATTTTCAATTTTATTCATTAGAGCTATAAAAGAGATATTGGTGCCGACAATGGGTTCTTTATTTATGTTTTATATTAGTCTTTATTCTTCAAAAAAATAAGAGAGGAGAAAAAGTAATGGAATGTTGTTCACATTTTCAAAAACAACAAAACTTTTGATAAAAATAACTTGCAACTTTTAATGGGGATAACTTTTCAGTCAAGTATCGAAAGGACTATTATAATATATCAAATCGTAACTCTGCTCAACTTACACAATATGATATGGTCTCACAAAGGAAACTCATTTTTGAACCCAAATTCCATCGTTTACATCACTTAACGAGGGTTTAATGGTTTTTGTCGCACCATTTTCATTTTACTTATTTTCAATTTTATTCATTAGAGCTATAAAAGAGATATTGGTGCCGACAAAGGGTTCTTTATTTATGTTTTATATTAGTCTTTATTCTTCAAAAAAATAAGAGAGGAGAAAAAGTAATGGAATGTTGTTCACATTTTCAAAAACAACAAAACTTTTGATAAAAATAACTTGCAACTTTTAACGGGGATAACTTTTCACTCAAGTATCGAAAGGACGATTATAATATATCAAATCGTAACTCGGTTCAATCTACACAATATGATATGATCTCAAAAAAGAAACTCATTTTTGTACCCAAATTCCATCGTTTACATCACTTAACGAGGGTTTAAAGGTTTTTGTCGCACCATTTTCATTTTACTTATTTTCAATTTTATTCATTAGAGCTATAAAAGAGATATTGGTGCCGACAAAGGGTTCTTTATTTATGTTTTATATTAGTCTTTATTCTTCAAAAAAATAAGAGAGGAGAAAAAGTAATGGAATGTTGTTCACATTTTCAAAAACAACAAAACATTTGATAAAAATAACTTGCAACTTTTAACGGGGATAACTTTTTACTCAAGTATCGAAAGGACTATTATAATATATCAAATCGTAACTCTATTCAACTTACACAATATGATTTGGTCTCACATAGGAAACTCATTTTTGTACCCAAATTCCATCGTTTACATAACTTAATGAGGGTTTAAAGTTTTTTGTCGCACCAGTTTCATTTTACTTATTTACAATTTTATTCATTAGAGCTATAAAAGAGATATTGGTGCCGACAATGGGTTCTTTATTTATGTTTTATATTAGTCTTTATTCTTCAAAAAAATAAGAGAGGAGAAAAAGTAATGGAATGTTGTTCACATTTTCAAAAACAACAAAACATTTGATAAAAATAACTTGCAACTTTTAACGGGGATAACTTTTCACTCAAGTATCGAAAGGACGATTATAATATATCAAATCGTAACTCGGTTCAATCTACACAATATGATTTGGTCTCACAAAGGAAACTCATTTTTGTACCCAAATTCCATCGTTTACATCACTTAACGAGGGTTTAAAGTTTTTTGTCGCACCATTTTCATTTTACTTATTTTCAATTTTATTCATTAGAGCTATAAAAGAGATATTGGTGCCGACAAAGGGTTCTTTATTTATGTTTTATATTAGTCTTTATTCTTCAAAAAAATAAGAGAGGAGAAAAAGTAATGGAATGTTGTTCACATTTTCAAAAACAACAAAACATTTGATAAAAATAACTTGCAACTTTTAACGGGGATAACTTTTTACTCAAGTATCGAAAGGACTATTATAATATATCAAATCGTAACTCTATTCAACTTACACAATATGATTTGGTCTCACATAGGAAACTCATTTTTGTACCCAAATTCCATCGTTTACATAACTTAATGAGGGTTTAAAGTTTTTTGTCGCACCATTTTCATTTTACTTATTTTCAATTTTATTCATTAGAGCTATAAAAGAGATATTGGTGCCGACAAAGGGTTCTTTATTTATGTTTTATATTAGTCTTTATTCTTCAAAAAAATAAGAGAGGAGAAAAAGTAATGGAATGTTGTTCACATTTTCAAAAACAACAAAACTTTTGATAAAAATAACTTGCAACTTTTAACGGGGATAACTTTTTACTCAAGTATCGAAAGGACTATTATAATATATCAAATCGTAACTCTATTCAACTTACACAATATGATTTGGTCTCACATAGGAAACTCATTTTTGTACCCAAATTCATCGTTTACATAACTTAATGAGGGTTTAAAGTTTTTTGCCGCACCAGTTTCATTTTACTTATTTTCAATTTTATTCATTAGAGCTATAAAAGAGATATTGGTGCCGACAAAGGGTTCTTTATTTATGTTTTATATTAGTCTTTATTCTTCAAAAAAATAAGAGAGGAGAAAAAGTAATGGAATGTTGTTCACATTTTCAAAAACAACAAAACTTTTGATAAAAATAACTTGCAACTTTTAATGGGGATAACTTTTCAGTCAAGTATCGAAAGGACTATTATAATATATCAAATCGTAACTCTGCTCAACTTACACAATATGATATGGTCTCACAAAGGAAACTCATTTTTGAACCCAAATTCCATCGTTTACATCACTTAACGAGGGTTTAAAGGTTTTTGTCGCACCATTTTCATTTTACTTATTTTCAATTTTATTCATTAGAGCTATAAAAGAGATATTGGTGCCGACAAAGGGTTCTTTATTTATGTTTTATATTAGTCTTTATTCTTCAAAAAAATAAGAGAGGAGAAAAAGTAATGGAATGTTGTTCACATTTTCAAAAACAACAAAACTTTTGATAAAAATAACTTGCAACTTTTAACGGGGATAACTTTTCACTCAAGTATCGAAAGGACGATTATAATATATCAAATCGTAACTCGGTTCAATCTACACAATATGATATGGTCTCACAAAAGAAACTCATTTTTGTACCCAAATTCCATCGTTTACATCACTTAACGAAGGTTTAAATGTTTTTGTCGCACCATTTTCATTTTACTTATTTTCAATTTTATTCATTAGAGCTATAAAAGAGATATTGGTGCCGACAAAGGGTTCTTTATTTATGTTTTATATTAGTCTTTATTCTTCAAAAAAATAAGAGAGGAGAAAAAGTAATGGAATGTTGTTCACATTTTCAAAAACAACAAAACTTTTGATAAAAATAACTTGCAACTTTTAACGGGGATAACTTTTTACTCAAGTATCGAAAGGACTATTATAATATATCAAATCGTAACTCTATTCAACTTACACAATATGATTTGGTCTCACATAGGAAACTCATTTTTGTACCCAAATTCATCGTTTACATAACTTAATGAGGGTTTAAAGTTTTTTGTCGCACCATTTTCATTTTACTTATTTTCAATTTTATTCATTAGAGCTATAAAAGAGATATTGGTGCCGACAAAGGGTTCTTTATTTATGTTTTATATTAGTCTTTATTCTTCAAAAAAATAAGAGAGGAGAAAAAGTAATGGAATGTTGTTCACATTTTCAAAAACAACAAAACATTTGATAAAAATAACTTGCAACTTTTAACGGGGATAACTTTTTACTCAAGTATCGAAAGGACTATTATAATATATCAAATCGTAACTCTATTCAACTTACACAATATGATTTGGTCTCACATAGGAAACTCATTTTTGTACCCAAATTCATCGTTTACATCACTTAAAGAGGGTTTAAAGGTTTTTGTCGCACCATTTTCATTTTACTTATTTTCAATTTTATTCATTAGAGCTATAAAAGAGATATTGGTGCCGACAAAGGGTTCTTTATTTATGTTTTATATTAGTCTTTATTCTTCAAAAAAATAAGAGAGGAGAAAAAGTAATGGAATGTTGTTCACATTTTCAAAAACAACAAAACTTTTGATAAAAATAACTTGCAACTTTTAACGGGGATAACTTTTTACTCAAGTATCGAAAGGACTATTATAATATATCAAATCGTAACTCTATTCAACTTACACAATATGATTTGGTCTCACATAGGAAACTCATTTTTGTACCCAAATTCATCGTTTACATAACTTAATGAGGGTTTAAACTTTTTTGTCGAACCAGTTTCATTTTACTTATTTACAATTTTATTCATTAGAGCTATAAAAGAGATTTTGGTGCCGACAATGGGTTATTTATTTATGTTTTATATTAGTCTTTATTCTTCAAAAAAAATAAGAGAGGAGAAAACGAAATGTAATGTTGTTCACATTTTCAAAAACAACAAAACTTTTGATAAAAATAACTTGCAACTTTTAACGGGGATAACTTTTCACTCAAGTATCGAAAGGACTATTATAATATATCAAATCGTAACTCTGCTCAACTTACACAATATGATATGGTCTCACAAAGGAAACTCATTTTTGAACCCAAATTCCATCGTTTACATCACTTAACGAGGGTTTAAAGGTTTTTGTCGCACCATTTTCATTTTACTTATTTTCAATTTTATTCATTAGAGCTATAAAAGAGATATTGGTGCCGACAAAGGGTTCTTTATTTATGTTTTATATTAGTCTTTATTCTTCAAAAAAATAAGAGAGGAGAAAAAGTAATGGAATGTTGTTCACATTTTCAAAAACAACAAAACTTTTGATAAAAATAACTTGCAACTTTTAACGGGGATAACTTTTCACTCAAGTATCGAAAGGACTATTATAATATATCAAATCGTAACTCTATTCAACTTACACAAT